>CM065053.1:96070657-96440657 GCA_032883995.1 Coronaproctus castanopsis
AATGTATACTTTGGATCGAGAATTACTGTACCCCGTGGTACAATTAAAACTAGCTCTTGATGAAAACTGGTGTACCGTACATTCGTCCGGAACTCCAACTTACTGGCCTACAGATCCACTGAAAGTTCCAGACTTATTGGACTTCTTCGTGGTCAAAGGTTTATCAACAAACTTTATTGATGTTTACCATGATAATAATATTTCATCTGATCATACACCAGTGGTACTGTTTGTAAGTAATAAAATTATACGAAAATTATGTGCACCAAAATTATGCAGTAGACAAACTGACTGGAATTTATTTCGAGAAACGTTGAGTAATAAAATTAATTTAAAAATTACACTAAAAACGCCACAGGATGTGGAAATAGCTGTAGAGGACTTTATAAAAACTGTCCAGGAATCAGCTTGGGCGGCTACACCAGATCACAAGAAATACGAGTCATTTAAATATTATCCAGCAGAAATACGTAGGGAAGTGGCTTTAAAGAGGAAATTGCGGAAGTTATGGCAAAATAACAGAAATCCGATGGATAAAACTAGACTAAATAATCAAACTAAGCGAGTAAAGCAACTGCTACAAAATCATAAGAACAAAACATTTAGTGATTACTTAAGTAAATTGTCGCCCACTCCTCAAACCGACTATTCACTCTGGAAAGCAACCAAACGATTAAAAGAAGGTTAGATGGAAAATGGGCACGAAGTGATCTAGAAAAGGCCGAAGAATTTGGAAATTATCTAGCCGATGTCTTCCAGACTAACCCTGGAACAGGATCCCTACCAACACCGCTGGCTGATGTAGATCAGAAGAATACCGTTAAATTTACATCTCCTGGTGAAATTAAAACAATAATTCGAACTATGAATCCGAATAAAGCCCCAGGATATGATTTAATTACAGCCAGGGTATTAAAGCAATTACCACGCAAAGGCTTTGTCCTATTAACTTATATATTTAATTCTATAATTCGATTACGACATTTTCCTATCCAGTTGAAATTTTCACAAATTATTTTAGCAAAGAAAGCAGGAAAACCTGCAGAGGAACTAACATCATACCGACCAATCTCTCTGCTTCCGATGCTTTCTAAAGTATACGAAAAGCTAATACTAAAAAGAATGAAACCCTTCTTGGAAACAAAAAATCGAATACCGGAACACCAATTTGGTTTTAGATCTGGTCATGGGACTGTGGAGCAGGTCCACCGTATAGTCAGCATTATTGAAGAATCTTTCGAATCTAAAAAGATATGTGACGCGGTTTTTCTCGATGTAAAACAGGCGTTCGATAGAGTATGGCACGAAGGATTGCTTTATAAAATTAGGTGCCATCTTCCGTATCAGTTATTTGAAATACTCAAATCCTACCTTGACGAACGTTATTTTGTAGTCAAATATGGAGATGAAGAATCTCAACTTCATCCAATAAGTGCCGGTGTACCGCAAGGTAGCATACTGGGTCCGATGCTTTACTTAATTTATACAGCAGATATACCTGTACCAAATAATACAGAAATCGCTACCTTCGCGGACGATACAGCTGTGATTTGTTCTGACTCGTCTTTTGAAAATGCAGAAGTTAACTTACAATCGGCAGTTAATACTATTTCAAAATGGTTCAGGCAGTGGCGAATAGAAATCAATGAAAAAAAATCAACTCGTGTAATATTTACAAATAAGAGAATACCCAGCATCAAAAATATTTATATCAATAATCAGGAAATTCCAGCTAAAGACTCAGTAAAATACCTGGGAATCCATTTGGATAAAAAACTAACCTGGAAAAACCACATAGCAGCCAAACGAAATGAATTGAATATAAAGTATAGGAAAATGCTTTGGCTTATTGGAAGAAAATCCGAATTAACAATTGAGAACAAGTTATTATTGTATAAACAAATTCTAAGGCCTATTTGGGCGTACGGATGTCAACTCTGGGGCTGTGCTAAACGGAGTAATACAGCTATAATACAGCGTTTCCAAAATAAAGCATTGAGAACCATAATAGATGCCCCATGGTATGTAAGCAATCTTACATTACACACAGACCTAGAAGTTACATCTGTTAAAGATAAAATTCAAGAAATGGCCGTAAATATGGCGACAAACTTTCTTATCACACGAATGCTTTAGCTGTTGCTTTATTGGACAACTCTACAGATACCCGGCGTTTAAAACGAGTTAAACCTACAGATCTATTTTGAATAAGCATCAATAATATAAAGTACTAAAATACAATTAGCGAAAGTCCTTACCGTTGGGTAAGGAACTTCACAAGTCAATCGCAATTTCTGTTCAAAAAGATTGCTAGATAGCCTGAAGCTAGTGGCATAATTTCGGAAATAAAAAAAAAAAAAAAAAAAAAATATATTTTTTTTTTTTCTAGAGGCTGGTACAAACTCTCGTGATAAACCGAATCAAATGCCTTCCGGAAATCTACAAAATATATATGTCGTGGTGGTGTATTGGCTAAAGTGCTCAACTGTCAACTCGATGGTCGAGGGTTCGAAACCAACACGCGCCATAGAACGTTTTCATCATTATTTAATTCTTAATTATTACGGAGAAGTTCGGCAACGGACAATACGACAATGATGATTATATGTATATATATATATTATATATATATAGACTCTAACTTAAATCTCTCTACATGAATATACATATACATAAGTACAGTTAATGTAGAGAAATTTTAGTTAGGACTACAGCTCATAATGGAAGACTCTTTGCGAACTGTCCCATACATTAAAGCGCCTTCAGTTTTAAGAAATCAAAGAGTAAATGCTGAATATTTATTAAAAAAATTTGTTAAATTTTACGATTTTTCAAATTTTTATTAGCTTGACTTCTCGTTCCTTAATTGAATACTCTCGCGATTCGATCCGAAATGAAATTAGGTAAACTTTTTCCTATTTAGTTAATTTATTTGTTCTCTTCTGACATTCTGCGCTATCCGTCCAGCTATCGATTCTCTATATCTATATTTTTTTAACCGGAAATCTGCGCGGATATAAACGTATACGTTTTCATTTACGCACGTATTATCTTTTCTTAACGCATCTACTACGGTCGCCGGTAATTTGATTTGCAAATTCGACTATTTTCGTTGTTGGAACTCAACGAACGAGATTGAAAAACGTGTCACAATTTCGGACGTGTACAAGGGAGACATACTGCATAAATTTACTTCGAATACATTTATACAACGCAACCAAGTTCGCGTTTACATCGTTTAATTTTTTACGTGTGTGTACCTTTCGACCCAAATAAGACGCATACTCCAACTCATCGGTATACGCATATGGGTAAATTATATATATACATATAGTACGTATATATGTGTATAATATTAGAACGAGAAGATGTTCATTTTCTATACACGTGTACAACGTAATCCACCGGGATAAATGAAAAAACCTAACTCGTCAAACTTGAAGTTCATTTCGCGAAAGTATTCGTCAACTTCAAAACTCGTTCTTTTTCGCTTCATCGTACTTGAATTTTCTTTTATACGTCTTTTTCATTATCATTCTTCAATACTAACGGTGTTCAAGTATAAAATAAAATAGACATATATATATATATATATATATATATATATATATATATATATATATATATATATATATATAATATGTATTATTAGAACAAACACGGTTAGAGAATGCAGTGAAGTGGATGTCCAGATTCAAATGGAGATAGACTAGTCACGTGGCCTTAAGAAACGTCAATAGGTGTTCGAAACGGGTCGTTAAAGGACAAAAAAGGAAGCAAGGAAGGCCTATGATGCGGTAGTAGTACGGTGATATAGAAAAGGTGGCTAGCAAAATACTGGTTAATGAGAGCGCAAAACAGAATTAGTTAACGTTGGTGAAATCCCATCATTCAGGAGTGGATAGATGAACGCATATCGTGATATATGTAATAATCCGTTAAAAAAAGTTACGCTATAAATTTGAATTAAATGCGTAAAAAAATTTTCAACTAAGTTTCAAGGTTTGCTTTCCTATACTTTCCGTTTTAAAAGTATACCCACTCAAAAAAAAGTCACAAACGAAAAAATCGGCGACGGTCCGTTTTACTGTTTGGGTAAATATGAAATAGTATCTGGCTAATCGAGATTTATTTTCTTCTAAACTGGTTTTTCGGAAAAGTACTTACATTCGAATCGCATACTAATTTAAAAACCACCGACTGTAACTATTTTAATCGTGTAGCACTTCGTTTCATAAATTTGAAAAGTTATAATCAATAATGTATTAACAAATATCAGAGCGTGCATTAATGTTTTTTTTTTTTTTGGAAATTAATTTTGAATTTTTCTATTGTAACAGTTTTTTATAGATTAAAAAATATTTCCGAAAAACCCGATACCTAGAATTGGAGCGGTGCTAGGATACCTATAACATTCGGACGGTATTTTCAACGTACATTTAGATAAGTATTAAAAAAAAAAAAAAAAAAAAAACAATAAAAAAAACAGAAATTTATAAAATTATATAGGATGAATCGGGGTTTAGGAATTTTAAAATTCGTAGTTTCCATACAACGCCATTTTTTAAATTTTCCGAGATGGCTGAAATATGTGTACAAGAATTGTTCGTTCAAATATATAAATAAAACGGTATATAAGGTAGGAATGACAAAACGGTTTATATATATGTTTCGAATTTGACCATTTCGAGAACACGTAAAATAATTTATGCACCATTCAAAATCTTTCTCTTCAGTCAATATTTCTTCATCCTTCGCCGTCTTTTTTTTTATCTGTTTATATTGCGCCATGTTTTTTGTTTAAAACTTGTAAAATTTTATAAATTTTTTCGACATATTCTTCTCTATTTTAAATTTTTTTTTCTTCGGTCTTCATTTCGGTTAAGTTTTTCTTAACTTCTACAAACCGACGTATTCGCTTATTTTGGTTTTTATTTAAAAGTCTAGTAACTTTTTCGTTAGCCCATCCTTTTTAGATGGCGACAAAACTTCATGCTTCGCTTACGCATGGTAACCGATATTTTCTGGACTATATTTCTCTTTATTCTTTCTTAGTTTAACATATTGTTTTTGTGTTTTGGTCCTCCGAGAATTTTTCTTATATCTTTCTTTTCGATTTCATTAACGTTGTTCGAAGTATTCGGGGTTTTTTTCAATGGGTATTCATAGCAACACATTCCGATGTATAAAATACCTTCCGATTTGATTTTAGTGTCGTATTTTTATATTTCTAGACACCGATTTTTTTTTTAATGTATTAGTGTTTTGTTAATGCAGTTTCCATTTTTCTCGCTTTTTTCTATATTCGTTTCCTGGTGCAGCGCATTTGATCATTTCCGCCCGAATATTTGATTTCAGTTACTCGTTGAACTTTCCCCGATTTTGTTCTCAGATGTTTCGGAGTTTCTCCGATGCTGGTTATATACCTCGCGTTTTTTCAAAATAAATTTGTAATCCCACCTTTTTTGCTTCTTTTAAAATAGCAAAGCCTAATTATTTATGTTCCTTCCTAGCCTAATTTTCGGAATATCTGATTCATTTGTTCTAATTCTTCATTCTCTGATTATATTTTCTAGAGCATAATTGAATAGTAATGGTTAATCCATCACCTTCTCTAACACCTATTCTTATTCTGAAAGGTTAGAGTATTGATCCAAAGGCTAGGGTGCCACCTCAAAATAGTGGTATTTCCTTTCCTTTTCCTTTCTGCCTTCCTTCCTTCTTTCTTCTTAACCCCTTTTCTTACTTCTCAGTATAAGCCGCATTATGTTTCTGATTGTCACTGGATAAAAACATATGTGGTTGCTGAAATGTGGCTGCATGGTTTTGTGCTCCTGCTCCTACATTATCAATTCACGCACAACTTTCTGCATATTTTTATTATTTTCTTTCACTTCTCTTACCTCCTTCTCTTTCGTTTAATTAATTTTCTCCTCGTATCATTATTTTTCTTATGCAGGCGACATAACTTGGATACGAGTGTGAATGTTATTATTATTATTATTATTATTATTATATATACATATATATGTATAAAATATAATATTATAATTAACTTAATGCGTTTTTGCGGTATTAAACGCATTTTTTAATTCGTCTACATTAATCCGATAATTTCCTCCTCCACTGATTGCTTTGAACCTGAAATATGCGATAGAGGTTTGAAAAATATTCAGGAAACCTAGAAGAACGTTTCGTATATTTATTATATTATTTCATGCTATCACCGAAATCACTGTGGTCTTTTAAAATTATTACAATTTTGTGCCCTACGTCATTTATTGGAGTCTGGCGTAGTAACGTGGAATTAGGTTAACCATAAAAACAGTTACACATTCGTCTCGTGAAAAAAAGTAGGTTTATGCGTATACGGCATGCAACTTTATCGTATGACGATAGTTTCTTCTTGTCATCTTTTTCTTTCGTGTATATATATATATATATATATATATATATATATATATATATATATATATATATATATATATATATATATATATATATATATATATGTCTGTGTGTATTGGAGCGTATTTATAATGCCGTTAAATGTTGAAAAACGTAAAATCCCACTTTTTATAATTGTCTAGGTTCGTTATCGAGGAAAATTTTTTTTTTTTTTATTTAATTAATTAACGGAAAACAGATTACGATTAAAGGTATTTATTTCTTTATAAACGCATTCCTCCATTTACGTCCACGTATTTTATCCTGCTCCTTCATAAAATTGATCTGACTAAAGTAAATAAACTGTAAGCTCTATGAAGAACAGAGAGAAACGGGAAGTAGCCACAAGAGTGAAGAATGAATTTATAATGACGCGCGCATAGTGTAATCGATTTAACAGTCAACACTTTATCAGTCATAGAGCATTCTGTATACTATGCGTGGATGTTTAATATCAACGAAATTGTTACGAGGAATATTTTGGTTGACGTGCACTGTTAGGATTATAAAATTATTTACAGAACGCGTTAAAAATGATCTAGAATCGCTGAACAATATATGGCACGCGAAAAGGTTATATTATATTTTTGCATTCTCTTTCTTTTGATCGAAAGGGGGGTTAAGGAATGTTTGAAAATGGATTTGAACACATTTTTAGTTTTAGACGTCAGGTATATGTAACGGAAAATGACATAGAAAATCATCAAACACTAACAATACCAAATTCGATATTAATAACGTTTGAAGGTGAACAATTCCGAGTATTTCTTTCATTGGAAGAACCAATGAAAGTGCAAAGTTTACTTGCCGTAGCAAAGGAGAAATTAGAAAACAAGACGGGAGATGAGATATGTACTCACGATCTAAATAAGCAGAGTAAAATACACGTTCAAATAGGGGCAGTAAAAACTGACGCACCACCGCATACTGGAAAAGAACAATCTACCATAAAGCGGCCACATCCAATATCTCCAGAACCACAAACACAGATGCCTCCAATGGAAAAACTGAATCAAAATTTCGATCAAAGCGATGGTAACAGTGACCAATCTATTACAGCAAAATCAAATACTCAAGAAAAAGAACAGCCTAGAATAATTAAAAAATCTAAAATAACAACAAAAGATTTGTTAGCACCTCTTGCAGAAAACATAATAACTAACAAAATTAACCATTATCATTTACAAACTTCACTGTATTAATGGATATGATCAAAGGGCATCAAGAACCTCTGGATGTTATACGCGGCTTCACTGATGACATTGAAGGTTTGAAAAAAATGCTAACAGAAAACCATGGGCTGTTACAAAATGCTGCGATGAAAGGTCGTTTTGTGAGACTTTTAAATAAATAAAATAAATCATTGATCGTCTCAAGAGGCAGTGTCTCAGAAACTGATGAATAATATTTATAAATTTAACTGACCCAAAATTAACATTTTACAGCGAGAAAGTTAAATCAATAGACTGATTAAGATATTACAGTACAATGAAAACCATTCTAGTTTAGCTAGATGTATTACTCAGTAAAATTATACTGAAGAATATAGACATTACATTTATTTGTGATAAGTGCAAAAGCAATTACATTCCGACTAATTATAAAAAAATCATACATAATAAACTCATGATAATCTATCGATCTGGAATACCGCTAAGTACAGTTTATATACACAATACTTACAACATTATAATTGTTAAAATTTGTAATATAAACATCATTGTAACATACATTCCGCCTAACAACCTAGCTACTTATTATTTTCAATTCTTAGATATATACATACGAAACAATAATTTGAACAAATTCATACTGTTGGGAGACTTAAACTCGCGAAATTTATTATGGGACACAGTAAATAATCAGAGAGGAAAACATTTATTGAATATAATACAAACCTACGACTTAAATGTATTTAATGTTAAAAATAAGCATACATTTCAGAGAAGAAATCAAAAAAGTGTAATAGATTTAACATTGGCAACAAGTAATATAGTAGACTTAATTGAGCTTTGGGAAGTCAGTTACGAATTAAATGCTAGCGATCATTACTATGTTACCTTCAACATAAATATAGTTACAAATGAGACGCGGAATAGCACTATCAAAGCTATTAACTACAATAGATTAGCAGTAAATTTAAGAAAGCACGCATATATGATTGATACTACTGTAAATTGTAAGAACATAGCAGAAATTAAAAGATGGTTTTATCAATTCCAAGATTATGTTGATGTAGTATTAAGAAATTCATATACTACTATAAAATCTGAGGTATACTGGTGGAGTACTGCCCTGCAAAAGGAAAAAATATTGGTCAACAAGTTGTACAAGAAGTATAATGGCTGCAAAAATATAGAAAAAAAAACAATTATTACAACAATTACAAAAAGCATTTTAAGCGATATAAGTTCATGATTAAAAGTGCAAAACTAAAAGCTTTGAAAAAGCTTATGGATGATAAAAACGTTTTTGGACTTAAATATAAAATATTAACGAACAAGTTAAAATCCACAAGCATACCAACATTAGATAACTATGCGAATACGGATCAAGACAAGGTTGATTTATTGATGTCGAATCTATTCCTTGACACAAAACCTTTCAAAATGGAAACTTACCATCCTAAAACAAAAATTGTATTCAGCAATGATGAAATTGACATAATAATTAAAAAATTGAAAAACAAAGTAGCTACAGGAATAGACAAATTATCCAACGGATTTATTAAAAAATTTCACAATTTTTTCCCGTGTGTTATTGCAAAACTTGTAAACTTACTTTTTGAATTTGGTCATTATCCAGATGCATGGAAAATAAGCAAAACAGTCATTCTGCCAAAACCAAATAAAAACCCGAATCTGTCTACATCGTAGAGAGCCATAGCATTATTATCCAACTTAAGCAAAATATAAGAAAAATGCATACATAAAAGACTAAAAGAATTTGTAGAAAGCAAAAATATAATTAATGAAAATCAGTACGGTGCATTGCCAGGCAGATCGTCTGAAATGGCGATATATAATATTTTGCATAACATTAAAACTTTTAAAAATAAAGACTTTTGTACTTGTCTAATTACACTTGACATTACAAAGGCTTTTGATAGCTTAGATTTAAATAAGCTTATGTTATTATTAAAAAATTTAGAATTAGATTACAGCATACTGAATATTATTAATCAATACTTTCAAGATCGATCCACAATACTTGAAATAGGTACATATTCCAAACAACAAAAAATTGTTATGGGAGTACCGCAAGGGTCTGTATTAGGGCCATTCTTGTGGAACTTAGTTTTCTCACAAATGTACAATATACTGATTCTAAACAATGTAAAAATTTTTACTTTTGTGGACGATATAGCAATAGTAATTGGCGATAAAAATGAAATCTCATTAGGTAAGAAACCATGCAATAAATAAATGGTTACAATCATTTAATCTCAGCATCAACAATTCGAAGTCAACCTATATGCTGTTCAATAGGAAATTACAAAATAAAAAGTTAAATTTAACGCAATATGGATTAGACATACAATATGTCACACAAACCAAATACTTAGGAGTATTAATTGATAATAATTTAAAATTCTATAATCATTTCAATCATATTACAACAAAAATTAGCAAATTTATAAGGGTATTCAATAAACTTTATAACAACAACAATAGAATAAACTATAAGAAGGGAATAATATTATATAAAAGTATAATATTACCAAACATACTTTATGGCAGCGTAATCTATAATGATATGTTAAATATCAAACGATTTCAAAACAAATTAAAAGCTTTCCAGAGAATGATTTCCACAAAATTAATCAAATCTTACAGAACAATTAGCTATATGGCTAGCATTGTCATTGCTGGTATTAAACCGTTGGTGTATGAGATTGAGAAACATATTAATATTTTATTAATAAAAAATAATGTAAATACAACTTATGAATTTAACAACACGCAATATCAGCATCCATACTATTTGCATCAAGAAAAAAAGCTAACAATTAAACAATTCAAAATAGTATTGGATGAATATTATGTTAAAAAATATCAAAGGTTATGGAATGAATACAATGGACTAGCGAAACAATATTTTCCCAGTATAGACAGAAGACTAAAAAATGTTGTATTCGTGCCAAATTATTTCAATACACAGTTTATTAGCGGACATGGATTATTTAAAGACTATTTATATAAGTATGGAATATCGAATACGAATAAATGTGCAATATGTAATTTAACCGATCATGTAAAGCATATACTGACAGGATGCAATTACGTCAACGCTGATTTCGCAGATATAAATGCAACAGAATTGGTGGATAAGCAGTTCAAAATATTTGACGTTTTCACAGCATCAGAAATAACATACCGCAAAATACATCTACATATATTTTAATCAAATTAATTGTATAATATCACCTTAATGTAAAATGGGCTGAACTGAGCACCGTAAACTTAATTGGATGGGCTCGTTTCAGTTCATTATTTATAAATTACATGTATATCACTTATAAATAAATTTACCCCATCGTAATTTACGAACTTGGGGACCAAAAAAAAAAAAAAAAAAAAAAAAGGGGGGGTTAAACTAGCGTTATATTCGAATAAATAATGATAAACGAAATTTTATAAATTCTATAAATATTAGAAATATTTCGGTTACAAGAAAGAAAATATACGGTAATGCGACAGAAAATGGTATATAAGTATCTGCAAATAATTGTGAAAATAAAATAAAGAAAAAAACTCTGTGTCTCGAGGAGCAGGGAAAAGTGAAACTTAAAGTCGTTTTCCCAAAAAGACACTTATTTAATTACGATTTCGTACAAATATCACAAACAAAAAGAACGAACCGTCCGCTATGCTTAACTCGACGTGGCCATGGTTCAAATGTTTTATTTTTCAAATCTACATCGCTCGGACAATCTTTGTGCAGAGAAGATTTGAACGAAATAACGGACAGCAGCATGCACAGAGAAAGAATACAAACGGCAAAAAAATTTTACGCGTGTGTGTATATATACATATATATATACATATATACATATATGTATATATATTATATGTATTTATGTAAACTGAATATACACGTACATAAGAACAGCATGCGGGAAAAAGACGAGCTCGACTACATTATGAAAATAGACCTGCCTCTGTGCCTAGGTGTTCTTAAGCTGAACTTAAGAAAATGAACAATGTGAGCGTAGGTACGATGAAGAATTATACAGATATTACAATAGGTTAATCGGTGTATTGAAGGAAAGACCAATTATAGTTTACAACATAGACATTATTCATGATGGAAAAGAAAACAAGTGTAATGAAGATCAGTAAAAACACTCTAAATAAAAATATAAACACAAAAATAGGTAATATTCAATTGAAACAAATCACAGAAACATGTTACCTAGGAAGTGTGATAAATAGAAGTATTACAGATATTAAAAGAAGAATCGGATAAATCAAATGTGCATTTAATAACTAAAAATCAATATTAACGAATAAGAACATTAGTATATAAACGTGCGAAAATAATTTATGAGAACATACGTTTGAAATGTGCTCAATTACGGTTGTGAAAACTGGTGCTTAAGAGTTCGAGAAATAAACTGAATTCAATGGTGATGAGGATCTGGCGCGAAGTAAAGAAAACGTCTTGGGAAGAAATGTTAACAAAGAAATCTTTAGGATGAATACATAAAAAAAAAAAGTTTAATAAATCGTATAGAAAAGCGGAAAATAAAACTGTTAGGACATGTAATAAGACGTAATAATTTTATTTAAAAAAATAATAGACGGTAAAGTTTCAGGTAAAATGCCGAGAGGAAGACTAAAAACATCTATAATGAATATACGATCGCTTGAATGTAAGTAAATATCGACAATTTCTGAAAATGGCTACCAACAGCACACTGTGGCTGCAGCGATAAAGCATTGCCTTTAGTGAATAATACATACATGTATAATGTGCAGAGGTGTGTATGTTCAGGAATCATATGTGCAAACTTAGTAAGAGTAAAAAAATTTTCTTTCGCTGTATATAAAAGCTCCGTTTTTTTTTGTGTGTGTGTAAAAAATCAGCTTTGTTTGAGACAATATATATAAATCTAACTGCTGCAGAAATGTCGGAAGAATTTTTAGTAAGAGGGAGTACAATAAGGTTGCTGTATACCATTGATTATTTTTAACATCTACACCATCCAAAACGCATTACAAATGACAAAAGAAAGATGAAATTACAACGGTAATGAGAGATTATAACGCAAAGGTTGGAGAAGAAGCAGAGAATGATATTATTAGAAATTATGGTTTAGGAAAGATTTTAGGAAAGATTTTAGGAAAGATTAATGCGAGTGGTGATCGGCTTGCACAATTCTGTCTAGAAAAGCGGCTCAAACTAACTAACACCTTTAAGCATCATCTAAGATGCTTGTACACATGGAAATCTACTGCTGACAACATTGAAAATCAATGCTGTCCGCAATCAGATTGATTTTGTTATGGTTTATAAAAGTCATTGGAAGTACGTAAAATCAGTAAAGACAGATTCAGGAACAGATATTTAACTCGGATCACAATCCGCTAGTAACAAAAATAAGAATGTACAGAGGTTTTGCCAGAATAAAACATGCTCAGAAAAGACGGATTGATGTTTTGAAGTTGAAAAATAAATCGTTTAAATCTCAAATTGCTGACGTTTTGAATTCTAAATTGAATGAAGGACAATCAGATCTAGAAAATACATGGGGTAATCTTCGAGATATTGTTGACGTCCAAGAAAACTATATAGGTATCATTTTTTTTTTTAACCTATATCGGTCCATTGCTGGACGTAGGTCTCCCCAATCAGTAAATTGAGGAGAAAATAGCTTAATCTCCCGTGTGGGCCAGGTAAATTGGGAGATACCAACAAACACATAACACATTGAGCCGGCGGTCACCCATCCAATGCTTAACTTCGGTAATTAGATGGAGAGCCGCCGTACTCAACGCGCTATGCCGTCGGCATACGTATCATAATCAAAAATAAGCAGAAAACTATATAGGTATCATAAGCAATACAAAAAATCAAAAAGCTATATAGGTATCATAAGCAATACAAAAAAGCAGAAGTGGATGACAGACGAGATCATTAGTACGATGGACGGAAGAGCGAAGAATAGACCAATTGAATATAACAGAATAAACAAGATAACCATTAAACTTTGCAGACAGACTAAAGAAAAATACTCGAAAACGAAATGCGATGAGATAGACAAATTTCAGGAAAAACACGATCTACTGAACTTAAGCATGTGGAGGAAGTAGCTAATATATAAAACATACTCCTTGATAACAACGGGAGAATACTGATTGGGCTGGAAGATAAACTTAGAACATGGGAGACGTACATTGGTCAATTATTCAATGATAACAGAGCAATAGAGCCGCACGATAGATTTTTGGACCATAGCGATACTGGACCATATATAACGAAAGAAGAAGTTATATAGGCAATCAAACGGCAGAAAAATGGTAAGGCGGTTGGTCCAGATGAAATACATGCAGAGATGATTAAACTTTTAGCCGAACATAATTATATGGACACACATAGAACAACCCCGAGATGTTTAATAGAATTTACAATACAGGAGTAATGCCAGCCACATGGCTAAAACCAATCTTTATTACAATCCCAAAGAAAGTGAAATCCTTGACATGTGATGACTACCGTACGATTAGTTCGATGTCGCATATTCCTAAGAATAATACATACAAGATTATTCAAACGATGTGAGGAACGGTTAGGAAATACACAGTTCGGACTCAGAAATGGCATGGGTGTGAAGCCCTATTCGTTATTCGTTTACATATACAACGCTGTCTAAATGTAAATATTAATGTATACGTGTGCCATGGATAAGGCGTTTGATGCGTGAAAGACGAAAAATCAATAGAAATTTTAAAGTCTATTGTTATAGATAGAAAAGACCTACGTATAATAAACCGTTTGTATTGGAAACAAACAGCTGAGATACAAACTGAAAACATAACATCAGAGGATATAAAAATTAAAAAAGGAGTTCGACAGAGCTGCGTATTGTCTGCTTTACTTTTTAATTTATATTCAAAAGAACGTTTAGAGAGGCTTTTGATGAAAATGATTCTGATTAAACGAACCGGTTGTGGTAGGATTAGCCGGTGTCTTCGACATAAAATTATTTTGAAATTGGTTGAATTTTCCGGTATAATACCGCATTATCGCTGCTTCCGGGGGCAGATGTCACCGAAGCAAACGACAATGCTAGAATTCTGGCTGAATACTGGTACAATAAAATATAATTAAACGTAACGAACTGGACACGAAAAGAAGATGGGAATGATGGGAAGATCCGAATAAATGGAATCACAATGCGGATGAGTGCCTGATTATCAGTCAGAAAGAACTACAAAGAATGGCGAATAAACTTTTAAAACACGGTAAAGATTACGTATTAAATATCAACAGTTTCAAAATAAAAGTAATTGTGTTCTCCAGGAAACCGGTACAATGTAAGATAAAAATAAATAGGACAGAACTTGAGCAGGTCCAAACTATTAAATATGTCTGTACCCTGTTTGACGATAGTTGCAACTCTAAAAAAAAAAAGAAATCAGATCGCGTATAGAGCAATCAAGAGCAATGCTCATTAAAATGAAAAACCTGCTCACGAGAAGGGACTTAAGTCTCGGAATGCGTACTAGAATGCTAAAATGCTAAAAACAGAATAAACGCCTTGAATTATATTCGTACCGACGCATGCTAAAAATTTCGTGGATACTAAAAATTACTAACGAAATAGTTTTTAGTAGAATGAAATTGAAGCTCCTTGAATTATTAAATTTGATTAGAAAGGATAATATGATATTTGGGCCACATCACGAGACGGCATAAATACGAAATTCTACGTCTCATTTTGGAAGGAAAGCTGTTAGGCAAGACATTATGAGACCATCCTCAAAACTCGTGGTCAATGAATTTTCATAGTTTGTTCCAACATCCGTCTGTTTAAACGTTCAGGTCTGCCATGTCAAGAAAAGGCATGGCCATGTTGATCGCCAATCTTCGTGATGGTGAGTGGGAATAAAGAAGAAGATTGTGAATAGATTATAAGGCAAGCAGTGGATGGATTGGAAAGGAGGAATATCTATTGAAGGAAGAAAAATTACTAATATCAAATTTGCAAATGATACGGCATTACTCGCTGGTCAGAGGAAGATGCTTTTGAACTAGTATCAAAAATAGAGAAAGTGGGCAATGAAGCGGGTTTAGAACTAAACAAACAGAAATGTTCAATTTTGACCATTGATAAAGAAAACAGAATACAACAACAACCCTTGGTTCAATTACGAGATAGAGAAATTAAAGATAAATTAATCTATTCGTGGACACACATAACCGAAAATGGTGGATCGGGTGGAGAAATAAGCAAAAGGCTACCAGTGGCAAACTTTAGGATTGGGAAACTCAATCTTATAAGGAAAGACCATCAAAACTGCGGCTCCAAGTTTTTTTTGTAGCGACATACGGTTTTGGAACCTGGACGATTAACAATTCGATGAGGATGAAGATCGAACCTTTTGAAATGAAAAAGGATATCGAAAAATTCCAAGCATCACATGAACGACTCACAAAACAATAGATTCCGTTTTAAAACAGCTTAAAATCGAAGTCAGACAGCGGTTGTTACAACCATTAGAAGACACATAATAGGATGTTTCGGATATAAAATACCTGCAAACGGCCGGAGAAAATTGTCCTGTAGGGAAAGATCAATGGGAAAAGAAAAAAAGGTGAATAACAATCAAATAACGAAAATAGGTGGATTCGATTTACTACGAATCTAGGATCGAAACATGTGACGATGTCCGGTAGCTTACGCTACGTAAAGATACGGACTAACTAAAGCAGAAGAATATATATTCAGATATAACTAAACACTCGCCATATAGATAATTAATATTATTTACGGCGATTAAACGACGTTTGCAGACGAGTAAAGGTTGGCGATAATACTTAACGGAGAAAAAGTGCTTCTGTTCCTTCCGTTTGGTTCTATTCAAGCATATTCGAGTTATTTTTAGGATAATAAACGTACTTAAACGATGAAAAATGCACGACTACGACTACATTAACGTCTTAACGAGTAATTAACGATCGAAATAAATTAAGAAACAGACACGAAATTAATTGAATTTCAGAAATTTCACTTTAGTTAATGTCGTCGTTAAATGCTTTCGTCACGAAGTTTAAAACATTACGACGGAATTAAACATCGATATAAATGAAACATCGAAATATTTTACTAAAAAAACAATCGATATTTATTATATGTACGACGTAATCCGGGAAAAATTAAAATAAACTAACGGTTTAGGTGTTACGACACACACACACACATATATATATAAAGTATATATAATATTGATATTTTACATCGATATTTTAATCGATAAGGTTAAAAAAAACTTAAATCTTTCCATAAGTTTTAAACGATGAAAGTAGTAGTGTCAGGATGAGCTTTCGATTACTTAGAATAATAGTACTGTTACGGCGGTCCATTATGTAGTGCATTTCGCTTCGTTGAACTTGTTAATTAATTTCTTGCTTTCTGTTATACCATATCCAATATTAAACATAAACGTTTTAAGAATTCGCAGTTCATTCTTTATGTTGTTTTCATCACGCGCATGATACACACTTTAAATGCCTCATTTTTTATGTAGGTTATGATGAGAATTTCGATGTAAATATAGCCCAATGTACGTGGTTTTTTAATAAACCCTCGTTCATATGTACCATTCATATTTATTTTTACTTAAAACATCCAAAAGAGTAATATTAGGATGGAACTCATTCAAAATTTAAATTTGCCTACTTCGCTATATTTAGATTTCATTCCTTTAACAAAAATTTATCGATTCCCTCCACATATATATATATATATATATATATATATATATATATATATATATATATATATATAAGTAAAAATAGGAGTAAGCATTGACCCGATTTGCTATAGTGTCTGCTAGTGAGACATTTGTGAGTAAGGATATCACATAAAAATTCACCACCAACACTTCTTCATCCAATTTTATTCCTTTCATATTTTCCGATAAATCGTTCAAGGTTATGTTTATAATATGATAAACTGCTTACTAATGATCTTGTTACATGTAGAATTGTTAATAAATTTCACAGTAGCTCTTAATCGGTACACAACTACGTGTATTTTTAGAACTACATGAATTTTTCGGATACTTGGCACATCAATGTCACTTCTCAATGCATGTCATTTTATTTATCTCACCATTTTAGCAGTAATTATTATAAGATGACCTTTTTTCAATAGCTGTTGACGTCTTACGTGTATGATATTGTGTTTTCCTATAAGAATCAGATTCCATTTGTCAGCCTTACACACAGTTATTTCTGGATTACTTTTTAAATACCTCAATTCAATAGACTTTCTCCGAGAAAAATTAGATCTGGGTTCTCAATATTAAAGAACAATATTGTCTTGTAATTTCTGCATTTTCCGGTAGAATAATTAACACTTTCCACACTACTCACTGTATCCTCCATGGGAATCTTACGCGGCCATAATAAACCTTTTCTCCGAGTTCGTTTTTACATCTGATTCCGGGGGAATGTTAGGTTCATCACTGTGTTCTTTTTTCCTTTGGCATCCATCAATTGTTTTTTCCGCTTAATACATAATTGAATAAATTTTTTAATATGTTAGTGATTCCGTATAATTCTTTTGTACGCTGCCTGTAATTCTTTTCGCTGTTTCTCAGTTATTTGTCACGAGTATATCTTTCAAACATTGTAACACTTCTTTGAAGTCACTATTTTTTAATCGATTACATCTCATCTTAATTATTAGTAACTTTTGACTCAATTCTTCGAATCATTTTAAATTTTCATTTTTATCAAAGGATGTTTATAATTGCTGGTGTGACCTATTTATCTTTTTAAAACATTTAATCACACGGAAGCTTCATTTTGTTGGCACAAAACTTATGAACTGACAGAAATTTGTAAATACGCTTTCTCCGTAAAGATTCATCATATATTACTTTAAATCATTTTATGTAAATTTCCGTATTTAAAAATTTTACTTTCAGTAAAAAAACTGATTGTCTCGTTTGTTATGTAATTTTAACGCTACATCATACTTATCAGATTAAAACAAATTACTATTATAGCACATCTTAATCGAAACTCTGTTTCCAAGGCTGTAATTGATTGTTATCAGTTTATACTTATTTCGTGCTAAATGAGCAACCATCGAGCCACATTTCGATGGACAATATTAATTCGATCACTCTTGTCGACGTTCCGTGGCCAGGACACTACTCCCTCCGAGGTAATCTATCAATATGATGAACAATGATTATACTTATCATAACGCTATAGCAGCAACACTTTTGTAATTGTCAACGTTCAAGTATATAATTTTAACTATACGTCTTGGTATTTCATATTATTTTATTCCGCCAAATTGAATTCTTTAAAACTCAAATCTATATGAAATATTAACCATATTTATAACTTTTATATTTCATTTTTACTAAAAAATCGATATTGGAGAGGCAGCCGAAAAAACAACGTTCTATTGACTATTTCTTTCGGTATACGCGTCCGTAGTTTATAATAAATTTGAATTTAGAACGTATATATGGGGAAATGCGTTTTTACCACTAACCATATATTAAAAAAAAAAAAATCAAATTTCACGCTTTATATTAGGAATGATAAAATTCAGAAGCTAAAAAAGTATAAGAATTAAATGGATTGGCCACTTCTATCGACACAATCCAAGTTTCGTATAACTAATTTGAAAATGGAAGGGAAACGATACAGAGGAAGGCAAATAATAGAAGACACGTGAGCGACAAGTATGCAAACCTTAAATGAAGGGCAGAAAAAATACAATTTTAGTTGAACTCACTAGAATCACGAGTCATAAAGGTTATCCACCAATCCACAGATGGAGGAAAAGAAGAATAAGAAAATGGATATGAAAACAAAATCGTGACGATTTAAGCGCTACATACCACACAGTTAACCCTTTCATGCCCAATATATAGTTTTGGATACATTATTTTCTAGCTCGCATATCTCATATGTCCAAAATATTATCAATTAAAATTGCTTATATAATATAAATAAAAATTTGTCGAGACTAGTAGCTAGAGCACGGACTTTTATAGGGAAGGTACCGACTTCAAATACGGTCAACGACGAAAAAATCCATCATCAGCAGGAAATAAAAATATAAATAAGCCTAATACTATGGCGTGAAAGGCAATGGCAAACCACCACGCCCAACGGCATATGAGCGCTAGTAATAATATAGTACACTACAAAAACACGCGGGGTTGCATTGTGTCCTGACGACAAAGCGATTATAATCAGTTCTTCCGGGTGCGTGTGTGTGTGTGTGTGTCTGTCTGCGCTAGCGCCATATTATGATTGCCTTGTATCTTACACTGTACAGCAATATGTGTACAGATAAGTAGTCGCCTACCTCCGATATGGAGACGGCAATTAATTTTAAAAAAATACAAATCACATGCGCCAATTACTTTTGGATATACCGTAATTATCTTTTTACGTATTAAGTTGATTAAAAGAAAAAAATACATGTTTAAAAAATCATCATAGACTGGACAAATCGGTTGACATTTATACGCCACAAAAAAAAAAATCGATCAAACTTGTCTCATACTGTACAACCGCTATAACCGGAAGACTCCCTATTCAGCTGTACTCTAAAACGTAAATATTCACCGATGCATCTCTATTATCTTCCAAGATGATCCACTTACAAGTTCCTCTCTATTCCTGATTTATATTGATTTCTATCTTTTAATATAACCTTACTGTTTCAAATCTAATCTCGCACGCTCCTAACCTAGTTGCTGTATATATATATATATATATATATATATATATATATATATATATATATATATATATATATATAAAGAAAAGAATAATGATAGTAAATACGACGGCACTTTCTTAATAATAGTACATCGGTTCGGACAGTGAAAAACTAAGACGTCGATATATGGACGTTGCATGCAAGCTGGTTGATATATAAAGACACGGTAATAAACCTGTGGGAGCGACATCACGTTTTTAAAATGGTACGCATTCGGTTCGTATATTAAATATGAAGGCGGCAAATAATTTGAAAAATATTTCGAAGGTTCCTCTTACTTATAATAAACGTTCCGGATATGTAGGAATTCCAAAAATGTAGTAGTTGGGTGCGGGTAGAAGAGAACCGTACCAGAGCAGAAACAAAGACCGTTCTTGTCTCATCTGGAGTTCGGTCAAATCGATTTCAATATTAACGTGTGTGGGATGTTATATATATTTTATATATATATATTATATATATATATTATATAATATATAAAACCGAACCCTTAAGTAGGAAATTGAAAAATAAGACACGAATGTGGATAGCGATTTAAACAGTAAAATTATAGAATAATAGGGATTATCTTTAAGAGTGTTCAACACGAAAAAAAAGGGAGGGGGAAATGGGGACCGATAAAAATAATAAGTGATAGAAAAAGGAGGAAACCATATAGTGGCTAGGCATTAACTTTTTTCCAGAGAGATCAAATTTTAATTTCACGAGTAAAAGTTTTTGGGTAGTTATTAGTTTCATAATTGGATAATACAACTATAGCGTCACATAAAAGCGGGCCGTGTATGTTCGTCCTTATTCTGTTCGCTTCATTCGAAATATTTAATGAAAATCGAGATCGAAACTTCAAATTAACATCAAATTCGAAAATAGAAATAAAAATTGAAAATTAATATTCAAATTATAACATTAACGTAAAAATGAAAAATTAACATTGAAATTAAAATTAACGTTAATTTTGAAATTGAATATTAACGTTAAAATTAAAATTGGATTTAAATTAAAGGAAAACGAGAGGTTAGCTTACAATTATTTTTGGAACACAATATTGTTTAAATTACCGCCACTTCCGATAATCACTCAGTCTACGAAATTTTCGAACACTTTTCGAGCATAGGTAGTTGAATTTTTGAAATGTCTTCAGAAATACGGGTTTTCATTCTGAATTTTATCGTTCCTAATATAAAGCGTGAAATTTAATTTTTAACATATATGGTTAGCGGTAAAAAAGCATTTCTCCATGTATACGTTTTAAATTCAAATTTATTATAAACTACGGACACGTATACCGAAATAAACAGTCAACAGAACGTTGTTTTTTCGGCTGCCTCTTACAATATCGATTTTTTAGTAAAAATGAAATATAAAAGTTATAATATATGGTTAATATTTCATATAGATTTGCAGTTTTAAAGAATAAGCGTCAATTTGACGGAATAAAATAATATGAATTACCAAGTCGTATAGTTCAAATTATATACTTTAACCTTAATAATTACAAAAGTGTTGCTGCTATAGCGTTATTATAATTATAATCATTGTTCATCATCTTGATAGATTACCTCGGAGGGAGTAGTGTCCTGGCCACGAAACGTTCACAAGAGTTATCTAATTGCACTGTCGTGATTGATTCACGCCAAAAATAACGTTCCACATAAAACGGGAGTTGCTTCTTGTTATAGGATGTCATGATAACTGGATAAAAACGAGAATCTCTCGTGTGTATACTAAACGTGAAGCACACGGTTTACGTTGTAGCAATATTACCAACTGCGCTATTCAGAAAATGAAACCGTCCGTCTTCTCTGGGTCACCCTATATATTTTTATATATATAATACTTTTTATTTTGTCCTGGATTATTCGATATGATTATGAAAATTAAGATTTCCCTCAAATATTACTCAGAAATATTTTATTACATTCTCTTACAGAGTAACTTATGCGTTTATATTCTTATGATTTCCTCTATTTGATTCTTAACCTAATCTTAAATTTATATTTTTCCCTGGTAACCAAAAAACAATATAAATGATAATCGTTGAAATTATTATAACAAATTTTTGCAATTAAAAATTTTAATTCGCCATAATGATCAATAACATTAAACTACTAGGATGGAATGCGAATTCCATTAAACCTAAATTAAATGAATTTATTAATTTTATGTATGAAAACAAACTAGATATTGCCGCACTATGTGAGACAAAATTATATCAGTATCATTCAAATGTCCTGGTTATTGTGTTTATCGCGTGGATAGAACAAGACAGAGTAGAGGTGTTGCAATATTTGTACGAGATACACTCCAACAACACGCTACACCAACAATAACATTAAAATCATTGCAGTATATTGCAGTTGAAATAGAGGTGGATTATACAATGGTGAATATAATATGCGTTTACAGACCGCCTAAAGTATCCGATTCATTATAAGTGATATAAATTTTTTACTAACCAAATTTACGAATACAATTATTATAGGCGATCTAAATTATAAGCATCAGGTGTTGAATTGTTACAATAGTAATTGTGCTGGAACTCTCTTGGTACAGGCATCAATGAAATATAACTTTAATATATTACCTCCTTCGGATCCAACGTATTACTCACCAAGAGGCTGTCCTAGTGTATTAGGTATTATTTTAACTAAGGGATTCAATAAAATTACTAAACCTATTTCGTTATCATCATTATCCTCTAATCATAATCCCATACTTGCATATATTCATTAAATATCGCTGTATTAGAACAAAATAAAAAGGAAATATTCTTGTACAAAAATGTCAATTGATATCAGTTCACACGATATATCGATGAAAAATTAAAATTATCGCATACATTTTTTACTTTCACAACGTTAGACGAATGTGTTATTAATTTTACTAAATTAATTATGGCAGCCGCTTAATATTCCAAAATATGCATTGCGTACGACTTATGGTGAAAATAATATTCCTAATTATATAAAAATTATTATTTCTCTTAAAAATTATTACAGTCGTCAAGCTAATAAACGAAGATATACACCGCTATACAAAAATATGAGAGTTGTACGCATTTTTCTTAAATTTTCACTAGATAACTGGAAAAACTCCTCTTGAAATAATTTCATATCAACAGTTGCACTCAATAACAACAGTCTACGGAAAATAAATAAACATTTCACTTAGCGCATAATATCACTTCTACCAATAAAAGATCCACTCACTACACTCTTGTTTATAGACCGAAAGACAAGTTAGAAGTGCTCGCGTCTCATGACTGCAATGTCAGTAGTCGTTCTTTAGAGCCAGTTCCACGATCACTCTATTATAACATAAATAAAACAAAGATCAGGTAACAAATCTTTGTAATATTAGTACTGATGATAGGATTTTCATCGCGCCATCTGAATTTGCAAAATATATTAAACTATTAAAAAATAAAACATCATGTGGAGATGACTCTGCAGCAATGATTAAAAACCTATCTCAAAAAGCTATTATTTAGTTTACAAATTTAATCAATAGCCAGGATCGCACATTTTCGATCAAAATGGAAAATTGCTAGAGTAATTGTGTTACCTATACCAGGAAAGGATAGAAGTAATGTTAATACTGTGAGACCAATTAGCTTACTAATCTCAGTAAAATTGTGGAAAAAATCATATTGAATAAGTTACGAAGTTTCTCTTTAAAAAATGGGTTTTTTAACAGCGAACAGTTTGGATTTAGATTAGGTTAGTCTACAGTGCATCAAGTTGCGAAAATTTCTGATTTTATTCCTGATAATTTTAATCTTCGCAAACACACATACACACAGGTATATAATAATTGACTTTCAGAAAGCTTTTAATTGGCATAATGGTATATTATATAAAATGATCAAATCTGAATTCCCACTATGTCTTATTAAGTTAATTAAATCTTATTTAAACAACAGAACATTTCACGTTACAAATTACTCTGATAATTCTTCAATAAAAACGTATTATTCGGAAGTCACACAAGGAAGTGTACTTGGTCCATACCTGTTTCTAATATCATTAAACGACATCCCAAAGACACCATTTGTACATACCGCATTATATGCTGATGACTTAGCTTTATACTTCATATGGAAGTGATACCATTCGGTGAGAGATTACAGAAAGCTGTAAACTCAATTTCTAAATATTACCAGGGGTGGAAACTAAACCTTAATGCTGAGAAAACAGAGGCGATCTTATTCTCAAGAAGAAGACCAGCACCCCTGTCTGCATATTGTGGTGAAATCCAAGCAAATTCCGTTTGTTAAAGAGGTTAAAGTATTTAGGAGTGATAATGGATAGTCGTTTGATAATAACCACGTTAAGTATGCTGTTGATAGAGCTCATAACTGTACCTCATATTTAATAAAAGGTCCGGTCTTAGTACATTAAATAAAAAAACTAATACTACCGTAATCCGACCAAGATTGACATATGCGTGTCCTATGCGGTCTTTCGTATCTGGTAGTACTTATAAAAATTACAGATAATGCAAAATTATTGCGGCAGAAGTTCGCTGAATGCTACGCCATACGACAAAATATCACACTTACATAATCAATTAAAACTTCCATATATTACTGCATATATTAGCAAAATATTTATAAAAAGTGTGAAAATCACGATAATGAGCTAATTTAAAAAGTATAGACAGTTACGATACATCCAAGCGAGCGTTACACTAAATCGAAACATCGTAGAAACTTAAGCACGGATTCTTATAATTCATTTAATTTAATTTAAAAATCAATTACGCGATTTAAGTTATTAAATTTAAAGTTAATTATAGCGTTTCGTTCTTTTGTGTTTTGTTTTAATAAATATATTTAATATGTTTATTATAAAAATTAAATTTTAATTTAAGTTTAAGTTGTTTTATGCTGTTAATTTGCTAAGGTTATTATTAAGGTACTTTAATGAATTTACTTGTAGTTGTAATACTGTAAACATTAAATTGTTGAAATAAATTGTTATTATTGTTATTATTATTTTTTATGATTTTAAATTATTTTTAATTTTTTCAGTTCATGCACTATGATTCTGATTTCATCATTAATAGTTATTTTTGAGAACGTCGCAGCATATTATAGTCCATGTTTTTCAATTTATTTTAGCGTTGCCATATTTATATATTTTACCGCTGTTATTATAGATCGGAAAATATTGTAGTTGTCTGAAAGTGATATTTGTTAGTTAAAATTAACGTTCATTTTTTTAATATATTCCAAGTTTTGTAAAAGTTTTACTTATCTTCGTATTGTTTAAAAAACAAAATAACGATGACGAGTTACGCGGAAAGTTTGAAAGTTTTTTTTTTCACGAGAGCGAATTAAACAAATAACCGTCAGCAAATTTAATCAAGCTCATTTAGAACATTTCAAAGATCGCTTAAAGTATTTTACTTTATATTACTTTATATTACTTTTATTATTATTATTATTATTATTTCATTCCGAGCGAATTACACATTTCAAACTTTCATTTCTTCCCCTTATTTATCACTGTAGCCTTCCTTTTTACGTTTGCCCGTGACAAACACCGGTATCTGTTTTGATTTTTAACTTTATATCATTCGGTTTTGTTTTTATAGTGGCCATCGCTTATCTTTGACGGATGGATATCAACTATGAAAGTTTGAAGGTGTTTTTTAACTCCTTCATGTTGGGGCGATGTCGTCAGATACGGAATCCTGGTATTTGTCGCGTAATTAAATTCGTTTTTTAAATAGAAATACGGAAGAAAATCAAAATACATTAACATGCTGCGTGTATTTGCTACGGTTATATCACCCGTGATTTTGACGGTAATTTACCAAAATTGGTAGATGATATATAGCGCGTTGAAATGACGAAATTATATTGAAATTCATCAGAAAATTCAGCGACGGGGTAAACCAGCCAAAAAAAAAAAGTAAATTAGACGAAGCTTGCTAACGGTTGCAAGTAACCGATATTGCGACGAAGAAAGCTAGTGAATTATACGAAGCCGTACGTTGTGTCCCATAGCGATTTATAGATTTTAAAATTCTTACCAACTATGTTTAGCAGGAACATTAAGCGCCCAGAACTGATCTCATAGTATACGCGCTCCATGTAAATTTAAAAATTAAAACAGACAAGATTTAACGTGACTCCTTTAACGTGCCGTGTAGTACTGCTACAACGTCGGATACACGATTCAGAAGTATTGGAGCTGATTGAATAAGGCAGTTTCGTATAGGTATCCCAGCACGGGACGAACTTTGTCTAAGCTTAATGTTTCTCTAATGCTAGGTGGAAACTAGAACTTGATGTTGAATTACTTGATACACTTATTGACTCACTGTTACGAGAGCAGCATCGAGCATTTTCTCTCCTTATCAGAGATGACCGTGCGTTAGTAGTATATGTCCGACACGTAGTCGATGTAAGACGATTTTTTCTTTATGTGTCGGCAAGGATGATGTGGACTAGGACGTCGTATTCGTTCTAATTCAGCGTAATTTATTTGTTAATTTGTTAACGGCATATGCTGCCAATGTAGTCTCTATTCGAATAGTAACATGATTCGTTTGGCTGACCAAAATTCTTACTTGTAATAGGTAATTGTGGATGTGGAAACATTGTAGAAGCTTGCTTAGTTGCCAACTGGTTCACAGCTTTTTATCCCACAATAGCTCGGGATCCAAGTTAAAGTTGGTTTATGATTGTAGCCTAGTTTTGAGAGGAGTAGCATGTTTTGGCAAATACTGCTTAATGTTTGTGCCACTACTTAAGCACCGTACGGTAGGAGTTAGTAAGGATGACTGGGCGCATTAAGATATTAATTATATTCTCCGGTACGTACTGTACTACTAATCTGATTGCACACAATTCCGTCAATAGGACCGAGAAGTACGGCGGTAGTAAACAATGAATAAGCGGTTCGTCCTCAGATGCGATCGCGTGATTTAGAGCTACCTATGAAGAGCATCGATTAGAATAACATACAAATCGCTTAGCATTATGATTACTAGAAAGTTCGAATCAGATGACTTCGACATACAAAATCTCTTTAATTATTCTGAAAATGCTCTTGTGTAGATAACATCGATGTTCGTTAAATTCAACGAACTTAAATTTCTTCTAAACACAGTGCGTATTGAATATCAAGTAAATTAAGATGTAAAAGAGGAATGTGTTTTGATATATTATTATATAAACCCAATTTTAAATGATATCGCAGAGAATACATACCCGATATATCAAAACTACGCGGCGGTCTTACCATCGTGAGAATCAACATGCTTAAAGATAATTGCTTTCCGGAAATCGCAAAGATATAACAAGTATACTTGAACAGTTCGATGGACGTTTATATTTTCTATGATGTCTGAAATATATAACGTGCTTTGAGGAAGAAATAATTGCATAAATCTGTATAACGAATGATTATGACGCGCTTCGCTTACGAGAGGCACGATGTAAAAGTTAAGCCACGAAAAAGTTAGAAGTATACATTGCAAAAAGATCTCATGAAAAAGACGGCAGTGCAATTTTTGCGAAAGAAGGAAAAATTACATAAAATGTCAAGATAATAAAAATTAAAAATTGCGAGTTATAACCAAAAAAATGAATAACTGTACAGTTACATCTTTGTATTGACCAATAAAACTATTTCGACAATGAAGATTCGGCGATTTTAATAGCAACAGTTTAAATTGGGGATATGTAATACCTATTATAATGGGAAAGAGTTGGAAAGTTGAAAATAGTAAGGACTTCTACTTTCACAAGTGGAAGGTGAAAAAATAGATATAAACCTGATTTAATTTTTGTAACAATCGTAATAGCCATCAAAGTCAATAGTGCATTGGTCGGGCTATACACAGATGTAATTGCACTGTTATTAATTTCTTCGGTTATAATATCATTTCTTTATCTTGAAATTTATATAATTTTTCCTTCCTTCACAATAATTGCATTGCAGTCTTTTGCTATTAATTGCATATTTTTTACTTTTTTCCTGGCTTCACTTTTACATCAGTAAGTCTCTTGTAAGCAAAGTGTGTCATAGTTATTCACTATATAGAGTTCTGCAATTATTTCCTCTTTATTTGTCAATTTGTGCTGCGCAGTCACGAGTGTTGGTTGATCGTTCGTGCGTTCAGGTTCTAATAGCAGGGATAAGCATTTCAATTTTTGTTTTCTGGTCTTGGGCGAGCATTTGCATTCAAACCACACGCTAATCTAACGATTACTTTTTAAAATAAGAATATTTGAACTTTTTAAAATCTTTTATTTTTGTTTTTATTATTAGTAATTCATTCGCTCATAATTCAATGCTTAGTCTGATGTTACTCCTAATTTTTTACATACTCCTGTTTTTTTTTTTATTTAATTTTCAGTACCTTGTGCGACTCAACTTAACACATACTAATAATGGTTAAACTATGTTACTCATCACTTTTTTTCATCTTATCTTAAGTTACAACTTTTATAGAAATACTTCACACACTTAATTTGCCTTTTCTATAAAATTTGTATTCTTCTTTTTCTCAGCTACATTACATATACATTTAATTATTAAGCGGACTAGTTCCATAAATCTTTGTGTACATCATTTTTTTATACAATAAACTTGCCCAACCGAGTGAGTTCAGAGTAGGGAACCAATTTTTTAAAAAAGAACGTAATACAAAACAATGTAATAGAGAAGTTCTGAAAAAATTCAAAATCGCTATATTAAATTAATAATTGCCATAGACTTAAAACCATGATCTGTTTCAGTGAAAAAATAATTCAATTTCTAAAAACCTGATTGGAAAAATTATATAAAGCAACTAAATAAACCAATAGTAACTATTAAACCAATGCCGAAAGAATATGATCCAAATAACTTATATCTAAAATGTCTAAATTAAATATACCCCGATGCTGTCGCACCCAATACACATTAGGCATAAAAATGGAAACCGTCATCATATACGATGAATACTTAAATGAATGTGGAAAGAAGCCCTCTTTCTCAAAAGAAAAAAAAAAAGAATGTAATAGAACTTGCAAAATAGATTTAATAGGTGATAGGAGAAATACAGCAACAAAGTGATTACAAATTATTAAAAATCTTAAAATGACAATAAAGGGGACTAAACAGTGACAAGTAAAACTATAGACAAGTTAATGTAACGTAAAATTAAATTGTAGCACATCTTAAGATAAACGGAAAAGCCGGGAAACGTAACCCGTTCAGTTACGATATGTTCACGTCATGAAATTTTAATTCTAATAAAATCGTTTGTTTCCTTGTTGATATGAAATGTTTCAATTTAAAAATATTTATATAAACGCACTGAAAATTATCTAAAGTCATTTAAGAAGCGGTATAGTATAAAACACTCTAAATAAAATTTATATTTATATATATATATATATATATATATATATATATATATATATATATATATATATTTTAAATTGGATAATGTGTGATTGAAAGGTTAAAACCGAGTCTAGTCAGAGATTTGAGCCTTGAAGTAAATTAATGTTACCCTCTTCTCTGTGAGTAAGATCAAAAACACACCGAAAATTAAAGCAAAGGAAGCTGCTGGACCCTATGACATAAGGTCAGAGGAAATGGAGCACTTTGGATAGAATACATTCAGAATGGCGCTAATCAGATCATTTAACAATATAATCCGTATAAATAAACTATAGAATGTGAGAAAAAAAGCTCAAGCTGCGTTACAAAACTTCTTGTAGCTTTACTCCTGGTTAACCTGCTGCGCTAAAATTTTTGACACACTCGACTTAGTGGAAAGTTCAGGAACATATGGATTACACAAGTCGGAAGATGTCACCACCTTTCGACTCTTAAGTGCTGCTTTTTCTTTTGCCTTTACAAAAAATTTGTTGATACCGGATTGAGATTCGTTACCCCCCCCCCAGTTTAGATTGTCGGAATTATCACGGATTTCAGTTTTTTTTTTTTAAATCTTCCATGCCATGTACTGCTACAAAGGCTAAAAGCACGGAGTCTATTATTCCGTTATTATAGGTGTGGAGTTGATTTAGTGCGAACGAGGAAAGTTATAAGAGTATTTTCATTTTTATGTAAAAGTATTTCATTAAGTGTGTTAGCTGTAGTGAAGAGCGAATATAGTTATACATAGAACAGTGGATTAAGATATGAGCTATAGTATTTGAACATTACAGGATGAACAAGTAGGATGATCGGTTTTGGATAGGATATAAGAATTAGTCAAACGAGTGTGTCCTGTGCGGACACGAAATAGCATCATTTCAACCTGTCTTGTATGATGAACACGTTGAATGGGCTAAATGCCACTATGTTCGGGTAAATCGAAAAATCTGACTGTTGCTTGTTCCTTAAATTTATGGAACATGCAGCGATATTGGAACATGTTGCTGGAAGTAATTCTACAGGAAACATGAAGACGGCTCCTTTCACAGCGATCTGCTTCTTCATTCCTTCCATATCCGATGATAAAGAAACCAGACCCAGACACGAACGACTGCTATGATTCGACGAATTATTGGAAATGAAGCGCCTAAAGATATTGACTTAAGTACTAGCATATTAGGTAATCAGGGAGGACCGAGAAAGTATTGCAGTTATTATAATTGGTAGGAAAAGAAGAATGACCACAACATATGTAGCAGACGGATAGGTGAACATAAAAAAAAAAGTACAGGGATTGTTAATTTTTAATGTTATTTGGTTAAAGATTACTTAGATATATAATTTTTATCTTTTGTTCTTTTTTCGGGTGCACTTTAGATGTTCGCCAACATTTGAGTGTGATTAAACTAAATTAATGAGTAGAAAATAATTTCATTGGTGAAAATAAACATATTGGAAATGCAAATATATAATAAAATTTTTAAAAATTATATAAAATCTTGCAAAGTTTAAAATCAGATCATAAACAGGAATAAATTAAGTAAACTAGTGGTATGCGTAAAAGTTACATATGTCTACCGATACAGGATGCTCCGTGAAGTCTGCCGTTCTAGGGTTAATATATACTCAGAAGAGATACTACAACGAGCCATAGCTAGCTCACAAGAAGGTACGAGTCAATGGAGTATTGTTAAATAACATTAGGTTCGCTGACGATACCGTTCTTATAGCCAGTTCCAGAGAAGGACTTAAGAAACTAGTTAGAGATGTACAAAGAAGCGCTACACAGATGGGAATTCAAATAAATGTAGAAAAAACAAAATATATGGAAATAATTATATCTGAAGATAGCAATACAGAGAGAATAATTATAGATTGAAAAATGTCTCGGCCTTCAAATACCTCGGATGCTGAATAGCAGGAAAGGGGAACTCGGATGTAGAGATCAGATGTAGGATAGAAATAGGCGCGGAACATATTCCAACAATACAAAAGTGTATTATGTAGCAGTGACATTAAATTAAAGCTGAAACTGCGGATAGTCAGGTGTTACATGTGGGAAACACTGCTATAGGAAACATGGACGCTCACGGCAGCTGCACTAAAGAAAATCATGGCATTCGAAATGTGGGTGTATAGGTGTTCGCTGAAGGTAAGCTGGACGGAGAAAATAAGCAACAAAGATATACTAAAACGTTTGCAGAAGGAATGCGAATTGATAATAATTATAAAAAAACGTAAAGCTCGATATCTAGAACACGTCTTGGGGGGAAACAAATACGGGTTGCTGTAACTAATACTGCAAGGAAAAATAGCAGGAAAACGAAGAGACCGACGTTATCCTGGATGCAGAATATAAAAGACTGAACGGAAATCGGAGAAATAAGAATAACAGATACGGCCAGAGGTCGAGAGGACAGTTTGTTCGTCAACATCCGCTGAGCGGACTTGGCAATAAAAGAAAAAATATATATATACATATATATATATATATATATATATATATATATATATACAGAGAGAGAGAGAAAGAGAGCAACAGAGAAATCGAAAGACAGTACATGGGTGTGTGCTATTTTAGGGTACTATTGATGCCTATTATCTATCCTTCTAAATAAATGGGTATATTTAATTAATTTTCATGCATATTTGAGAGTTAGTGCATTTTTTAAAAAATCAAATCGATTCGCTTATCTCTTTTATTCACTTCAAAATGAGGGTGTCAATAAGATAAATTAGTTTTTATGTTTGAATTAAATTCGAACAAGACAAATGGCTGACCTCCCGAGATTACTTTTATATTACGGTTTCTTAGAAAAGATAGTTCAAAAGAGAAAATTTCGATTCAACGGCTTACGATATTAGCGACGTAACTAATTAATTAATTAATTAATAATTAATTAATTAAACGAAATAATTAACCGAATAAATTAACCGGCTTTTCTTGTCTACGCGTTTTAATCTTTTCGTCTTCTTTGTTATTTCACCCCTTATAATCTGCAGTCGGTTTTATTCTTTTATAAACATCGAGTCCAGACAAACTCTTTTTATTTTAATATTTTCGTTATTTTTTATTTTCTAGTTCCTCTTTTAAAATTTTTTTCATATTCTTTAATTAAGCATTTACACTTTCTTACTTTTTATAACCGGACTTTACAAACTTACTTTAACCTAAACTGTAAATTCGAAATTTGGGTAAAGTTTTCTTATACGCTTTAATAAGGTGACAAGTTTCACGAGAAAATTAATATAACCTTTTGTCGCTGTCTAATTAAATATTATAGAATAATTAAAGTTGAAAAGAAGAGATTTATTGAATTGAAAAAAACTTTTACAATCATCCATATGGAATATATTACTATATAGTTCAGAAACGTGGGTGTTAACGAAAAATTTAAAAGAACGCTTTGATGCCTTCAAAATGAGTTCTAAAATGATTTGAAAATGGTAAATGAAAAAGGAAACTATTGGAAACAATACAACAAAGACGAGAAAGACCTCTAGGACATATATTGCTGCATAACGCGGTTCATGACGGTCATGATCGATGGAAAATTGAAAAGAAGAAGAAAAGGGGGAAGACTTAGAATAGCATGGATAGATTAAATAAAAGGAAGAATGCAAATAACGTATAAAGAATTGAAGAATATAGCAGTCAACGGGAAGGAATGGAAGAACTGCTCTTAAATATTGATGATGACGATGAATTAAAGTTATAAATGTGTCACGTGTCAATTGCCGATTTCGGATGTGATTTAAATTTTATCGTATGTAACACTCGCGCTCATTCCGAAATAACGAAGTAATGATACCCTGCAAATATTTCTCCCATTTAAACATTATACTAATTAGTAAATTAATAAAAGTATTCAAAATAAACTTCATAATAACAATAATGGAGTAAATTATAACAAGGGAATAACACTATATAAAAGTGCAATTCTAACACATGTCAGGATAATCTATATCGTCATGCTTAATATTAAACGATTTCAGAAAAGAGAATACGGACTTTTTATAGAATTCTTGCTATAATGTTAATCATATCATATGGAGAAATTAATTATATGGCAAGCATTGCCATCGCTGGTATTAAATCATTAATATATGAAATTAATAGACGTATTAAAATTGAAAACAACCTAAACTTAAATCGCGAATTTATTAATACATCCGTACTTCCTATATGAAGAAATAAAATACTGAACAATTTAAAATAGTAGCGTATGCAAAATATCAAACAAATTATAGGAAGAATATAATGGTTTTGCAAAACAATTTTTTCCACGCATAAAAAATTACGAAACACAGTTTTAAGATTTTTATGATATACATAGATACTTTGAAAAGGATTTCTCCCAACCATATTTACCGGATTTTGTTTTTTAACTATAAATTAAAATCCGCGGAAAATCACATCATATCATCTTTACTTTTAGACGATACACATACATCTACTTGTATTACATTGACGACATTACAGTCCCTAAATCTAGATTAAGTTACCACTGAATTACGCATATAATGAAACGGTTATTAAATATCGAAAAATGTATTTCAGAGTAATTTTCAAATATTAAAATCATAAAATAATAATGATACTTTGGCTGATCTGTGTTTGGCGTCAAGAGTAACTAACCCTTTAATAAATTTTTAGATTGTGGAATGTAGTGGTTTTGTAATTAATTTAACCCATTGATTGTTACATTATAGTATATAATGTTCTAGATCTATTATCTACTAAAGAAAAACATATCGCGTAAAAAGGATTAGGATACACTGTGGTCAAATCTTAACACGTTCTTACATGATAAATCTCTTCTATCAAGCATTCCATTGTTTCCATAGTTTTGGACGGTACTAGCCTAGTAGTGTATAATGAATATCTCATTTCGGTAGTATCATTACTATTATATGTAGATTATGCTGACCGTAATTATCTCCTTTGAATTTTTTAATTACTTTTCAAAATCTTCTACGTAATCAGTTAATTTTATCATACATTCTTTTTAATACATAATTTCTTCCGGACTCGTCTAGTATTCAAGTGTCACCGCTCATTTATCACCGTATTTAACACTTCCAAAATTGTTGTTTAACTTATAATTTTATGTGAATTAATTTTATATTTGTTTATATATTTTGTTTTGGTAATATTTTAATATGAAAAATATTTTATTTACATATTATTTAATAGTTTTTTTTTTAAATTTAAAATTACCTTAGTTGTAACAGGATAATATTATTAAGACCTTTTTTTTTTTAATAATGTTTATTACCTGGATGTTGAATTAAAGTATTATTTAATTGAAGAACATTAATTAAATGATTGTAATGAATAAACCGATGTTGAAATCCAAATAAAAAAAAGTATAATTAAATATAATATATACGTATATATGTATCTATTATTTATAGTGTATAACTTTAAAAAAAAAAGATCTCAATCAAAATGGCTATTTGCTATACGATTATAATTAAAATTATTAAAATTTATACAATCGTCTTGAAAGTAAAACACAGTAAATACAGGCTGCTGAATAAATATTTTATTTATCTTATAAAAAAATATTTTTTCGCATACTGTTTCCGCGGTCACGTTCTCAGTATTATTCTTCGCACACATATACATCCTTAGTATGACCATCGCTGGTATCGCATCTATACACGTAAAAACATATTATAGATTCCTACAATACATAGAGGTCGTAATAAAACGAAATAGCGATGGTAGTAATAGTAGTATTAGTTTAACCTAATTGTACAGAGAAATATCGACGGGGAAAAAATCACGAAAATTGAAAGAAATACCAGAAAACCTAGAAACGAGAGTATAGGGTAATATAAGAAAGTTGAAAAAGGAGGAACGAATGACCAAAATGATAAACGGTTATAAAATTCGGAATGCGGTAAACGTTCGAACTGGCTGCCGCTGCTCTGTTGTTGTTTTTCTATTAGGACCTTATCGAATTGAGTAGCGCAGTTCTAATAATGAAACCTAATTCATATAGAACCAGAGAAATGATAATGACCATAACAAAGAGATCGACCTCAATTTGACCGAATTCACGATTGAAAAAGAAAAATCTATAAAATCAAGCCAGAACTGAAATCGTTAACGACAATAACAGCCTATACGAATTTATTTGGTTTCCACAGATAATATTTCGACTTGAATAATTGAACAAATATAACTTCATTTAAACAACAAGAAAAACAAAGAAGTTAAAATCACTAAAACTTTTTTCTTCATGGAAAATCGCAAGGCTTTTCGCATGTTAAGCCATTATCAAGTGAATATAAAAAATATAAAAATATACACAAATTTATAAAAATATAAAATGTAAAAAATATTACTCAGATGCATAATTTACAACAATTATCAAAGCGATAAAAACCAAAACAAACGGCCACATTTCTTTGGGTCCCAATATCGGATTCCAAGGCAATGAACTAGCTGATAGAGCAGCCAAAGATGCAACGATTGCTCTATCGGCGCCAAATAGATTTTAGAAGAAATTATTGTATCTATGGGAAGAAAAATCGAATTCTGGTCCTTTAACTAATAAATTGCATATGGTCGAGTCAACAATACGACCGCGTAATATAAACATGCAGTATCGTAGAGATGACGTAGTCGTCACGCGACAGACTGGATAATATAAAAATGACACACGTTCACCTGCTGCAACGAAATGATCCACTTCAGTGCACTTTGTGCAGTGTCACTCTTACTTTTGTCCTCAATATTCCTCCAGAGATCCTTGTATTGAACCCTCCGGCATCCTTTCCACTTCTTCTCACTGACAACATTAACACTCTTTCCAATATAATTTCTTGCTACATAAAACAGTCCTCCACTACTCAATCTAATACCTTTTTCCTCGCGTGCTTCTAGCCATTAGTATCTGCACATGGCACGTTAATCTAATTTCATAATTTCAAAATAATTACAAAGAAAAGTGATGTGTATTAACATACTTGATTATAACCTGATTGTGAATAGGGTAAATAATACAATCAATCGATCAACAGTATACACAATAATCTATATATAACAAGCACTAATTAGCCAGAAAATCTCCAAACTCTATGGCTAATATAAAAAATAAATGATGATTAAGTTTATAGTATACGTCTTAAAAATAATTCTTCATCGGAATTGAGTTTAATAACTTATTTGTATCTCCTTCTTTTATTATTTCTTTCTTTTTTTCTATTAGTTTTCTTATTTTATAGTTTTCCTGTATGTAAAATTCTATAATTTTGGTTAATCTTATTGATTTCATGTTTTTTAATTCCTTATAGTGTTTTTCAAATAATGATTTTTCATCATTGTTCATGTACGAATTTAATTGTTTTTTAAATCTTATTGGGAACATCTCTGCCTGTTTCTTGTATGTGTTCTGTTTTACATTGAGCACAATTTAATTTATATACTCCTGATTTTTTTTTAAATAAGTCTCATATTCTATTTTTTTTTTTTTTATTAATTGATATCAATAATGTGGTTATTCTTTATTACAACATTTATGTTATATTTATTAAATATTTTTATTATTCTATAGGTATGACTTTCTACATAATTTATTGAACCTAACTAATTCTTTTTATAATTTTCTATATTTTTATTATAAGACTTATTCCCTTTTTTTTCAACTAGTAGGGTTATATTTATTACTGATTGCTATTAATTTCTGTTAATGTTTTTTTTTCTTTGTTTATATCACTGCATGTTAAAATTGTGTTTTTGATCTATTTATAAGACTCCGTATACTGGATAATTTATTCATTTTTGGATGTATTTTTAAGTTTTTTTTTTTTTTTTTATTTATTATGTAAATCTCCATATGCTGTTTGTAACTACCAGGGTTATTACAGCATAAGGAGGCGTGTGTTTAGTTTACATGTGTGCTGGGAGTCCGCTTTCTCTTACAAAAGCCAGAACGCTAACTATTGATTGAGGGTTGTTTGAAAGTATTTTGTATTTAAATTTATTCGTCTGTGTCGAGAGCATTTGTCTCGCTAGTGTCACTTTGTATTGTCATGTTGCTAAGGTGTTTTATGATTCGAGAGCACCTGTTTTTTATACTCATACCATTTAGGAATGGTTTAGTCACTGATATCACATGTATTAGACCCTCTTTGTCGTGGGTGTAGTCGTTGGCAGAGCTTAGATAGTCGGGGTCATAAGCTATGTTTTTCACAAATGTTTGGTATTGGGGGAAATCAAGAATGAAATTACGTTGGTTATTTTCGAACAATGCTTTAATTTTATCGGTTATTTCTTTAATAGGTGCGATCTTTAAGGAAGAGTTAGATTTGACATTGGAGGAACTTGGTGATGTGGTTGTAGGACCTTGGGATTTAAGAAGCTGTTTTTTATTTTGGTGCTTTACTTTACTATCTACATGTGAGGGTGGCATGTTAATTGTTTTGGGAGTTGATTGTGTTATGAAAGATATTTCGCATATCTCATGTGGTGAGTTTGGTGTTGATGGGTGGGGTCGTTTTCTGGAGGGGTTGGGTGGTTGTGTGTCAGTTTCTGTATTGTCATTGATAGCTGTTATGGTTGGAGCTTTTGGATCATTGAATTTGTTCGGTTTTTCATCTTTGTTATCACTCTTTTCACTTTCAATATTTGCTTGTTCCAGAAAGTCGGTTGCAGAAATCACTTGGTTACTTAGTGTTTGTCTTTGTTTTTCGTTGCAATGTTGGCACATATGGTCTTCGATTTGTATGAATATTCGATGGTCAGTATCGTTGTGGTGCAATAAAAAAGAGTCAGGTATGTTGGTGCAATTCGTTTGTTCAATATAAATTTGTCTTCGCCAACTAACTATATGTCCGAATTCGTTATCAGATGGGTTTACTCTCAAAATTGACATGGGAGATAACATGCTGGTGGCGGAGCCTGATACCATTGACCACTGGGTGGTGTATAAGGTGGGGGAGCATCTGTTATAGGTCCATTACCTGTAGTCATATTGACAGTTTTTAGCATAGCTTGGCCAAATTCAATCGCTCCCCCTTTCTTGAAATTTAATTTGAATTTAGCTTCACCGGTCCAATTACCATCAGGTTGGGCTTTTACTTTACCTTTAATGTAGTTTGAACCAAACACCGGTTGTTCTATATCAACATCTTTAAGTGTTACAAATGGAAAACTGAATGAATTAATTTTATCATTAGAATTTTTATTGACAAAAATCATTCTGTGTGTTATCAAGTACATGCGACCTGATTTTGAACCTTCAAATGCAGATCCAACTCTGTAGAATTCAACTGTGACATCTTCCGAGTAAAGGAGAAGGCATTCTCCAGCATTTATCAAAACACCACCTCCTGGAACGTGTGCAGTATTAAGCGACATATTTAACCAATTGTTCAATTTAAAAAGAATTTTTAAAAACAAAACATAAATTGCACAACATGACAAAACTTATTTCATCAGAAGTAACAACTGTCTGTTTATGTAGCTTTTCTACATATATCTAATTCATTTTTTTTTTGGTTGATAATGCTGATTTTTAGATCTAGAAAATTTCTTGTTTTTCCTCGTATTTCCAGTGTGAATTGAATATGTTTATTATAGTTATTTTGTAAATTAGATAAAAAATTGTCCAAATTTTATCTTTATCATTATTATTTCACATTAGTAGAATATCATCAAAATAAGTTTTCCATAATTTAACATGATTTTAAAAAATAGATTATTATTTTCTATGTTGTTCATATAAATATCATGATAATCGTAGATCCCATAATTAAACCACTATCTGCAGTGAAACCCCACTATCCACACCATCATATGCGCCCGCATCTGCGTTGCATAAATAGTGCTCATGGCCAGATAAGACCTGAGAGCTGTAGAAGTTAATATTTAACTTCTTCATTTTCATTCTGTTAGTAATATTAGGAAAGAATTGGTATATTTTCCTTCCTGTGATGTCAGCATCTCACCTCCTTTGCCATTCTGTCAACAACATTTGGGAAACATGTTTTTTAAACAAGTTTATTGGAATTGTATTTTGAGGAGCTTGTAGCTCATTATTATCCAATAATTTAAGAGTTGCTAACAACTTCAGGTCACCCAGTATTTGAAATTCACTTGTGAGATGTATAGATCTAGTGGGAAGACACCACTAATGACACAGGCAGCTGAGGTGGGAGCAGTTCGATACAAAAATGACATACTAAGAAGAAATTTTCTCTGTTGTTTATTCACAATTTTTAGAACATTAGGTGTGATATATGTAGCAGCCCCATAACCATAGAGAGACTGAATTAATCCCTTATATAAAATAAGTCTCCATGTATAATGGTGACCCCAAGTATTATGTTGCAATCGACTGATGTTGCTAAACAGTACATCACATCTTGAATGAATATAGTTGAAATGCGGCATAAATGTAAGCTTATCATCAATCAGAATTCATAGATATTTTAAGATGGCTGTGTGCTCAATAGCATGGCCAGAGATAAGCTTCAATTTTTTAATAATGTTTACAATTTTGTTGTTGCCAAAAACAGAAAATCTACATTTTGGTGCAGAAAATGACAATCCAAAATTTGTTATGGTAGCCTCAAGAAATTCAATTATCATTCTGAAAAATAAGGCAGAGGTCATCAGCATACGAGATTAACTCACAATTGTTATTAAAGAGCTTACAGAAATCCTCTATCTTATAATAAACATCAGAATATAGTAAATTCCATAGTGTAGGTCCTAGCACGGAACCTTGTGGAACTCCGAAGCTAGCTTTCCTTGAGCTACTTGCATCTGAAATGTTGAGGTGAGAAAACCTATCTTGAAAATAGCTTACTAGCACATTAATTAAGTATGGATTGAATTTGTAATTTTTAATTACATCAAAAATTGCAGACCACTTACAGTTATCAAATGCACCTGCAATATCAAATGAGAAAACGACTGCAGTCAACCCTGCATTCAGTGTATTTCTGACTGTATGTACTAATTTATAAACAGCAGTTTCAGCAGAGTGCCCTGCACGAAAACCAAATTGATTGTCATGTAATAAACACTGTTCATTTATGTTGGATAGCAGCAGAACTTTCTCAAAGATCTTACCAATGCAGTTGAGTAAAGAGATTGGGCGATAAGCAGTGATATCAGAAGATATCTTTCCAGGTTTGGGGAGCAATTTCAATTCAGCTGTTTTCCAGCACTGGGGGAAAACTTGAAGATCTATGCATTTGCTGATAAGTGTTGGGAAGAGTTCCTTAAATTTCAAGTTGAGTTGTTTAATTACCTTATTGTTTATTTTATCAGAAGAGGTTGCCTTTTTATTTTTAAGCCTTTTAATTATATCATTAACAACTTGACTACTGACCTCTTTGGTACAGATATGGCCAGTGTATCAAGTTTATTAGGTAGAAAATGTTTTAAGAAAGCATTACATTTTTCATAATCATCATTAATTGTTTGCTGAGCGCAGATTATATTGGGGATACTCACTGTTGGATTTTTTTAATGATTATTTTATATGGTTTCCCCCCTCCATGCAGTACTTTCACTCACAAAGGTCTTCCATTGTTGTAGTTTTGCTATAACTATTTCATGTTTATACTCAACATTCAATTGCTTAAGTGTGTTGTTAATAAAGAAAAGTTTAACTGAATTTCTACATTTAGTCTTTTTTTTGCGAACTAGATTAATTTTGTTTTTAATTATCTCCAACTTCTTATTCCACCAATCACAAGTTGATATTAATGTTGAGTTCTGACATCTATGAACAGTCCTACTGAGGTATGCATTCAGTTTATTTATGTGTTTCACCCATCATTAGACTACAATTATATATATATATATATATATATATATATATATATATATATATATATATATATATGCAGTTGCAATTTCGTTGCTTAGAAATATTTAAAAAAAAAAAACGTGTGCAAAGAATGATGACGTTAAGCGTTAAAAATTACAAGTATCAAGTTTTGCATATGTGTGTTAGAAAAAAATATTTGAATTTTAAAGCCGGGAATTCTTAAAGTACTCGGTCCCAGTAGTAATTTACAAATATCTATAATCTTATATTGTATATTGATCCTCTTAATAGTGCCTTTTATATCTAACGACAGACTGTATCAAATTTGAAGTTTCCAGCAGCGTAACATACGAATTCAAGAAATGATATTTTATTGGAAATATTTTTAGTCGGATTTTTCTTTTTTCTTTATTTTTACTTTTATTCGTCAGATTCGAAAAACGAATAATAACGATAAAAATAATAAAAAATCCAAATAATAACTTAACTATGTCTAAAGCCGCCGCGTTGAAAATTTGTTATCAAAAGGAAAATATAGATTTTAAAAATTTAGACGCCTTGAAATTCTTATCTTTCGAGGTAGTACAAAACGGAAAGAAGTATACGTAATAACGACAACGCTCTCCAATCGAAACGCTGTAAACGATATAACGTGGAGAAAAAGCTTCGTGCAGAGATATAACGACCAAACGATAGTTTCAGCATACAAAAAGGGGAAAAACACACACTTAAAATACGAATTGAAAAATATGGATGAAACTTAAATAATCAGTGACGATGAAGAAGGTGACGATATACGATAACGATAACGTAGCCAAGATAAGCATCTGGTAGAAGGAAAAATATCTTACGATGTTGGAAAAAAATCCAGAATGTATTTTAAGAAGCTCGATTCAGATTCGCGTTTAACGATTACTTTTACACCGATATGTTCGTACAACAATAGCGGAAATTTAATTGGAGTAGAAGAAAATTCTGTATACTAAAAAAAAGATATAAAGGTAGACAGTATGCATATAAATGTAGAAAGACAGAAATAATGGAACTTAATTGTTTTGAGTTTTTGCGCGTGAGAATCTGTACTCGTAGGATCACGTAATTATTTTTTCCCTACCAGCCAGACGATGAATAAAAATCGAACATTCAGACTTAAATTTAAAGACATTACAATAACAATTTATTTCAACAACTTCATTTTTACAGTGCTACACAACTGCAAGTAAATTCATTAAGCTACGTACTTTAATAATAACCTTAGCAAATTAAGAGTATAAAACAACTTGAATTGAAATTAAAATTTAATTTTTATAGTAAATATATTAAATATATTTCGTAGGAAAATTAAAACAAAAAAAACCTACACAAAAGAACGAAACGCTTTAATTAATTTTAAATTAGTCGTAATGATAATAACTTAAATCTCGGAATTGATTTTTAAATTAAATTAAATTAAATGTATACATATACATATATAAATATAATAAGATTCTGTTCCAGGTTTGAACTATATTCATGGTGTATATAACAACAATAACAGATATACTATAGCGGAAATAATTCTAGAATTAACTATTAAAAATACTGAACGATCCATAACGATCCCCGAATCCCAGCCCCATAGTGGATGTGTTAGAAATTTTACCAGTCCCATTCACAGACCTCAAGGGACATTGTTATTTCAGTTGTGACAAGAAGAATGGCACCCCACATCAACATCAAACAAACTACGGTCTATCAAGCCAAAAATAACACCTTGAAAGACGCACATACAACATCGGAGAAATGACGTAGTTATGAGCGGAATCCGATTGGGCCACACTAAGCTAACACATGTTTATCTTCTTAATAGATCAGAAGCTTCTTTGTGGGCGGCCTGCAACGTTGTGCTGTTTATCCAACATATACTAACAGAGTGTTTCCTACATACAAGCCTACATTCCTTGCGGCTACTCCTTGATGACAACGTTATTACGTTGTCCACGCTCATCCTATTCCTGCATGATACTGGACTATATTACTTAATTTAATGCTGGTTTACCTCTGTAGCTATAGCCGTTAGTTGCTGTATATGACACATTACTTTAAATAATAATAATATAAATATGAATATTAATTTTTAGGTATTTATACAAAATAAGAGCGAAAAGTTTCTAAAAGTTAATACTTGCATGGTTCCCACAGTGTTGGAGCTACAGAAGATTGTTACGGATAATAAAACAGAACTCGAACCAAAAACCTAGGTGAAACAAAAATAATGAAAACATGGATAAAGCGATGAACGATGAAGCACCTGAAAGCAGCTATACATAGTTAGGGTAAATAATTGTAAAGAATAAGAAACTTATGACGTACGCACGAGTAAAAAGATAGCATTAACGTGATTTGCCTTTGAAAAATTAAGTAACGTATGTAAAAACCGATTTAAAAAACATAAAATTTACACTTAGCGTGTGATAACAGTCCTAACATGTGGATACTGGACTATTTATAAACACGAACTTAGAGGTATCGTGAAGGATAATGCTGGATATAAGAACGTATTGACCAAATACGCAATATAAAAATACAAGAGGAACCCGAAATAAATTACAGGATAAAAAAAAAAAAAAAAAAGTAAAAATTGAGTGGACCGGTCATCTGGCCCGAAGAAACGACCACAAGGTGGAAAAAGCTTGTTCTACAATAGTGACCTACGGACAGGAAACGAATGCAAAGAAGACAGCTAACTCGGTAGGATGTCCATATAATAAGAATCGACGGTTACAAAAAATTGGATTAGAAACATACAGAATCGAAACGAATGAAATAAATTTCAGCATGCCTACGTCCAACAATGGGCCGATACAGGTTATACATACACACATTAACATTTTATGTACAGATTATGTATCCTATTTGCCACGTAATCACACACACATATATACGTATATATGATTATCATCATAGTCTTATTGTTCGTTATTTCTTGGCACTCGTATTTATTCGTTTAAGAAGCAAATTAAAGCGCCATTTGTATCGTGTTAAGGATATTACAGCAGCGATTGTTTTGTTTTCAAATATACTTAATCATATTGGAGGCTAAAGAAATTTTGTGAACAATCGAATGATTTTCCAGAAAAAAATCAGATATTATGCGCGTGTAGACAGATGCAGTGTCATCGTGATTAGAATATTCACGCTTGAAGAGTAAAAATATATTTTTCTTTTTAAAAAAAATGAAATAAACAACAAAAAAATAGTTGAAATCATTAAGCTTATATACAAAAAGGCTTTCCGGCTGTTAAGCTGTTATCAAGCGGGCATAAAAAATATATATATATATGAAAATATATACAATTTATAAAAAATATATAAGGATAAAACCAAAAAATAAAATAAAATATAAAATATACTTAATTCGGATGTACAATATTACGAAAAAATAGCGAAGTGAAAAAACCGTTATTTTAAAAATAATCTGATAATCAATATGGTAAACAACACAATCAACAAATCAGCCAGATAAAATTTATACGTAAATAATTAAATAGCCGGTCAAATAGATAAAAAAAATATCTAATCAAAAAATTGATGAAATTTACACTTCCATTTAAAAAATGCAAATGGATACCATTTCGAATGGGTAAAATACATCTAATTAATTTGAAACAGTAAATTAATTTACTATTTATTTATATTTATTCGACGCGTAATTTAACCCATTCGGTTTTATTTATTCGTAAAAACACCGGCTGCTCTACCATTTTTCTTTCTCTTCACAAATACATGTACTCATAAAGGGATAAAGTTTTGAATTTCCCTCGTACGATCTCTGAGTTCTAATCGCAGCGGGCGTAAGAATTTTCAACGGAAAAGAAATTTTTAGTCAAGTCAACAAATAAATTAGTAAAAATTTGTTGGGAAAATAATGAAATCTTGGAAATGTAAACTGCTCCAGTATTGGCTTTGATTAGAATACGTCATTGACTGGTCCTACGTCAGTATTCTTATTATTTATTATTATTATAATATATATATATATATATATATATATATATATATATATATATATGAGTATCCATGTTTACCAGTATGTCTATTTTTATATATTTTTATCTTTATATATGTGTGTAAACGGAGCAGGTTCCCGAAAAGCATACTATGTGAAGAATTAGATCTAAGCAAACCCAATACAAGCAGGACCAGGCAAACGATATAAAGATCAGATACTACAACTAATAAAGTTAATGAAATTAGAAAATAACTGGGTACAAATGGCGAAGAATAGAGTGGAAAACTATACGCATCGAAAACACCCAAAATATAGACGAAAATTGAACGAATCGAGCACCATCAAAAGTCCCGAAAATGTCCACGTCTTGTAGCTGCTCTACATATAGACGTCTGCACCTCACACTTTCGCACTTGCAATTGATTATCTATTATAATTTCCAGTTTCTTTTTCGTGCACGTGACTATACTAGATCACGAGTTTCGATATTATACTAACACCTGTAAATAAAGGAGGAAGTGGGTTCTGCTTAAAGTAAACTACAAGACAACAGAACAATTGGAATGTTATTGAATATGTTGAAATTATATTAAATAACAAGATCAGCTTAGATAATGAGATAAACGGCAAGATGATTTAGTCGCTGTAAATAAGCTAAATAAAAGTGTATTCGGGAATAAACTTATTCACTGTCAACCGAACTTATATTTTATACATCTGCGATATTACCGATGCTACTCTATGAATCAAAAACCTGGACTCTACAGAAAACAAACACCTTCGCTCGAGGTATTTCAATAAGGTATATTGCGTGAAATTCCATATTTCCGTCGGCAAGATCACGAACAAACTGCGATATGCGATATTTTACAGCGGGCAAACGGCAAACTATACAGTTCCTGCTTTACAAAAATTGTCTAAAATGACCCGAGTATGTTATTTGAATGAGTATTTTTCTATTGGATTTGAGTTATTCTATGGCTAACTGCTGGATGAAAAGCGTCGTATTGAACGTCCTGGTTGACAGTACAAAGATTTTGTAGAAAGTTCTTCAAGTTATACTGGTAGCTTATTTCTTGTCGATAGAATTTCGGACAGAAAGTTATCTCTATTCTTGTATTTGGGGCAGAAACAAATCTGATGCTCGATACTATCTTCAATATTACATACCTCACAAAGTCCATTTCTGGTTATCCCTAATTTTTCAAGATTACTAGGTGTACAGTTATGACCACTTCTTAATTTGATAAATACAGAGACAAAATCTTCAGTAGAGGAAATCCCGTTTTAACCAAAGGCTCTTTTGTAATTGTCTTTTGATAAGCTGTTAACATTTTCTTAAGCATTACGAAATAGATCCCAACAAGTAGAGGGAAACTAGCCACGAATGAAAAAGGATGTAAGTGTGCGGTTACATTTTGTCCAAAATGTTTGGATCAAAAAGATTGCGCTATAAAAAAAATTAACCACCTACTCAATACTGGAGCAATCTGCAGCACTCCCGGCTTTTAAATTTGGCGTATGTAGCATGGAGTGTGCTGCGAGAATCGGATTACTAAGTCAGAATGCATCAGTTACTTTATACTTGGACAACGAATGTATAATTTATGAAATATTTCTTTTTGTTTCACGAATAAATTTGATGATTGTTACAAATTGCATGCGCGTAAGAAATATAAGTAAGGCAAATAATTCTTTCGTCCAGTTCCGAACAAGTGATCGCGTAACTTTGGACGACTCACTTTCCGGTAAAATCACCTGTGCAACTTGTTGCCGTATTAAAATGAACGCAAGATTTATTTATTAAATTGTCGTAGTTATCATCCTCGGTGGGTTATCCAACCGAATGATAATTTGTTACCATTTTTAAGTTAGTTTTTGGAATTCAAAGATTTTCACATTTTGACGTTGTCGACTAAATAATATCGAAGATAATCGACTTACATATTTCCAAAACTTTAAACTTTCCTCCAGGTTGTCTTCCGTATTTTAAAATGTTTACATTCGACAAACTAGAATACCTGTAAATACGCGTACTAAATATCACATCGTGGATTCTATATATAAGCGTATAGAAAATGAAAAATCTTATTCGAAACACCAACATTACAGGAGTAACATATGCAAGATGAGATTTCTTTAAAGCATTCTAAATTTTCTTCTTCATCAACGACATTTTCCCGATGACGCGAGGTACGCCGTATAAATAGATCGTTTCTATCCAATTCGGTTGAAGCTAGACCTGAAGAAATACCGACATCTCTAAGATCCATCGTCATAACATAATGTCATCTTCGCTTTAGCCTTCCTACTTATGCGCTAACGATATCAGTGAACTACTTTCATTATGTTGAGTTCGTAGTTCATATTCTAAATACGAACTAAAATTAAGAATGACCGATTAACTCCTAACTGAGATAGAAATGTACGTTTAAAACCGTTTTTAATTTTAATCTTATATCAAATAATTTATACGTTAACCTACCGCCACTCTTGATTATTTCAAATTTTGCTGCCAAATATTCAAAAATTACAACAAAGTGATATGTCTTTTAAAATTATTTTATATATCACAAATAACAAACGTATACATTATATATAACGGATAAGGTTGAAAAAAAAATTTTTTAAGTTACTAAAGATTCAACCTAATATTGGCAGCGTTAATTATTACAACCAAGTCGTTATGTACAACGGTTTCATTCGAGAGATTTTCAATTATTGTTCTAGTATTTACATTGCAAAGAGTAATGGCGCTAAGTTAGAAAAAATTATAAGAATTCAAAGAAAACAGTTACTTAATATCGGCTCGTTATACCGGAACATATCGCCGGCTGCAGAGCCAGCAAGAAACATTTATTAGTCAACTAATAATGAAAAAGAACAACGGTTATTAACCAATCGACCAATCAGTGTGCAGATGCATCATCTCTGATGTTGGGAGTAATCATTTATTACAATAATTGGGCTTACTAAAATTATCCATTTTCATATAAATATATCACACATAAGATAAAAAAGAAGATGCAAGGAATACACATAGGTGGCCAGAGCTGCGAAGATATTGTTGTTATTCAGGGCCAATAGCACTAGAAGGACGGGAACTTTTTACTACCTATAAGGACGGAATGAGTCAAAATTAATGTTGAGTTACTACTATAATTCAAATCAGATATTAAGAAGTAATACGAAAAAAATGATTAATTGTTACAGAAATTGTATATTTATTTATATAAATATTTATTTATATAAATATTTATTTATATAAATTTTTATTTATATAAATATTTATTTATATAAATATTTATTAAATTAATATTAACGAGTTATATATACATACATATATATATATATATATATATATATATATATATATATATATATATATATATATGTATGTATGACACATATTTATATAAAAAAATATTAGATAATTTTTTATATCTATTCCAAACATATTTTTACAATATATGTGTTTTTATTACATTTCCGATCAGTAGTTATACTTTTATACGACACACACTTCACACGTACGCACAATAATACTTTTTCTCGACACATTTTCCGCGAGTACACTTTTTACAGATAAAACATTTGCATTCTGTTGAGACTTGACAATGTTTCCTCTTTTTATTTGATTCCCGATGTGTCCTTTATTGCTATTCACTGCTATAGTATCATCAGTAGTTATTTCATGTATTAGTTATAAAATGAAATTTCTTCTACTCATATTTTTTCCGGTTACTTCTTTGTAGAGGACCCATGCATTTAGTGCTGCTATATCTAATATATTATAAAAAACATGCATGGGCCAATGACGTATTCCAGCACGAACGGAATATTTACGTAGCATTCTGTCTAGGATATCAACTCCAAATTTCGATTTATTATAAAACGTTACTAGGTTTTTTCTTGTCACTATCCTCAATAAGAACACTGTTGTGCATTTTACTCAAAATTAGTACATTTTTATTTTTCTTACACTGGTAATCTGTGAGGAGGTGTCTGTGTTCATGCATCATTACCTTTGTTGAATACAATTGCCGTATTTTACTTATTCTGCAGGTTGGAGGTACATCCCTCCTATTCTTTATAATTGTGCCCACAAAACTTGTTCCCTTCGTCTTCAGTTTTTCTGCTAAATAAAGTGAAAAAAATAAATTGTCCCGCGTAATATTGAGACCTTTGTTGTAAAAAGGTTCCATAAGGCACAAAACTACATGTTCTGATACCGATTGGTTTATAAGTTTCGTTTCATCTTTCCCAAGGATAAGGGGAAGCCATTCAAACAATATTTACTTTTCGTATCAGCTAATATCCAATACTTCATGCCAAATTTATCCGGCTTATTTGTCATATATTGCAAAATTTGCACTTAATACATCACACGTCACATTTTCATTCGAATGATAACATTTTTGCGAGTTAGCGATAAATATATTCCATATCTCAGATGCATGGATAAATTTATTTTCACGTATTTTTGTGCTCCTCTCTGACCGGATGTCAAAGCGGCAATACTTCATTATTTGCAGCATACGATCACGCGGCATAGAATGTTGAAAAATTTTCACGTCACATTTATTCGATCAGCAACTTTTTAGTGGCATATCACGAAGACCGAGAACACATCTTGCATACATTAGTGCAATAAAAACCAAAATTTCTTTTTCACTTGTGACCCAACCTGGATTTTCTGCCTGAGCTTTTTTGTTTATACACGTTACAACGATATTCAAAAATTCATTTATTATTAGCAAATGAAATGAACTAAATACAGAACCGTAATGAATGTTACGTAAAGCATATGGAGTGGGTCGAGGAGCAGTTCGTAATATATTATATGTAGAACACCTACCTGGTGCATTCGATGGGTTTATAACTTTCCATATTTTTTTTATCTTTCGCAGATTTCCAAATTTCATGTTCATTGTCGCCTTCATAAATAATACTTTCAAGAGAATCTTTTTCTGAATCCAATGATAATGATGCTGTGGCATGATCTTCTTTACAGTGTGACGTACCTCGTAATCACTTCCGAAATCGTTATCGTTTCCGGATGATTCGGAATTTATATTTTGTAATTGACGCAATATTTCCTCAGCACTAAGTTTAGCCATTATAACGCACCAACAACGTGTATACAGCACATAACACAGCAAACAAACGAATGAGTCACTTTGACTCGTTTCCGTCCTTCTAGGTAGTTAATTTTTAATAGCCGCGTTGTTGACATACCACACATTTTTCCATAAAATAAACGAATGGTTTTTACAGAAAACATCATTTTAGAAAAAGTCAGCGAAAATTACTTCATCATATGGCGTGGAACAAAAGTTATAAACAAATATATATACGCCATGAGTCATTTTGACTCGTGCCGTCTTTCTAGTGATAAGTAAGCAACCGAAATGGGGGCGGGATATTTAATTGTAAAATTCATTAGTAAAGGCATCTCTATTTTTGATATAAAAGTTAAAAGCAAAAATCACATGATTAGCGTCAACCATAGTTCCCGCATGCATCGGACAATAAACAGACGGAGTAAGATTGATGGTGTACAAATTGCTAGGAAGGCAATTGTGGGTGGAACGAAGTTGGACCAGGATGGAAAAGTTAGGATAAAGTGCAAGAATGGATGTGGTAGGAAGATTAGGTTGGAACGATTTGTAAAAATTAAACCGTGTTTTACAGAACCTGTAAAAACTAACATGTGATCGGGCCATGAAGTTTCGGTCATAGACAAATACATACTATTCAATTGGCAGTGACTTCCGGTTTGAAGTAGGGAAGAAAAGAATGTAGTGTTAATATACATCTTTAAAAAGTCACACTTGTTGGAATGGATGAATATTTTAGGAGAAAGTTAAGCTATTATAGAATAGCCAAGTCTGAGATCTATCAACTAAGCGGAGGATTTTCCGCTAAATGCGACTAAAAAGATAAAAAATACATGCTCTAGAATTATCAACTCGTTTAACTTTTAATCGATGTGCCAGCAGGGTGTATTTTAATTGCAAAGAGGAAGTAAAGTTTCTGCCTTTAGTTCAAAAGTAAGAGTTGATACAAAAGCTCCTATTATTATTCTGAAACAAGTATTTTGAACGACTGTCGACCATTTTAGATGGGATTTACAGGAAGAGGGAAAAACCATATTCTAAATGGGAGCGAATGGAGCCAACATAAATGATACGAAGTACACTTATATTAGCCTCGCACCAAACAGAAGTTAGAAACTTTAAAATGTTGGAGTCTCGGAGAGATTTCCCTGCTAAGTCCTTGATATGTGGATCCGAAGCTAATTTTTCTTCAAATATAATCCTCAAGAAAAGGTAAAAGTGATTGGTTTGCAAATTAGTGTAATCGAGAGATGAGCCGGATTTAAATGTTTGAGGGGAGAAATCATGCAGGTTGACTTACCCGTTGATAGAGATAAGTGGAAGTTATGCGTGACAGAATTAATGAAATCTAAGGTCTGTTGTAAAGCATACAGATATTCCGTAAATGTTTTCCTTTGTTATATACAACGTGATCCGCATAAGAAATACAATATACCTTATCAGGTCAAAAAGGGGAGAACTATACAAGTTAAACAGTAAAGGGCTTAGCACAGACCCATGAAGGAGACCAGTGTACGCAGTTATGAGTAAACAACTAGAGTCATTTTAAGGGTGAAGCGATACATAGAAAACTGGAGGTATTTAAAATGTGTTCCTACAGGCGCATGTTGAGGATCTCATGGAAAGAACATCGGACGAACGTATCAGTACTTCAACAACTTAGGGTGGAACATAAAGATAGATCAGTGCCAACTATAAAAAGAAGATGTGTCCAATTTTTTGGACATATCGTGAGACGAAACGGATTAGAGAAGATTATAACACGAGGAGTAATCCCAGGGAAGAGAAGCAGAGGACGTCCACCGACACTCGTTTTATAGATCGCATACAAGAGATGACGGGGATGTCAACTAATGGGTAGTATGATAGGAATAAATGGCAGGATTTAATCGTAAAAACTACACGATTGGTCACGACATCTGTAATCAGATAACGAAGAAAGAAGAAGAACATTAAGAGAAGTAATATATGAAAAATATATACTTAAATGGAAAAAATTCTGACATCTAGCAAGTCTAGTTCAAGACTGAGATGCCTATCAACAGATACTTTGCATTGTAACCCACAATTATCTACACTAAATACTAAAAGATGTATGTTCACAATATGGCTTTTAAAACTAATTTATCATCCAGTAATAAAATGTATTTAAAAAATTATTTTTATTGTTTAATTTTTTTTACTTCTAATTTTTCTAATAATTTTCGTTTTATAATTTTTCACCGGATGTGTAAAATATTGTAGTCTTCATTAATATTATTGACTTCACGATTAAATTCTTTAAAATGTTTAGCACGTAATGATTCATTATCATTCTTTTTATACGAATTTGAATACTAATATAAGTTTTAATTGTCTGCTTCTTTCTTCAATCGACACTTTTTGACGATTATTACAAATTAATTTATAAATACCTGAATTTTTATATTTATTTATATCTTCTCTGTGTTATTGTTAGATAGTGGTTTATTATTGATCGCTTGGATGTTCTAATTTTCAGGCATTTTTAATTGTTTATAAGTATAACTTAAGAAAATCATTTACTTCATATATATATATATATATATATATATATATATATATATATATATATATATATATATATATATATAATTTCATTTATTAAAGGCAACGTGCCTTATCATTAAAACCAATTTTGTTTTGTTCATAGTGGGTTGTCCGTAGTACTTTGGTATTGTTTTGTATTCAAATAGTCATCGTCAAAAACGTTTTAAACTATATTAACTTCCATTATGTAATTGTAAAACATCAATTTATTTCAGGTACAATCGAACGTACATTAATTTACAGTGTTTTCTGAAGAATGTCTATAATTACAAGTTAATATTATTTTTTCATTGTTATATTCAGCTCGCTCTATATTTCCTTAAATATTAGTTATTATACTCAGTCCAATGTAACGAGTGTTCTTGTTTTACTCAATCTAATACAGTATTTCGTATTCTTACGTCTATCCTTTTTTTTATATTATATTTTTGGTAATTTAAGGTAATATTACTATATATCCGTGGTATAATTGCTAAAGCTGTCAACTGTTAAGCTGACGGCTAATGGTCGGATCCCAGCTCGCGCATAGAGTTTATAAAGCTTTTCATCATTATGTAACCCTTAATTATCACGAAGTCGGTGGCAACCCATTCCTTATAACAACGTTTGTGCGCGTACCTCGATGCATATAATTAGTACCTTGAATGCTAGCCCATTTTGTTCATAACAATAACGTATAATGGCTAGTCAGGGTATTCGGCAACGAACAATACAACGATGGTGATTATATGTGTATATATATATATATATATATATATATATAATATAGCTCCGGCAAGAAGTCAATGAGAAAATGGGAAACAACTGCCAATTTTCAATCTTATCGTGTTGTATCGCACACTATAATGAACGAATTCGTTTATTTTCATCGCCGGAGGAAAGAAATAAAAAAGAAACTTTTGGAATCTGAAAAGGAAAAAAAAAATAAAATGAAGAAAAAGAATCCATATCGATGGTGCGGTTGTGGGGCGCTAAAACGGAAATTAGTAGTCAATGGCGAAAGGTTAACCCTTATTATCGGAGAGTACGCTTTTAGAATTACGAATACATCGCCTAGGTTAATAGCGCACATTATCATTTATCAATGTTGACGTTAGACAAACGAAAACACAGACCGGTACACACACACACCCTTGAATCGCAGAACTACTCCCAAAAACCACAGAGACGAGATTACACATTCATGCACACACTTATAGGAAGTTGTCTCCGTAATGGGGCCGGCCAGTCTCAATCAACTCGCGGGCTATTTTTTTCGGTACCTCTCACGACGTAAACATAGACCAATTCGGCCGACGTCGGAAAAACGGGGAAATTCTCTAGAGCACATATCGTACGAGAATAATTTTCTCGCTTGTTTTTCCGGCAACTGTGGTACTTCATCATTGCTATATTATCCAGTATATATATATAAATTATTTTGGAAATCTATTGTTATGGTGATGGACCAGTTTTAGAAATGCATTAACAATGATGGTGATGATGATGATGATATATTATATATATTAACGTGTACAACTTGAAGGATCTCCAAGAGATTATTTAAAGGAAACGAGAACCAGAATTAACCGACAAAATTTATTACCTGGTCAATACATCAGTTGTCATTCGTTCCTCAATCTCAGACAGAATCACGACGCGGTTTTTATAATTTACATAGGCTGCTGAAGAATTACATTTTTCAAATTGTTACGAGAATATTAAAACTCATACAGTGACAATGTTGTTTAATTATACACGAACTTTCAAATTGTCTAATTTTGTGATAAAAAATACGTAATTGAAAAAAACATATTTTAATTCTAAACATGTCTAACACAATAAACATTATCTAGATCTATTTAAAAACCAACATTATATACCGAATTACTTTACTCACTTATTAATTCATTCAATAAGGTATGCTTTATCGATAGGTTACCACTGACGCATGTTGCAGTCGATAAAACTAAACAGCTCATCGAATTCAATACCGTCATGTCGGTTCCAATTTTTTCGCTATGTTCGTTTAGCTGACCTCGGTGCTCGTAATGTTAGACGTATCTCGATTTCTGATCATCCCCGCTGGTTTCCTTATTTCGTTAATCACTGTCTGGTATTTTATATTCCGTATGTAGTACATATGGCGAATTACTTGAGCGTTCGACTGTCAACTTGAAGATCGAGGGTTCGATTCTAACTCGCGACATAATAAATCTAATCAAACGGGATCTCTCAATAATGAGTTTGAGGAAAGAGGGGGGGTACCAACCAAAGGTATCAACAAAAGAGCCGTGTCTCTTAATACGGGTTCATCAGCGCATCCTCATTTCACGGGTTCGTTGGTTTGTCGTCATGAACAATGTCTTCCTCAGTCATTTTCCATCCTTCTTATAGTCAAGTGATTAGTCAAAACGAATCAATTAGTCTCGTTCTTGTAGATTCCAGCTCATGCCGGGATTCCAAGGGATGAAATAGTAGGTAGAGCAATAAAGGAGGATGCTACATTGTTGCCGATCCCAAACGTCGCAGTTTCAGTTATTGATGTTCGTAATTATGCAAAATCAAGACTTTTGCTTCGTGGCAACAAAAGTGGCAATCGGCCTGCTATTAAATAAGATTTTCCAAATCATGAATTCTGTGTTACCTTGGAAGACTTCGCTTCCAAACCGCACGGGTGGGTCATACAAGACACACTCATTCAGACCTAATCAACAGAACACCGCCTCCTCAATGCCCCGTGTGTATCGTCACGTTTTCTATCTCCTGATTGACCGTCCTTTGTACTCCTCACTCGGATTGCTTCTCAACGATCCCTTCTCACTTCTTATTCTCTTCGAAGATGAATACTTTTCTCTTGTTAACATAATCGTGTTCTTACTCATACTTCCTGTTCATCATGCCACTACATTAATATTAATAATAACAATAACAATAATGATGTTAACTGTTAATTATGGCGTTGAAGGCAGTGACAAAAACACTCCGTATAACGTCATAGCCTTAAATACTAGTCCGTTTTGTATGTGAAAAAACTCATTAGTTACGACGTTCGAATACGACAATGATGTAACGTACGATAACCTTAATGCGTCTCTCCGGTATGTTCATTTTTACTTGGATTATCAGGTAGTCTCTGTATCTTCTACATGTTTCCTCTGTGGGTCTAAGTATATATATATATGTAGGTATTGATCAAAACGGTTAAAGAGGATTATCTCAAAATTACATCAGTTATATGCACTTAAACGTATATTCATATATACAAATGTACTATGCACCTTCGAATTTTGTTATTGACATTTTTTCCATTATCCAAAATAACATTTCGAACACTGTATTTACAAATACCTATAGAAAAACCTTGTTCATTTCAGACGAAATTTACTTTGCGAGCTTTCCATCTTTTATAGGAATATAAACAATGAAATAAAACAAAAGCTTCAAATTTAATAAAAATTGAAAGTTTACGCAGTCAGTTTTGCACAATCATATATATACATATATTTATATTTATATGTGCCTGAGTGTGTCTTGTGTATGTATATATACATATGTACACATATAAATTTAGTTATCGAGTATTTTTTTGGAAGTCGCGTTAGTTCGCATTAAATAAAATTGAAAGAAGGTTGAATGATAGGACGATACGTTAAAGTTGTTTCGCCTGATAGTTTGTCGCCAATATCGCTGAGACGGGAAAGCGAAGAAGAGATAATAAAGGTCGATTATTAGTGACAAGTTTCACCGATAAACTTTGAAAGCGCCTGAAAGACAACATCATTAATCATATTTCTCATGTTTCAAGTTGGTCGTGGAGTGGTAGAACTTTCGATTGAAAATGGAAATATCAAGTAGCTTGTTTCAAAGTCGTTTTACGGTTTCTTACTCATTTATTAAAAAAATAATAAAACCTGCGGACTCATACGCTAATATTTATATTTGTACATAATATTCGAGAAACAGTGAAGGTATAGATGACTAATAAATTATTAAATGAACTCGAAGTTTTACTGCGGTTCATTTTATTAAAATTAAATGAAATAATAACCTGATATCGGATTAGCTCGATTTCTTATGCATATTTATAAAAATTAACGTGGAATTAGTGATTTTTGAAAAATAAAACACAACAAAAAACTAGTTCAAATTATTAAATTTTTGTATACAAAATGAACACAAAGCTTTTCTATTATTACACCATTATCAAGCGGACACACAAAAAAAAATATAAATATATACAATTTATAAAAAATATAAAAGGGAAAAACAAAAATAACAAGATCATACTTAACTTAGATATAAAATATTGAAAAAAATAACAAAGTGCAGAGTTGATTTTTGATTGTGTTCTTTACCACGTTCGCCAGCAGATTATTTTATAAATAACTGTTTTTTCACTACGTTATTTTTTGCGATATTGTACATCTTATTAAACATTTTTTTATTATTTTTTCGTTTATATTTTCATCAATTCTATATATTTTTACATATATATTTTTTATATATCCATAATATTTTGTTATGTCCACTTGAAAATGACTTAAAAAGCTTTGAGATTGTTTTTGTACAAAGAAAATTTAGTGATTTTAACTGTTTTTTTTTGTTGTTTACATTTATAAAGCCGAATTTAATATATACATCTATCTTCCTATATACTTAAGGTTATTATTCTTTCACGACGCGATAAATAACTTTCAAATATTCCATATTTTATTAAAACGTTTAATTACTCACACATTTATATTTTCACAGGCGAAATTACCTTTTGCGATCCACACGTATTGTTATTTTCGCAAAGAAAATAAACAACAGCTATAAAATTTAAACTAAAATTATGTGCTAACATTCTGATCTATTTATCAATCTGTCTGTCTCTATAATTTTTTTATTTAAGCCTTCTGACACCAATATTTGGCGTAGGCCTCTCCCAAATTCTTCCATTCCTCACATACATATACATATATATATATATATATATATATATATATATATATATATATATATATATATATATACGAACGATTCTCTAAATTTTGTTATATTTTTTTTTATTTGCAATCTGTCCAAATGGGACAATAGGCGAATTTTATTTCAGATTCCATCTTGATTGGAGATATTACCCAGTGATAGCACTACTCGAGATTCATGTTTTTATTTTATTATGTTGAATCTAGTGCTTAGGTCTTGCGGCTAGCATCTTTTCAATCGTCACATGTCTTTGCTGCGGTGTTGTAACTCCGTTTCCAGTGGATTTGGATGAAGTTGCAATCTCGAAGCGTAGTTCTTGCTGTACCTGCCAGCGACTTCTTGTACAGTTTGGAAGCGAATATCTGTGTGAATAGTTTCATTTATGACATACCATCATGCTCCTAGTATACATCTCAGGCCTTTTAATTGGAACCGCTGTATAGCCATCAGATTTGTGTTTGATGTACAAGCCCGGTAGGTCCAAACTGGTTTCAACACAGTTTTGTATACTAGTAGTTTTGACTCCAATGATAGGCGAGATCGATGTCCGATCAACCAGTAAAGTTGTGAAAATTTTATGTTGAATTGCTTGCGTTTGACTGCAATATGGTTTTTTTCATGTTAATCTTCTGTCTATGACGAAACCGAGATACTTGACTGAGTCAGCTTGAGGAAGCATTTTTTCTAGAATTTAGCGATGATAATAATAGTGGTAGTAGCATTCCTATAATAATATATATTACCGGTAGCATGTAATAAACTTCTGTAAGAGATGATTGAATACCAAGTACACCAACGATAAAGCGAAAGACTGGTCAAGAAAACTTATAGAAACAATAGTTTAATGGTAGAACGAAAATCATTTCTAAACCTGGCAGTAAAGCAGAATTTTATCGATTATCGCTTCGGTATGGAGATACGGCTTAAAATTGTACGGAATATAAAGTCGAAATAAATACAACAAAAGCAATCAATAATTCTGCATACGATGATATCTACACCCTATAATGTATCGAACGACACATTGCATGCGAATTTGAACGTTCCATATGTAAAGGATGTCTATATGGAACAATACCGAAGGTTCTATAAGAAACTTCAGTTCAATCCAAATCCACTGGTACACCGAATGTTCATTACCGTTTTTCCAACCAGATTTAGTAGACGACTGAAAAGGAAGTAGCGGTGCCGCGATGAACTTCCAATTACTTGAGTGGGCTGAGCTATTTTCAAGGAATTCTCATATACTGCCGGGAAAAAAGAATAAAAAGATAAATGAAAAGTTTTCTTCCTGAATTAGGCAATTCGTTGAAATTGTCCGATTAATATACATTTTAATTCCTGTTCCACTTCAATCCTTTCACCTCTTTCCTTCATTTTTTTCTTTTCATGGCAGTGAAATGTCGGTCATATATATATATATAATAATAATAATAATAATAACCTTAATTTAGCATAACTAAATTAACAACTTATAAATATCTGTTACAGCTAAAATCAATTTCTAAAATTAATTTCGATTGTAGTTATACTAGGCCCTTTCGAGCGAAGGTCTCTCCCAATGTTTCCCAATTGCGCTTGTTGTGTGTCATACAGAGCGCTTCTGGATCCCAGGAATTTTTTTAAGTCGTCATCCCAACGTGTAAACGGTCGCTACTTTTTTCTCTTGCGGTACGCCAGGAACCATTTCGTTACTTTCTTCATCCACCGCTGATCTCTGTCTCTTATGACATGTCCTCCTCACTTCCATTTCAGCGCATATATATATATATATATATATATATATATATATATAACAACGATAATTCTTCGTCTGATGACTAGTATTCTCAATTTGTTGTAATTCCTCCTTCTCGCTCGAAGAATTACCGTTTTAATATATATATGTATATATATTTCTTATAAGAAATTTATAAAAGAAGGACTCTTTAAACGTTCAGTCAGGTTCGTTTGTTTTCAATCATATCGTATAAAGGGTAACGTAATAAGTTTCAAAACTAAAACGGTGGTCACCAAGATACGGATAATATAAACGGAATAATAAGAGATAGAAGACCGTAATATTTTAAGTAATTGTACGAAGTAATATAAATAATAATCTATAACGAATACCAGGTGTGTGACTGGTGATGATAATGATCAATTTGAAATTTCCACCCGCTATTATTAAACGAAATAATTAAAGTATAATAAATAAAACATGGATATTGCGATTAGGATACGAAGGAATTGTATGACAGTGACTTTAGTGTATGTAAATTTAATAAATTAGAAATTTATTTTATATATCTGCGTGATAACGTTGTAAATATATATATATATATATATATATATATATTTAAATAGATAGATATATATATATATTTAAATAGATAGATATGTATATTGTAAAATGGTTATATCCGTGGGCAAGGGAAATCTTGACGGGGAAAAGAGGCGCGCTTGTGTGTGTGCGCCTAATTGCGGTTAATTCGTGTTTTATTTTTTATATCTATTAAAAAATATATAGGCTTTTGAAAAAGTAAATACTGTAACAGTGACAAAGTCGTATATAGCCGGCATCTGTAAAAGTTGTATTTCAAAGGGCGTTAGTTCAGTCGCTGCACCGGTAGGAGGAGAAAGTTGTGAAAGTTTTGCTTATTCGATAGTCAACAACGACTTAATGAAAATATTGTTCGACGCGATAAGATTTGAATTTAACCGAGACTTTTCGATAAAACTAGACGAATTTTAAAAGTTTCAAAAGTTTTATATATAAACGCGAATAATGACAATGATGTAGATGATAATGATCACTATTATTATTCACATCGATATTAGTATTTTACTATAGTTCTCATTCAGCACTAAAAAAAAAACGGCTCGTTCGTATGGAACTGAAAAAAAAAACAAAAAAAAGACTAGAGATTAGTCAACTACTGGAGCGCTGATGGTCTATTAATTCTGCTACTATTTGAAAACTTCCGACAATTATACAAATGATCCAAGGTTTGATTTTATCCACATTCGCGCATAAAATTTGAATTCCCGTTGGCTCAGTGTGAGGTACATTCACCTTGTTCCATACGGAATCTATTTATTATTCATTCTCTGGGCTCTTTATTAGGATCTTGTATTAAATCTGCGTTGATGGCTTCGCTATTTGCCCGTTCATTCCAGTTTTTTGGTGAATTCTTTATGTGTTCTGCTGTTAGGTGGCAATTTAGACTTTAGCTCCATTACTTGTTTGTAATTTTGTCTGCGTGCGTTAAGCAATTATCTTCTGCATGTGAAAAATTCTTCAAACGTTTATGGAAACTTCCCGTCTTATTTGTGAGCAGACAATGCGAGCACAGGTAGCGAGTCTTTATTTGCTGATCTTAATATACCGCTAATTATTCACATCTTAACTAGATGCCCATTTTTTCTGTACGTGTGGTCTGTTCAGCCAAATAGGTTGCTCAGTATACAGACGTAAGGATTGTGATTATCAGCACCTCTGAAAGAAAAACTGTTCCGGTAGACTCTATTTTCTTTTGACTGCCTAATACCCATTGGCGAGATAAGCCCGCTAGTGTAAATATATCTCACGTTCAAAGTCTTCTGGTTAGGGTTTTACCCAAAGGCCAGGGAAGACAACTCTGACAAACAAAAAAGTTATGCTACCTTGTAGCTAGAATGTTCATCTAAAGACTAAGGGAATAAACCTGATAGAAAATGTAAAGCAACGAAGGAAACCGTCACTATATTTATTTATGTTTTAATAATCATGGCGTATAAAATTAACGAGTTAAATGCTGCGCCTATAACAGTGCACCAAGCGATAGACGGTATTCTGGAGCAATATAGGAAAACTCGAGTCGGTCCGTGTACTTAATCTTAATGCCCACTGCTGATGACGACAAACATGTTACAAAATTGAGATTTAAATTAAACGTCAGGTTATCAAAATGACAGTAAATCAAACAACAATTTTCCTAATACAGAGCTTTAAATTGACACAGCTTGGGAAGAATTCCACTACTTATTTATATAAATTATCGGATCTGTAAATTAATAACGTGAATTTTAAAACACTCTATATAAATAATAAGGGAAGTTTTAAGTGAAATATTGTTTTGCTCATTTGTGTCCTATGTTTTTTTTTTCGCCCATTTGATCGAATTTTCTATTTTAATGAAACAATAATACATATCGACGAATACCAATTAGAAGTTAAAATATGGAACGGGCTTAGGCGAAGTTGTCAATTTATGCCGTATTTAATCCTCTAATGATATAGTGAGCAGAATACCACTTTATGTGTTCCACAAATGCAACGATCACGCTTTTTACAAAATTCGTTCCCTTTTCTATGTAGAGGCGGCTCACAAAAACCTCATCATCTCCTATCAGTGGTTTTGAAAATTGTATTAAAAATTTCGTCAATCGAGGATTTATCGTGGATAACGATCGATGTAAGCAAAGATCGCCAGAGATGCCTCGTTATTAAAGCCGTCATTTTTTTATACAATAAAAAATTAAATTTCGTCGTAAATATTAAGGTGTACATTAACTACGGTGTAAGTCGGAAGGGCTATTATTAGAATAAACATCCGGCCACCTGTGACTATGGCTCAGAGTTTTATTTATTTATTATTATTTATTTCCAACGCCCACTTGGCCGCGCAAGTTCGTCGTTAAAATTTACGATCGGTAAACTGTACTTTATTTACAGAGTACAAATTTATATTACTCTGTTTTTAGTTTCATAATCACATTTATCTTCGTACTTCTACTACTGCCACACTGACAATATCATCAAGAACCCTTAATACAATATCGGTAGAACCGTGACCTTGTGAACATTCGATTTTAATAAAAGGGTTAGTTCGTATTTCTTCGAATAATTTATTTAAACGAGAATATACGTATAAATACGTATGTGAATAAATACGTGTATACTTGTACGTATTTTCCGGAAAGTTGAAGAAAATCTAAATGACGATCAGTTTGGAGATTTAGGAGTACCGAAAAGCGATGGTTTTTTTAAATTCGTATCGAGTAAAAACGATTACATGCAAACAAAGAGACTTGCGTGTAGCATTCATAAATGTAGAACAAACTTTCGATGACACCGATCGGAAAATATTATTTTACTTCATCAACCACAACTGGCAACAGAAGTGGAATTCGTACCACCATAATTCCCTTCACGCTGTTAAACCCGATGTTAACTTCTGAAAACCAACTCTGTTAACTTGCCCCGTTCCAATTATTTAGCACCTAGCAGACTCGCCTTGGCCACATGTCGCTCTCTCATGACCATCTACTTCAACACACGCAACCTGTTTTTGCCCCTTTTGCTAATCTCAACCCCCTCTCTTTTTACTACACTGCTCTGCACTCCATCCCTATTGACCCTCTATATACGTTCACATATCCTAATAGTCCTCCAACTGTTTCCTCAATTTCTTTTTCTCCTCCGACCTCACTTACTACATCAAACTCTCAAGCCATCAGTGTCGTAATAGCCCCGATAGTTACACACGACACAATATAAATAAAAATCAATATATAAATCACAATAAATAATAATAGATATTGACAAATACAAATTAGAAGCTAAAATATTATGTCGTATTTAATCCTCTAATGGTATAGTGAGCATAATACCACTTTATGTGTTCCACAAATGCAACAATCACACTTTGTACAAAACTCGTTCCCTTTTCTATGTAGAGGCGGCTCACAAAAACCTCATCATCTCCTATCAGTGGTTTTGTCAAATCTGAGTTTGTGCCGAGTGTTTTCAGTGGTTGGTTGTTCATTCGCGTGTTTGGTTTCCAAGGTGGAGGCAAGTACTTTTATCTTACTTCTCCCGAGTATTTTGGTGCGATCTTGATTTTTAAACTTTTTTTGTTTGTTTTTTCACGCGTTAAACGTGTACTATTAATCATTTTAGGGTTTACTGTGTGAAATTTATATTCTTTTAAGTTTGGCATAAACTCTTTAATTATTTGTAATTGATAGAAGAACGGACAATGTAATCTCATGCCTTCTTCCATCGCAATAAGTTTATGCCGCGAGTGTAGAGGACTCTGTATTTGTGCCCTGACCTACATCACTATATTAAAACTCCTTTTTGTTTTAAGGAAGGAGGTGGTTTCACGCGCTGATTTTAGCTCCCTTGCAGTGCATGTTTGTACTAAATTTCTTATGATATTAGTGTCTTTCGAAAATTTTCCTCCTCCCGCTGTGAAAACAAAAAAAAAACTAAATTTTTTTATTACACGAATACGAAGCTTTTCGACTATTAAGTCATTTTCAAGCTTTTGTCAAAAGCTTGAAAATGACTTAATAGTCGAAAAGCTTCGTATTCGTGTAATAAAAAAATTTTTTAGTGATTATCTTCAATTTTATTTTGTTTTGTTAAATATATATAAAGAACAATAAAGTTATTAGTAAACACTACTAACAACCATTTTCAAGTTAACATAATTCATAATTAACATTTGATGATGAATTAGTTTTAAAAACCGTATTATGAATATACTACTAGCTGTTATTGTAATAATACCTACTGAGGATCATCTCAATCTTTAATCAGGCGTGCTATAAACCATGTATTATTAGTTAGGTAGGTGTATATGTTTTACATATTATGTTCCTTATATAGTTTATTTATTATTATGTTCATTTGAAGATGGCGTAACTGTTGAAAAGCTTCGATACTTATTTAGCGGTTCACATAACAGCTAATACCAATTAAAATGCTAACACTGAAATGTAAATAATTAAATACAAGTATACAACTGACTTTAACCACTTAAACGACAAAAATTTGGGGAAAAATGGTATTAAATTATTAAAGTAATATAAAAAACATAGATAACTGCATATACATAAACACGATCATTCGAAATATAGACTGGAATGTACACACACAAACAAAAAAAAAGTACTATTGCCCACATATGCATACATACATATACGTAATACATTGGAAAGTATTTACATAATCTTATGCATAAATAGAAATACATATATATATATATATATATATATATATATATATATATATATATATATATATATAATATGTACACCTTAAAGAAAATTTCAAACGTATTTGTGTATACGTGTGTGAAAAATGTAACAATAATTTAAAATTATAAAATCGATGACCTAAACAAGTTACCCATGAACTAATATCAACATATTTGTTATAGTGATAACAAATGACATACGGCTGAAATTTTACTAAACCAAAAAATCTCAGCTATGAAAATGTAAATCCAAATGCGTATGAGTTTCAAGTTATACAGACGGAAAGTAGACACCGATGGTGAATTAAAACTAAGATTAGTACGCGAACGCGGTTGGAAGAAACAGCGATTCATTCTAGTATTAATCCTATAGGTATATTTGCGAAATCAAATATTCATCATTAACGTGATCATTGCACAATTTATGTAAAAACTTAAACTTGGAAGATTTTCACATTTTATACAACAGTACGTGAAGCATAACGCCACATAAGGGATCATAATCTATATGGTCCGGATAATAATTCATCATACGAAAGAATAAATATTCCAAAATCTTAGCTCGAATCCTTTCTACAGCTATCGTAAATTTGTTGTAAAATATATCCAAAATTATCGAATATTCCTCTAACTGAGAACGAACACGAGCTTTATATAGAGTATTTAGTGTTCTTGGATCACTGAATAATTTTGAGTTTCTTAAACCCAAGAGCTGAGAGTGCCTTAACACTGCCGGAGTACTGGTCTAAGAAGATTTAATATAAATTAATTTAATCTAATTTAAATTTAATCTACTTGTGTTATAATTGGGTCAAACACGAATAAAAACCCTTTAGACTATCAAATTTATTATATTCATTCTTTTCAGCCTTCTGAAGGGAATCTCAAAGAAAAGAGCAGAAGCTAGTTCGTTAATGCGTTCTTGCATACATCAATTATGACTCTATTCCCTGTCAAATTACTTGTTTGACTGTATCAGTGTGTAATCCCCGGTGAATCACGTATTTCGTCACTAATTGTAACATTCTACAGATTGGTCGTAATGTCTCAACATTACACCGGGAAGTTTTCAGCTTGACCTTCCTTCAACTATTTGATTGGAAGAACCTATTCTGAAAAACTTCTAAATTAAATGTTAAGAACAAAACAAGGATGTTATATCGTATTTATTGATACAGTTCATAGGAAGTTATTAATAAAATGCATGTGGAAACTGGCTGTTTATCAAAATTTATTCGATTGCTTCTCGCCATTACATGAAAATAACGCAGACACCATGTTGTTACAAGATCGAGAACCAGATAAGTTACCAATAAGTACAGGAGTCAAACAAAGTTGTGTGTTTTTCAGCGTATACGACGTTCGTACACATCCTTGCACTTAAAAAACTAGGTCCTAGAAACATAATAATAATAAATAGTAGACTTGATGATGGTTTCTTGAACGTACAATGGTTCAATACAACCTCTACATATTCATAAGATTTTCATTATGCGAATGATTACATACTTGGATAAAGTATAAACGATCAGCAAACCTAGCTACTAGTACAACTAGCACTTGACAATAAAGGAGAAAGTAATGTTGTGCTTAATATAAACCACACAACGATAGAATAATTTGGAAACTTTAAGTATCTTGGAAGTATGCTAAATGGTAAGATCAGCTTAGATAATGAGATAAACGGCAGAATACGAACTGTTTCAGCTACTGTAAATAAGCTAAATAAGAGAGTATCCAGGAATAAACACATCCTATTGCTAACCAAACTGTTAATTTATGAATCTGCGATGTTGCCGACGCTATTCTACGGATCAGAGATCCGTGTCCGTTGACAAGATCACGTAGCAAATAGCGACGTTTTACAGCAGTAGCTGTCAATCTATACAGATGCTGCTTTACAGGAATTATCTAAACGTTATTTGAGTGTGCGAAGATCGTATGACCAACCGCTAAACCGTTATATTGGACGTCCGCGGTGGCGGTACAAAGATTTATTGAAGCAAATATTATAAGATTGTGAAGTAAACTCAAGAACTTTGAAAACTGGGAAACTAGCCACAAATTCAAAAGGATGGAACTGTTCAGTTACAAATGTCATACCATATTCAGATCAAAAAGTTCCAATCCTAGCAGAAACGGCAAAATCTGACCGCCTACTCAGGACAGGAACAAACTTCAGCATCACCGGCACCTTTAAATGTGGAGTATGTAGCGAGAAGTGTACTGCGAGAATCGGACTACTTAGTCACCTCAGGAGGCATTCTGTACTTGATTATGTATTTATATGAGTACGTACATGTACGGGTACGAGTGTGTGTGTGTGTGTGTGTGTGTGCATGATATACACGTGATTGATTAAATTAACGATTTTAAATTCTTACCCAATTTTATTTTGTCCCAGGAACGCATTCCAAATATGTCCGTCCTTCAATTGCTAATGACGTTCTTCGAACTTCAAGTTTATCCGCAAATATGTAATTTTCTTTTTTCTGGACTTCTTTTTCTCTTTCTTTTATTGAAACCGATAGATCAACTGCTTTTTTGTCTTTTCAGCACGTTGAATTGCTTCAATGGTCCGGGACATCGTTAACGGCAATATTTTTCTTAGAATTTGCACATTTTAGGTTCCATGTCGGTAAGTAGAAACTTCCGAAAGTTATGTCTTTTTTCGTAATAAAATATTAAATTTGTCGTAAACGCATTCTATTTTTTTCAAACTACTCTTTCATAATTTCACATTTTTCGAAAAAAAAATTGTATTATTGATAATTGAACTTAGAGTAGGATAGGCAAACCGTAGAGGGATGGAAGTGATCATAACCGATTTGAAAAACTTTGGCATCGATCTGAGCCTGACATCTAATCAAAACTTCTGTAAGTGTTCATAATAATAAGACCTGCGGTTTATCTTATTCAAAATTGTCGACATCTTCGATCCGTAAAATTGCTATAATTCTTGACAATTAACCGGATAATTCGGGTTTTTCTAGAACATCTTCTGCTACACTGCCAAAAGTACAACCCTGAACGTATTCGACATGGTCTTCCATCAGCATTACAACGATTTTTGCAGCCAAATGCAGCCGGTCCAACAGTAGCATTCCTACGTGAAACCGGCATGTTTCAATAACTACAACTTCTGTGTCCGTACCTCTGATACGGCACGTAAATGGATCATCATCATCATCTTAGACGAAATCTATATATTTCATTTTTTTTAATCAAATGTCACGCTTAGGTTTCATGTTTCATTTCATCATTCGTATGAGAGTGGATTAGATTGTTGTACTTTTTATCTTTGAAATCTTTTTTATATTTATTATTTTTTTTTTTTTTGTATCATTTCGCTTCACGAAGATTCGGGTAATTGCAATCACGAATGACGTATTAATGCATGCTTGTTTTTTTACACTTATGAGATATATATATATATATATATAGTGACGGTAGCATAGTTGCTAAACAGCTGGACTGCCAAACTGCCAACACGACGGTTGAAGGCTCGATCCCAACACACGCTATACGAAATTTTTAAAGTTATTCATCATCATGTAACACTTATCCATCAAGGAGAACGTACAGTAGCACCCCACTCAGTACATCATATACGTGCGTGCAGTGCTCTGAATGTTAGTCCATTTTGTACGAAAAAATAACGTACAATTTCCAGTCAGACGTTTGAAAACGAATACGATGATTTATATATGATGTATAAAATAATAAAATATTTCATTATTACCTACGTAATTTTACAATTAAAATAAGTACGTCCCTTAAAAATAACAATTGTGCGTGATCAACGATTAGCTGTACCGTGTTAAAACCGTCGAGAAAAATGCAAAATAAAATAAAAAAAATTATAACGGCAATAAAAAAATAATGTATTAAAAAATTAAACAGAATTATAAATTAATAATAAAGATGTAAAGTGGGACATTAACCAGTTACGTACATCATCCTTTATTATTTAATAACGGTTTGTTTCTAATAAGTAATATGATAAACTTCTAAAAAAAAAAAAAGGCGAAATAGTTTCATTAAATTAACATTTTGTATCACGAATTAACAAAATAAAAATACCGTATAATTAAATTAACATTCGATGTAATAAAATATTTTAAAATGGGAACAAACAATTTAATTTTAAAATAACGTTTAATACACCGAACTATCTGAACGTATAATATAATTAAATTTAATCGAATTATTCTGAAATAAGTTAATCGGTATTCTCGCATTGTTTCGAATCGTAATTGTCAATCGAACAGACGCGATTCATTTCGAAAAACAAACAGAACGTGACTCCGAACTGATTAATTAAAGTGTTTCGGATTGATTAGGTTAGTTAACTCGTTAAAGTGAATTTTAATATAGCTTTGCAGCATTACTCCTTTCAGAAAAAAAAAAACTTCCAATCCAATATTCCACTCTTCACCTTGGTGAACAGTCAGCACAATCTCTTAAGCGGTTACTTCAAACAATTTCGACGGAGTCGCTCTATGACAGATTATCTCCTATTTAAAAAACAAGAAACCATTACCTGTCGTTTCTTAATAAAAAAAAAGGGAGGCTTAGTAGAATTTTGTTTCTTCTATAAATCGTACTCAACCCTCATCTTACATTTGGAATAAAACCAAATTATTTGCTGGTAAAACAGTTTCTTCAATCTATAATCTCAACACAGACGCGTTTACACACTTTGTAGATTCTATAGCTCCTAGTTATGTCCCTAATCAGTCAGAATATATTTTTCCTAGGCCTATACAACATACCATCCCCAGCTCCAATTTTTCATGTATAAGTTTATCTGAAATTTTACATTCTCCTTCCTAAAAAAAAGAAAACTGTTCTCCTGTTTATGGCAATATTACCTATAGAATACTAAACAACCGTACCTTCTCTGCCGTTATGATCTTCCTAAATTGTTTTAACCATTTCTTTAATACGGACCCTATCCTGAAAGCTGGTTACAGTTTCTTGTGGTCCCTGTTAAAAAATCTAACTCTCCTGTGAGTAATACGATCTATATTAAAAAACAGAATTGTTTAGTGGTTAGAAAATAATAATTTTTTCTCTTCGGGAATGTTTGACTTACGGAATAATATTAGAGCGCACTAAATTGCATATTTCATCTGGTAGCTGGGGCATTTATAAGTCTTTGATGTCACGTAAATCTCGTTAATTGCTTGCTTCCTTGACATAAATAATGCTTTTAATTAAATTTCAATTCCAATGCTTTACGATACACTTGCCTCATTAGGAATTCCTCCTGGCATATATAAATTATTCAAAAATCCTTGGTTTCAAATATTCGTCTATCACTAAAATCCTTTCATCGGGGTGGTACATTTGGGACTACCACAGAGATCTGTTTTAAGACCGGTTTTATTCATTATCAATATGTTTAAATTATTTCAAGCCTGTCCTCTTAATAGCGTTAATATTTTATCCTATGCTAATGGCATTGTACTATATAAAACGAATTTTGATCTTTCAGATAGCATTTAACCACTAAATAGTACTTTGGAATTGATCTGTAATTTATTAGCCAACATGGGTTTCACTCTTTCTTCGCATAAATGTGTTTCTATCATATTTTCTTACAGACGTGTTAACCATTCTATACCCGGTTTAATTGTTGACAATTATTACGTTCCATTTTCCACATCTAGTAAGTATTTAGGTTCTGTCTTAGATTATAGACTCAACTGGTTGAATCGCATCGAGGATATTTATTCCAAAGCTTCCAAACGAGTAAATCTCTTAAAAACGCTTTCGCATACAACTTTTGGGGGTGATCCTCTAATTTTACTTCTTTTGTATAAATCGTTTATTCGTAGTGTCATAGATTATGGTAGTTTTCTCTTTGCCAATGCACCATCTAGATATATTTCAACTTTGGACAAACTACAAAATACATGTCTACGTTTGGACCTTGAAGCTTTTGTCTCTACTTCCATATCTAGTCTAGAAGTGGAGGCTAAAGTCCCTCCTTTATCTATGCGCCAGTCTAATTTGGCTGAGAAATTTTTGATTAATTCCTTCTCAGTTACTTCATACTCGTTATTTCTTTCATTCCTTGAAATTTTTCAGAACTGGAGATTTTCTCTTCATCATCGTCCAAATCATTCTGCACATCAACTTTCCATTTACCGTGATTTATGCCCTTTCTCAATAACGATCTAGTGTTAAATATAGATTTAAATTCTTTTAAAACTTTTAAGATTGCTTCACCACTTTCAATCGACAATATTCTCTTTGCATCCAACATTTGTGATAGAGAATTTCTTACTATACATACAGATGATTCTAAATCGAAGAATTATGTAGGAACAGCTTTTATAATTCCTTCCTTTGACATAGTTAAAAAAACTTACTCTTTTGCGAGTTTCTTCCATTTTTACATCAGAGTCTGCGCCTATTATTTTTCAAGCTCCGCGTTTCATCCTGTTACATCCGATAACTCAAAAGGTTATAATTTTTTCAGACTCTAAAAGTTGTCTCTCCGGTTTTAAAGATCTCACATTATAATCCTCATTCCTCTCCCATAGTACTTCAAATTCGTAACCATATTGTATTCTTACAGGGTGCCGATATCTCCACTAAGTTTGCATGGATTCCTGGTCACGCTGGTTACTTGCCGATCATTATGTGCAACATACCTTGGTTCATTTATTGCTTACACACCCTGCACTGTATAGAGCACATGAAGAATACTGGAAAGCTACTTGGAATAATCCCGATAATGTTATATAAACTGCTTCCGGATTCTATAATATTGAAATACAAAAGTAGGTCTGCTCCGTGATTTTATTGTCGCTTTATGTAAAATACGCTTTAGAAAAAATCGTCTACCGGCTACCGTTTTTTAAATGCAACTCGTTGCTCCGTTCTGCTCACATCCTTCAGATATCCACTGTATGGCAGGCGCAAATCAAATTTTCCCCTAATGTTCACACAACCGCGCTCTTCTTGTGACACCTTCTAAAATCACTTCATATCCCTACACGTTCCTTTTTCTGTCAATATTCCTTTCTTGCTCTCCACACGTAGCATGCATATATACATCTGTTAGGTTTATTGTTAATTGTAACATACTCATGTTAGTTAAAATTAAGATAATTTTATCTAAAACTACGTTATTAATGGATAAACCGCTGTGGAAGCCAAAAAAAATTAATAATATTCGCAAGAAAAATAATATAAAACCTTCATCGTATATACGAGCTTTTAAAATTAATCCGAAAGAAGACAGTAATTTGTCACGGATCAGCGACAACGAGTTTCGCGAAATGAATTCGAACTAAATCGGTAAATTTGTCAATGGAATAACGTCAGCAGCCGAAGTACTGCTGATGAAAGAAATGTCGAAGTCATTTATATTCTATTATTAATTTTACTATATCACCACCCACCTACCTATGAACATACTCGATAAATTTGATTTTCATGTTTGTTACTTTCTTTAAAAAAATATTAGAAACTGAACCAATCATAGTCCGGATTAACAATATTTTTTTTTTTTTTTATTATTATGTTCTTAATTACTACGGCCAGAGAGGCCACTATTTATTTATATAATAACTTGTGCAAGGAACGGCCCATCCTGCTTACTAATCTACTATGTCATCTAAGACATGTTTTCTAAACAATCTTCGTCTTGTTTGGCTGTTATCAAGAAGGCATATTCCTTAGACGTTTATATGTTGTTCCAGTCGACTTACATGTATGGATTTTAGTGTGTTAATAATTTTATATACGTATTCTATTTCGCAATGAGAGTGAATATCTTTATTTATTGCATACCAAGGCGCGTTGGTTATTGCTTTGAGAACTTTATCTTTGTATTATATTACGATTAGACTGCGTGGAATTATTTTATCGTCGCTAATAAGACTTGCTATGAAAGAATGAGTTACAATTTTCAAATGTTTTCATCATCGAGGTGGTCTAATTATATAGACGTTTTCATATTTTTATTAACATCCCGAGTTAAATTATAACGATATACCATGGTGCCATAGCTGATGCGATCGAGATGGTCGAAGATTCAAATTCGCGGTATACGATTTCCTTAAACTGCAGAGTCATCCCTCACGCGCCGTAACATGGGCGTTCTCCTGTGCGTGACATATAATTTACTTGCCTCGAATGCCAGTCCATTTTGTACACAAAAAAATTAACGTATAAAAAGTTACGCGATATTCGGCAACGAATACAAAATAATAATGACAATAATGATGATGCAAACTAACATGTATGTAAATAAAAGTAATAGTAGTAATAATAATTCAAATTCAAATTCAAATTTATTCCAAATTTCCGTTCAATTGAAAGTAATTTAGACGCATAAAAGGAAACGTATACGCGCGAATGGCAAAATATAATTATTTTTTTATTCAAGTCACAAACACATCTCACACATTCATATACGTAAACACTTGCAATTCAATGTTAAATAATAATGACAATCGTGATGCAAACTAATTCGTACATAAGTGAAATACACGAAATATTATATATATTTTCGCTTCTTCGAGCCAGATTTTTTACTTTAATTATTTCACAAAACGAAATGCATAATTTTAAATGAAAAATTGATAATGGACGTGAGACTGAAAGGGTTCAAGCGGGCAAAATTTAATTATAACGAAATAATTAATATTTACGAACGTTTACATTAAAAGCGGAACAAAAAATGACGGAATTAATTACGCGTGTCAAAAGTAAATTAGCGGGAAACATTAATTAATACATCTAAACCCGACATTATGGTTGTTCAGATGAAATAAAGAATTGTAACAGAAAGTGGCCATCTACGGAAGAAATATACAATGAAAACATTAAATCTCCAGATTTTCTTGTACGCAGTCGATTAAAATGATAGATAAGCAATTGACGTATTTGAAATGAGGATATGGCGACGAATGTTGATTGTGGACTAAAGAAGAACAAATCTCTCAATACGGACAGAAGTAGACGAACCGATGGAATTATCCAGATTGTGCGAAAGACTGATCCACGAATTTTTCCGGCATATTGCGAGAGGGTAAAATGTAAGAAAAATATTACCGCTCGGTAAAGTACCAAGAGAAAGAGTGTCCACCTGTTGGATTAATTGCTTGCGAAATCAATTTAGAACGGTAACAACTGCAGTCACTACAGCTCAGAATTTCGTAACGGTCAGAATTGACTGAATTAAAAATGGAATTGAAATATTACTTTTGGAAAAAAGTCATTACGTTTGATTTAATAATCGCACTTACGAGGAATATGTACGTTTTGTTACGATTAAATTAGAGAATAACGTATAAAAATAATATTTATCTAATTGTAATCCAGCGATATTCTGAGGGTGGTGTCGAGTTAATTAGGGCGAATAATTGTTGATGACTTCTCGGAATCTGCAATATAAAGACAGGAGCAAAGGATGTTTGTCGTCACCATATATTTTTAATGTTTACCTATAGAGTTCATGATTAAGAAAGCATTTGAAAGCGCTAACTATGGAATAAACATAGGAGGAGATAAATTTAAAACTATAAAATTCGCGGATAATCAGAGCTCGTGCGAATTACGGATATGTTTTAAAAGATGATACGTCGTTAAATAAAGTCTCTGTGTACGGTAATAAATGTGTAAAAAACGAAAGCAACGATAATTAAAAGAAACCGCACCCATTTTACATAAAATTTGACGGAGAACTAGTTGAACAAGTTCAGAGGTTTAGATATATACCTTGACTAGATTATAATAGAAGATCTCTGTTGTTATACTGAAAATAATTATGGAATTGGACTAGCGAAATGTGCGTTTGAAAAAAAAAATACTGCTATATTAAAATAAAAGTCAATATCGTTTAAGCTACAAAAAAAAATAATATTTAATATGTACATAAGGTGCGTAGTCATTTATGGTGCTGAAACCCGCACATTAAATAAAGTGAATATGAGTCAGTTACAAGCGTTCGAGATGTGGGCTTGGAGGAAAATGGAATCGGATAAGCTTGGTAGAAAAAATCCAAAGGAACCGGTATTACGACAAATTGAAGAGAAAAAGTCGTTTTTAAATCGAATAAGGAAAACACGATTTAATTAGATGTGTCGTGTAGTTCGATGTGGGAGATTAACTCGAAATATTGTCCAAGATAAATTCCCACGAAAAAGAACTAGCGAGGACCCAGAAACAGATTTTAAAGACCCTGTGAAAAAACACTGAATTAAAACGGGCTGCGTAAGAACGGGAAATATTATCATGGCAATGGACCAATCTTAGGACTATATACTAATGATGATGATGACGATGTTGTTGGATTATATACATATATAAACATGTAAAGATGATTACTATTATATTAAATTTTAAAAAATGAATTCAACATTTATTCGGAAATATATATATGTATATATTATACAAAGATAATTATTACCTATATTTATTTAAAAAAAATTAATTAAAAATTTATTTTAAAATTGATATATATATATATATATATATATATATATATATATATATATATATCACGTGTTCAATGATTTTTAAATTTGGTACGTTCCAAAGATAATATAAAATAATGAAAAAAATAATAATTTATTAGGATTGCTATTAGTAATATATTAAAATTAACGATGTAAGTATACTTACTGAAACGAGTAAAATTATAGTTTTCAAATTATACGCGTATGTAAGTTACATTTTATGAGTCGCATATAATCGATCATTGAGAAATCAATCGTAATTATTAAATCATTATTATTATTATTACGAATTTATTCTCACTAGTTTTACCACTTTCTTTTCAGCGCTACTAAATTATTATCATTAATTTATTCTCGCCAGTTTTTATCCTTAACTTATGGGCGATTTTTGGAATGCTTATCTCTGGCAACAGGTAATATTTGATAGTTCAGATATAACGATTTAACACTTTTTTTAATAAAAATAAATAAATAGTTCATTTTTAAAATTTCGAATTATATTAATTTAATTAAAACGAACAAAAAAAAAAACCTACTTTAAAATATGTATACCGAGTAAAATTAAAAATAACTCGCGTGAAACAATAAATTATGTGCGAACTAACGATTTTCGTCTACTTTGCGGCAACTACTAAACTAAACTGAATCGAATTGAAATAAATTAAACCGGACGATACGGAACGGAGCTGAACCGAACTAAACTAAACTAGCGAAGGTAAGATAATAGCCGGCGAAACGGCTTCAGCAACAGGAATTCTATTTGGGCGGCACCGCACCCATACACCAAGTAAAGTGCACAACGACCAGAATGAATGAAGGATGAAAGTACAACTTAACGGACACTACAACGAACGTAAAATTACGTACATACATAGGGATTAAAGTCTGGTGTACACTCTATACTGTTCGGTATCGCAGTGGTGGTATTTTCAATGTCACCGGCTCAACACTCTATTTTCGAATTATCAACACGACTCTTCGGATATTCGGATAATGTTTTACCTCGAACGAGTAATTCATCTCTGGAAATTTTTTTTCGCGACATTTCGGGCGGTGCCTGTGTCAAAAATGGACTTAAATAAAACCATTTTAACGAGATAAACGATGTAGTACAACGCTATATTTCTCGTTCGAAAGTAATAACCAATATATATATATAACATGTATGTACATATATTATCGAATGAGCTTTTTTTTTTTTCTGTAAAATCGTGTTTTTTCTAAAAGTACATTTAGATCAAAATCAGATACTATTAAAAATCGTTACATAACTATTTTAACCGTGTAGAATATCAATTTCCGGAGTTATAAGCAAAAAAATTTTAGTTTTAACAAATATCAGAAGTAGTAGACTAATGTTTCATTTTTTAAAGTTAATTTTAAAATTTTTCGATCCTTAAAATAGTTGTTTCGTAGATTTAAAAATATTTCCATCTGATACGTTAAATAGAAACGGTACTCGAACTATAACATTTTAATTATTTTTTTTAATAACGCATACACGCGGTGAAAAATAAAGTTCTAAACTGATAGCATTCGAACGTTTAATGCGATCGTGCGGAAAATCTTTAACGTAAATTTTTAGATAAATATCGTGAAAAAGACGACGGGGAAATAATCAAATTTCCAAAATTTTACGTAATGTACTCGTGGTCGGGGACCAACTGACGCATAACGTCGTACGTATAACGAATTATCGAATTGATAAAATAAAATAAATTTCGATATATAAATAAAAGAACAATTCGTTCGGAAATTGATATAGGCTGAATAATAAAAAAACACCACCGCAATAATATAGTTGTGAATCAAAATATACCCAAAAGTACACTATTCTAAGTCTAATCTGTACCGTTGACCACACATACTGGCAGGACTAGCGCCATGGAAGAACAGGCACCACGCTGAAGTTGTGGAACCTTTCAACAGCCGAAAATGCGGCTGTGCAGCACAATTACAGACTATTGACTACATCGTTATAAAATGTACAAGCAGAACGCTACAAGGAGGCTGGAACGATTTGGAGAATCTTATCCTCAATGCCAAATAATTGTTTGAACAGCTAGACTTGGATCTATAGGTTGACTTCAGAATCCACGCCCAAGGGAGTACGCTAAAATAAAGTAAGGTCTAATATGTGTACTATAATAACTTACTCTAAATTAAATCCAAACATATTACAAAACATATATATATATATATATATTGCGTGCATGTATTTTGTGTGTGTAAGTGAAACTAGAAAAAAGGATTTAAATGTTTAAAATGAACTAATGCGAAGTTGTGACCGTTAATTTTTTTCGTTCTATTGCATTTGGCACCCTCAATTTAGCGTAGAATAATTTAGCTTTGTTCCAAACTTGCCATGACCGTTTATCGTCCTTAACAACTCCAGTTCATCTCTACTTTTTAAATTACCTCGGAAGGGAATAGCTTCTAATATTTCTCATGAAACAGTTCCAATCTAAGAGAACGACGCGAATTTTTTCCCAATAAGATTATTGTGACGACTATATAGTCTTTGATAATAACGATGATAAAGTTGAAAGCACTACACTTCTATGTGCCTCCGACTTATTTCATTCGTTCATTAAATCATATGGTTTTCGACGTTTAAGTCGTTTTAAATCTTCAAAGTTGTCCAGGCGCTCAGCTTTGGTGTGCTTTTTCAATCTTTCTGCATGTTTGCAAGCAAATTTGGTACTTTCATCCATGACATTGGAATTTGTAAGTCTTGGTATATGTCATTCTTGTGTTCAAATCGATATGCGCGGATGATCGTGCTAAGTGTAACGTTTTGGCGTCTTTGTATGGAATCTATATTGGAAATAATAGTACAACCCCACAATTGTATTCCATAAATCCAAATAGGTTTAATAATGACCATGTATAAAAGTCGTTTATTTTCAGTAGATAGTGTTAGTTCTTTCCTATTAGCCAATAAATACTTCTCATTTTTGCTTTTATTTCCAAACATTTCTGCCGAACATGGTGATTCCAATTTAGACACGAATCAATGTGCATTCCTAGGTACTTAACAGACTTTTTCGTGGGATTATGTGCTGATTAACTATCATTGGGATTTTTTTTCCGCAACATGAAGTTTAGCACCGATTTTTCGCTGTTAACTTTAATTTTCCAACGTTTCAGCCAAGCGCTTAATTCATTTATTGTTTGATTTTCAGTAGCACACTGTTGAAATGTTCGCATAAAAGTAACAAATATTAGGATCAAGATAATTTTTCTCAACATTGAAAAGAAGACTTCAAAATCTTCAGAAAAAGTGTAAAACTTACATGAAATTATCTCCTGAGCACTTTAAATAAGAACTATATTTGCAGAGCAAATATATAAAATCTTACACGAGGGCCTGTTATACAAGTTGAAACCCTTTCTGCGTGACCAGTTAATGCGATCATACTTAAGCAACAGACTATTTTATATCGAGGACAATCTATTAGATGTACATCAAATTCCTAGCTGTAGTCCTACAGCAGTGTTCTGGGAACTCTGCTATACAATCTTTATACATCACATTTGCCGACGATTGAATCTGCTCATGCTGATATTTCCATTAAGATATTTCCATTAAGAAATTGCGGAATAGTGTAGATCAGGCTCATCAGTGGACATAACAAACTTACTATTAACTCAGATAAGTCATGACACATCACGTTATCCAATAGAAAACCACCACAGAAAATGTGTACTAGCCGACAATAAATCGTTTCCAAGGATCAATGAAGTGAAATATGTAGAAGTTTACGTAGATCAACGATTGACATAGAGGTCCCATATCCAAAACAAAAGAAAAGAACTCAACATAACTTGATTGGCTATTTGGTTACCCCTCCGAATTGTCGTTGTATAATCGTCTGTTAATATATAAAACTGTACTACGTCCAGTATGGCCATACGCAGCGCAACTCTCTGGGGTTGCGCAAACACACATCAAAAAACAAATTCATTATCTAGCTTTCCCAAAACAAAGTGTTCCGCCTAATTTACCAAATGCCATGTTACCTGTCCGACAAAGTGGTACATCGGGATTTGAAATCAGTGTATGAAATTATGTGGAGACTCGCACAAAAACATCGGATGCGGTTACAAAACCACCCAAATCAGTTAGTAATCGTAGAACCGTCATCAGGACTCAAGTAAACTAAAATGAGAGCCACCTACACGCGATTATATATATACTTTACGATATAATTTATTAGATAGCCTTTTCGCTAGTTATAAATTAGCAAATATAGAAATATTTATAATTAGCGCTCATTTGTGAAACGTGTGTTTTAAATTAAGAGAAAATATTAAAAGTTCATATATATGATCCATGTACGTTGTAAAAAAAGAATATAAATAAACAGAATGAGGATTCAGCATTCGTGGAAATCGCGTTTCAATTCGTTAAAATGCCACTTGTTTTTCTATTCTTCTTACGCTGTTATCCTATCCGTAATTTCAAACAGTTTATCAGCTTTTCCACGATTTCTAGTTACCTTCAATCGATTTACATTTTGCGGCTGCCGTGTTCTTTTTCTTCTTTCAAATATCCTTTTCGACCTTCCAGATTTCCTTGAATTATTCAAATATACACTTAAAACCCGTTACCATTATTCAACGACGGAACGTCCCGAGAGTATTACATCTTATTACCCATCTAGACGATTGCCTCCACATTTTACTTTGCAAATAACATCGATATAGATACAGCTGAAAATATCAACGATTACATAATAAAGCTCGAAAATGTTGTCACGCCTATTTATACAACTTAATTGGTCTACACGAACACTCTAACACAGCATATGCCAACACAATTAACTTCATACTCTATAGCCGGGCCATCTACATGATCACGTTTCTCTGTCGCAACCCGTATTTATTGTATCGCAACAACCTAATAGTGCAATGCAATGTTCGCAATCAAATTACATCCCCACTATGTAAACGCAAAATATTTCAAATAAAACGTTAATCAAAAATTCGCGGCATTATCATCATACGAAAATCCGCCATCACATACTACTTTGCGCGAGGAGAGCGTTAGTGAGGAAACAGAAAATAATTCCAAGGTAAAGGGTCATCTCAGTTAAGGTAATAATGACTGGCAGTTGGTAACAGAGCGAAGAGGTAAGAAACGTCACCCTATCGCTAATAATAATAATAATAATAATCATAAAAAATGAATCGTAACCGTTACGAGGTCCTTTCATCTGACGACGGTGTCAATGTCGATGAAGATAGTCCTCTTACTCCTAATGTAAGTAATCCTTCCGTAACAAAAGTTCCTAAGCCACCCGCGATATTTGTCCATGGTGTAGAAAATTTTCAGAAGATGCGTGAAAAAATTGAAACAATTATTAACAAAAACAATTATTACGCTCAAGTTCTAGCTGACAAAGTAGTTAAAATGAATGTACAGACTACGGAAAGTTATCGTGACTTAGCACGAACTTTTAGACAAGAAAATATTGTTTTTCAACTCTCTTGAGCCTGGAATAATCACGAAGGAATTTCTCTCGGCTTTAGTGTTCGGAATGTTCACAATGTAAAGCAATTTCAAACTAAAAAAACTCTTCCACTATTTTTTGTAGATCTTGAACGGACGAATAGTTGCAAACAGATTTTCGACTTGAAGTTTTTATGTAATACGGCTATTAAAGTGGAGCCTCCAAATAAAAAAGCCTCGATACCGCAGTGTCAAAATGGTCAACACAAAAGTTGTGTAAAATGTGGTGAAGGGCATTTAACTTACAAATGTACTAAAGACCCAAACCTACCAGCTACATGTGGGCTGTGCGGTGAATCGCATCCTGCGAATTATAGGGGTTGCGAAGTATATATGCGATTAGCCCAAAATAAAACAAACCTGAATAATCAACAAAAAAAAACTACCATGGGTAACTATGGACAACCAAGTCTAAGTTACTCTCAAGTTGCCAAACATAATTTTAGCGGTGAACAAATCAATATGGATAAAAAGTTCAACCGTACCATAAGTGAAGAGCAAATTTTTGAAGCTAATGTTTCCCTGAAAAAACCTGAAATAAATAAACAACCAACTCCAGCTTCACCTGAACAATTAATGGTATTTCTGTCGGAGTTCAAAGCTATGTTCCGCCAGTTGATCGAACAAAACAGCATAGTTCTGTCTGTGCTCACCACGTTAATATAAAAGCTGGTGAAATAATGCCCTCCTATTTATGGACAGCTCTGTGGAATGCTAACGGCTTGAAGAACCGTAAAGTCGAGATTGAACTGTTTTTAAATTCAAATTTCATAGACGTTATGCTCCTTGCCGAAACTAACCTCATTGACAACGATTACTTTAAAATTAAAGATTACATCGCGTACTCGTGCACACATCCATCTGGTAGAGCCCAGGGTGGTTCAGCTGTGGACTAATATCCAACATCACGAACTCACACATTCTGGGGAAGAATATCTGCAAGGGACTAATATTAGCATACAGACAACATGCGGTCTGCTTGTAGTATCAGCTGCCTATTGTCCACCACGATATAAAGTAACAAACGAACTTTTTAGTAATGACATTCAGTCTTTAGATAGTAGATTTCTCACAGGTGCAGACTGGAACTCTAAGAATACAACGTGGGGATGTAGGGTCACTACAGCCAGACGGAGTGTGCTCAAGGAAGCACTGGAGCGTATAAATGCTAATTATATATCAACCGCTGAACCAACATACTGGCAAACTGATAGTACTATACAGACTGTCCAGAATAAAATCCTTCGGCTAATAACAAATGCGCCTTGGTATGTAGCAAACCAGATCATTCACCATGATTTAAACATTCCTTATGTGTGCGAGGTCATTAAGCAATATGCACAGAGCCATGCTGTGAAGCTGGGAAAATCATCAAATACCCTTGCATTAGGACTGTTGGATACAACCGGGCTTAAGACGTAGAAAACCCCTAGACCTAATCTGAGGTCGTGGTTGCCGGGTGTGTACCAGTGGGAACTATGCCCTTCCTGTTATGCTCTCCTCCAAAATACTGCTAAGTGATCCTGTTGGTCAGCTTGCAGTAATAAATAAGAGAAAAAAAATTATAAACTGTCCCGTTTTGAAAAGTCGAAAGCAACGCACGCACTAATACGTTTTATACGCGAAATAAATTTAAAAAGTTGTTGACAAAGTTTGTAATGATGAACGTGATAGTTTAAATTCATTCATCCACCATCGTCATTTTTCGCTTTCTCGTTTTAATTATTTTACCCATCTGATATGTTCATATTCTTTTTGAACTTTCTCCCAACATTTTCTTAGAAATAACTATTTTCGACTTGTATAATACATATATATATATATATATCTGTATATGTAATGTACACGGGAGATCGAACTTTTTGTTTAATTTTTTCGAATTAAAAACTATTTCACATAACTATAATTACTTTCATCGTGTAAAATTTCGCTCCATAAATTTCCGAAGTTATAACCAATTTTCTGAAATTTTTTCTCTTAAAATAATTCTTTCAGGTTAGAAAATAATTTTCGACCTAAAATCGACTTTTAATTATATTTACCAACGCTGTGTGCACTAAAACGGTCAATGCGATCGAGATGAAATTTTCGACGTACATTTAGATAAGTATTCGAAAAAAAAGGCCGAAAAAGAAAACGTAATTTTCAAAATTTTATGGTGTGCTCTAATTGCAATACAGGTAAAATATCAACGGTGTTATGGAAAAATAGAAAAAATTAATAAATGTACGGACGGAATAAAAAATGCGCAAGTGCTCCGAAGCCTTAATGAAAAAAAGACCCTTAATAAATATCATAAGAGATAAATATATAAAAAATGACGGAATTCATCATCCGAACAATAGAGGATACACGTGTAGAGACGTACCAAGCGTAGAAACAGCACGGAGCGTTAAGATGTTATGTTCTTCTAGTTGACCATCAATCGAAAGATTGAGAAATGCAAGAAGAATATGAAATACTAGTTCTCGAAAATCATCCAAATACTCGTGCACTAGGACTGTTGAAGACGATAAGACGTAGAAAACCCCTGGACCTAATCTGAGGTCGTGGTTGCCGGGTGTGTACCAGTGGGTACTATACCCTTCCTGTTATGCTTTCCTCCTAAATACTGCTAAACGACATTGTTGGTCAGCTTGCAGTAATTTATAAAAAAAAAATACTAGTTACGACTATTATTATTAATGAATAAACTTGCACTAAATTACTTTTAAAAAAAATATATATATATAGTATCAATCGGTACAAGTTAATGACACTGACGAGACATTTCTGTATCCCATATAGCTAATTGTCTTGAAGAATGTCGATCTATCAGTTTAGCATACTTCGACTTGCGCAAACTTTTTGACGTAATTAATCGTAATATTCGTTTACGAAAACTCTATCGTACATCAATGGTTTAGCAGTTATCTTGAAAATGGAATATTTGATATGTTGTTAAAGTAAATAACGTATATATATAGTCAAACTGAAATGCAAAATTTCCGAGTACCGCGATACAGCGTCCTAGAGCAACAACTTTTTTGAATATACATAAACGATTTGTGCAGCTTAAACGTAACTGGGTTACGCTGATCATACGGTGATTGTATACCATACTTGTTGAATGCACAAACAGATGTGCCTAGGGGAACTTGCCGCAGAGCAACTTCGGCCAGGGAAAATGCATTCAGTCGGTATCACCAAATTATGGGGGTGCCGGCCGAGAGCTGGACAGATTTCTTCCGTCAGAAATCTACCTGGTCCACCGGCCAACAGCTTGTGCGCATTCTTTATAGAATAGCGCTAGAAAGCGGAAACGAAGTTTGCACTGTACAGCCCTATGGGGCCGCAAACTCGACACCCGAGATGAACTCGTCCAGTACCTGACAAGTCGCGCTTGCGCTTCTTGTTAGGGGACAGTAGCTCGGTCTCTCGAGTTTCACTGTACGATTGTAATCGTTTTTACCGGCCCGGACATCGGACCCGGGGAACATGCCGGTAGGTGAAGAGTTAGACGGTGACGGCTGCCGCGATACCTCAGTCGCGCCACCGAATACATCGGGCTGGAAGCCGTCTTGACGGTCTCTGGAAGGAACGGGTCGGTGGTATAAACTAAACGGGACTTGTCCCGGCGTTGAGGAACACCGGCTCGGGGAAGGTGGAGGGCCTTCCAGGTAAATATTAAAATTTACTGTATACCATATTTATGATATAGGTAAAATTTGCGACTGATTACAGTCGTTTGGTTGTTACTGTTACTAAAGCAAAGTATGTAGTATAAATCAAGATTTAACGATGCGGAAAGAATTATACGATAATATATTTCGGTAATGGCGATAAATTAATTCGAGTAAATGATATCAAGTACTTAAGAATTGAGCTAGACATTATACATATGTAAAAAGAGCAACAAGTTTGAATTATATCACGTACTATCTATTACACACTTACGACGTATACATCTTTCCTCGTATCAACTAGTTTTAGCGATGGAATATTGTGCATTGAGGTGAAATATCGAAATATCACAAACCTGTATCTACTGAATTTTGTTGTAATTTTTTGTAATTAATTTGGTATACCGTTGGATAAAGGAAATACCCTTTCGAGTGGAACGTATAAATCAGTAAAGCTGCGAGCTGTTTTTTCGGGGATGATGGAGTATAACGTACTACCTACAGAATTAAAAACAGATTTGTTCGACTAGAAACGAAGACGGAGGAACTGCTAACTAAATACTTACGAGAGAAATAACTATGGAAAAACTTGAAAACTTCTTCAATGCTGAAATCTGTCAAGCATATTTTGGTGTGTACACTATACATCTATTCTCGCCTTGTGAAATTTGTATCCCGGTTCTTCTGGGATATGTCAGCTGCACGCGTGTGAAACATAAGTATATTACACGTTGAATACATATTTTTTTTTTATAATTAGTAATAAGACGATTTATAGTCTGGTAAATTCATATAAATATAGGAATAGTACTTTCATAGTTTATATTTGTAACCGGAATTGTATCTTAACGTAGTTGTGAGTTAATAAATTTATTTCATGTAATTATTTAATCGTCAGTCACATATAACTGTACAAAATTCGCATCATAACCTTAACTTTAAATTCGTTAGCCAGTCTATGGCTCGGTCGTTTAGTCTAATGTTAAACCTACAAGTGAAAATTCATTACAATCTTCTAATATATATGCTGCATCGTTTGTCTTGGATTTCAGCACTGGCACGCAACGGATATCGTTACACCCAATTTATGAATTAGATATCAGTATTTTCCCTGTTCTAATTCTATCGAGTGTCTTCCATTGTTCTCTAGATAAATCCATTCCTATGAACGTCATTCCTCGATTCGAGCACTAAATTAGAATTTTACGCATTCCTTTACCATATTGTTTTCTATTTATTAGAATCTTTCATTTTTTTGCTGATATGATCTTCTCGATTTAAGTTTCGATACTGATGCGGACCTTATCTCTTCTATGGACAATAACAACAGTAGAGTAATTCAATAACGCAGGTGATCTTAGAAACGTCTAATACAAGTATTAGGCGGCTAACTACACCACTTTAATCATCGGTTAATTTCATGTAATTACAAACATTAAATGTACCGTATCCAAGTTATACACCGTATATATATATATATATATATATATGTGAGTGTATGTGTTATCGTGTGAGTCATCATTAGGTATCCAATTATAGTTTATGTAAATATGAATTATTCCTATACACATATATTATATGTGTATCTACATTTATTTTTCTGCGTATATGTGTTAACACGGGTGATTATATCTAACGTTCTATTGTGCAAGTATGGGAGACGGTCTCATATTATTTATACAGTAACGTTTATTGAGAGCTACTTTTAATCTATTTATTTATTATTTATTATTTATTTAATCGTATCGATTACTCAAAATTACAAATGAATGGTATGAAGCCATGATTTAGCATAGGTAATGTGTAAGCCACAAAGTTCTTTGCTAAACCGACGAATGTTACACGCATCTACCAGACGTGGGATTATCCTTGTATTTTACCGTATGCGCGAAGATTGGAATCTGAAAGTTTTCATTTGTATATCTGTGATTTACAGCGTCCTCGATTAATGTGCGAATGCGATTAAGATTGCAGCGTCATTAATTAACGTTGTATATAAAACGAGAGAAATATATTCTTTTCGATTTGATTATTATTATTATTATTATTATTATTACTGTTCCCCTGATTTATTATATTATTTAGCCGACATTTTCGGGATTACTGTTAAATTTAATAAAACCCCAGGCCGTAAACCAAAATATACATAAGGTTTAATATGATCCGATATAATCAAGCTTAATTTATACAAGTTATTATTTAAATGTATATATGTATATATGTTTAAAAAATAATAATTAAGCAGACGTAATCTCAGTGTTACATTAAGCGAGTAACTTTGACAAACCGGATACTCTCAATTAATAAATTCAGGTCTGTATGTTGGAGAGGGATAATTTCCCACGAATGGAAATTCGTTCGATTTAATTCGATAAACAATTTCTCCTAATAGCCGGAGTAGAAAATCAGGCTGAGAGTCGATTTTAATAGGAAGTAATTAAAAAATTATTATTTTACAGCTTTTCCCTCGACACACATAATAAATTGCAATTGAAAAAAAATTGGTACACTTTAAAATTATAAAAACAAATTCCGTCAAAATGAGGTACATAATGGAAAAGACTCGATTCGACATATTAGCGTTTGAGTTCTTGGTTATTTTTAAATACACTATATCATAAGTCTCGAAATAACGTTACTACCAGCCACGCCCTTGTACCGATATACACAATAAAACTGGAACCCTTGTATTGGATGGAACTAGGACGCAGCTCTGTTGTACATTTTCAACGAGGATAATTCTTATTGTGTATACGTATCATACATAAATAAATAGATACATACATACATATATATATATATATATATATATATATATATACATATATATAATATACATTCTGAAGACGATAAAATGATAAAATGAATAATAAAAAAAAAGGATGAGAATTTTCAAGTGAAAAATAAAATTATGAAAGTTGAATTTTGGTCACGACACGAAAATAAACGTGACAAGTGTGAAAAATTAGTGAATTGTACATATATATACGTGTGTAAATATAATACATATGTATATGCATATTGTATATACAATGTACATTCATATTATGTGCGTTCATAACATACTGTATAGTTATACATTTGTATAATAATACATTTGTATATAGATAATATATAATATAGATATCATATATATAAATGTATATATATATATATATATATATATATATATATATATGTACATAAATATTATGTGCGTTCATAATATAGTGTGTACATATGTATTTATATATGTATATAAGGTATATAGTGTATTTTTATACAGATAATGAATTATATATATATATATTTAACATACTTAAATGTATAATATTTATATATATACTACACAATTGAATATACATTAACTCATGAAAATATATTTTAAAAAAATCAATGTGTAACCTATAAATTATATCATGAAGTAATAGAGAATCAGTTACACCAATATTAGAATATATTAAACTGGAGTAGCCTGCGAAATTAGCCGACGGGTACTAGTAGTGGTTATGTATATACATGTTTAATTTTAAATAATTCAGATCAAAATAGGAAACTCCTGTTATAATATAATTTCATTTAATTCGAATGCACAGTTCATCTTATACAACTGTCGCAGGTGATTTATATATACTGCGCACATATATTATATGTTGAACGCTTTAAATTTTATTGCTTTCGCAATTACATTTACTATCGTTAATATCATAAACAAAATATTGGGATCCACACCATAGCACGGATCTTACCTATTGATATTCGTATTAAAGAAAGATCTTTAAACTTTAATGTTAAAAAAAAAAAACAACGTAAATAACGGTATTATGAGTCAAAATCTTCTGGAAAAAATTAATTTACAGATTCACGATGAGTTTAAAATAACATGTGATACTTTAACGACGGAGATAAATTAATAAATAAGTTCTTCCCTAATGCAGTTGAACGTTTTAAGAATAAAAACATTCACCCAGATATTTACTGGTCATGGTTCTATTGGCTACTATCTAAATAAATTTAAAATTATTAAAGATATAATACAGAGATCAGCGGTGGACAAAGAAAGTAACGAAATGGTTCCTGATCTGACGTACGGCAAGAGAAAAAAGTCGTTGGGATGACGAATTAAAAAAATTCCTGGGATCCAGAAGCGCTCTGTATAGGTTGGCACGCAACAAACGCAACTGGGAAAAATTGGGAGAGACCTTCGCTCGAAAGGGCCTAGTATGAATATATTCGAAATTACTTTTAGAAATAAATTTTAGCTGTAACAGATATTTATAAGTTGCTAATTTAGTTATGCTAAATAAAGGTTATTATTATTATTTATATTTGTGTGCATATGCACATAACAATTTGAAATATATTTGTGTATACAAGTATAAATATAAAAGCCTGAAATGTGTATATATAGTATGTACGTGTAAACGATATGAACTGACGATACAACCTTTATTTATCTAGTGTCCTGGAGAAAAGTTTAAAAAACTGAGAATAAAATATGTTAATACAAATGTAAACAGTTAAATCCATAAATGTTCAAATAATAAGTTCAATGCTAAAGAAATCTCATTATTTCTGTTTTACTTTTCTTTCGTTCCAAATATTGCCGTCAGATGGTGCGCTGGAATTTTATTTTATCGCATTATCTAAGTAAAGTTCTTCTCCTTCTTCCATCACGTATGTATATACACACACACACACACACACAACACATGCTTAATTAGCTTATTGTTTGTTCAAAGATCCACCGCTTTCTCCGCGCCAGCGTGCCCTCAACTTCAAATGTCTCTTATACTTATATCGCCGACCTGTTCCTTCCGAAGACCACTCCAGTTAGAAAATTGGTGAATCATAAACGAGAATGCAACCTAGTCACATTTCGATTGCTATTATCCTATATTAATCCACTACTGTACACGTTTTCCTCAGTTCTTTCGTACTACTTTTGACTTATACAAAGTTAAGTTTTCCTTATTACTCAAACTGGGTCATTTCGCAAATTAAGTAACGGTGTCTGACTGTCTGTCCATTTCGCCAGGAACAACAAACAATAACTATTTGATTAACAAAATTATCTTAAATCAACATCTGTGACCAAGTACAACAAATCACCTTGGCACAGAGTTATATTACTTTATAATAAATTAAATTTTTACACGCACTATTAATCTTATGAAGAGAAATGCGCCTGTGTATATTGAATTTTTGTTTCTAACTTTATTGCCGAATAATGTAATAGTAATTTAAATCACTTTTTTTTCCAACGCTTACTGATTCACCGGTAAATTATTTATTTCTAGATGCGATATTAACTGACAAACATGGAGGAAGGTTAAATGAAGAACTCCGATTGAAGTCGTTACAGTAACGTATGACACGGGGTATCTTGCTAGATTTATCAAGAACTTTCTCCCTATAGAATATATTTTCGCTTTATCGATTTCAGCTCAGTCCACAAATTATTTATATATTCTTCTTTTACAATTAGTGAATATTATAAACCGATCTGCAAGACCATTTTGCACCATCATTACTATTCGCAGCAATCGTATCCATTGATGTGTAATCACATCCGGCGACCAATTTTGTTTTATTTAGTCGATATATCTCGATAGACTCTCCCACGCATCTCGTCTATTTAATAATATTCGATAATTAAACTTAAACCGTTAAGTATTTCAAGGGGAAGCAAAATAAGTGATTGTGTATTTCGGTTATTAAATCAATTAAAAACGTACATATTCAAACGCTCTAAAATCCGGGAAATCAAATTAAATTAACAAACTTTAAAAAACACTGTAAAAACTGTATAGATCATATTTGCTTGTTTTCTGTTCTGTTGTACAATATCTTCAATAGGTACTGGTGACTATCCGTTTGTCTTCTGGTCTGATCAGATAAATTGTTCGCAGTAAGACTTCTGTGTTGAGACCTGTCCGTTCGTTCATGTTTTCAAACAAGGTTTTCCTTCTGTTACTACATCCCCATTTTCCTGTGATGTTTCCTTCAAAGATTACTTGCAGTAAGTCATATCTATCATTTCTCAAGACAAGACCGAGATAGGCTAATTTCTGTTTCTTTATAACAGATCCCAGTTCTAATTATTTAGTACCTGCAAAATCTTTGTATTCGAAACCTTATCTGTTCATAATAACTGCTATTTTTAGGTACACGCACATAATTTTCGCTTTTAATAATTTTACGAAAACTTTAATAATCCAATAATGTTATCGGGATTTTAATTATTTATTTATCACTTGCAATCACGGATATACGGTACGTGAAATTTTAATCCTAAAAAATTTCCCATTTTCCGATTAGCCCGAAATGTCTTAATTCTAAAAATATTTATATAAACACGTTGAAAATTATGTATAGCCATCTAAAAAACAGTATTGCAGAATAAACACCTTGTATAAAATACACACAGTTTTGTGTCAAAATTTGGTAATGCATGACTGAAATGGTTACTATTTTAAAAATAAAATAAAATGATATTTAACTCTTGTTATGATTTCGAAATTGTTACTTATTTCCTTCAGGCTCTAGTTTATTTACTTTAAAGTCATTCGCCATTTTGTTAAGCTGAAGCAATTGATCTTTAAAACTAAAGGAACTTGCCTTTAGTAAAAATTTATATATGAAAGTAAACAAATCAATGTTAAACACTTTAAGACTATATTAAATCAATATTATATATTACAATATCAAAAAATGCGAACCAATATAATGGATTAACTTACAAATATTTTCCAGAGTTAAGTGTAAGACTTAAAAACAAACAGTTCACCCCTAATTACTAATACAATTTGTCAGTGGGCATGGTAGCTTTCATATTTTAAAATATTTGGCATAGCAGAAACAGAAAATTGCATTACATGTAATTTAGCGGACACCTGTTTTCATGTATTACAAGGATGTAATGTCAATGGGACAGTGTTAGATTGTAATACGGAAGATTTAGTGGGAGGTAAATTTAATGAGTTCAATAATTTGGCTGTAGAAGAAAGAAACAACAGAAAAAAATATAATTTGTTATATTAGTAATAAGAATAACATTTGTTTTAGAACTTTAATGAAAATATTAAATTTAAGATACAATGATGGTATATTGGGAAGTAAGTTGTCAAATTTGGATTAAAATTTTCTATTACAATATATAAATTTTCAATATTATTATATTACTGTTATCATTAATGTAAGTAGACTTTGAAGTGGCATAAGACTTAATTGGATTGTCGCTTTAAATTCCATATTATAAAATGTAATTTTTTAAAATAAATATATTCTTTTGAAAAGAAAAAGGAACTTGCCTTAATTGACCTTGGGCGTTATCATCTCCATTTTATTTATCAGTGATGAATAAAGTAAACGAATTAGGTTTCCGACGATGCTATTTGTTTTTTTCATTTCTTTCTTACATATGGTTTATTATTTTTCCCTTTTAATAATTTGTATCGCAGTTGTATTATACCAGACATAATTATTTAGTTTTAGAAGTCGAATGCATTATTGAAGCTTCACTTTTCGTGTAATTATTTCGCTGTAGTACTATAGAATTTGAAATAAATTTATCGATGAAAGTTATTTACAAACTCACGTATATTTGAAAACTGGCCGACTGATATTATGTAATAACCTGTCATTAAATTGACTTAAAGGCAAATACGTTTGTTTAAATTTAAACTGATTACGGTTCTGTTATTATTGCGTTAATATTTTTATATAGTGTAGAATTTAAAAAGAAAAAATTGCAGCTGTTGCACAGTAAAAATAAGATTGATCGCTAAGGTGACACGCACCATTTTCGTGCCATAAGATGCGAGAACCTGATCAAATATGATCCGAACATATCATAAGATAATTTTATTCTACGTACATTATTAACTGTTTGTCTTGTGTTCTAATACAAAATACATGGGTAACTGCTAACGTTATCCTTCAGTTTAAAAACATAAATGTACATTTAAAATTTCGACGAAGATAAACCGTATCCTAAATTAAAATTCAGTTAACATCAGGTAGATCTGATTTACGTTAGTTTAACTAGACTTTTTTTACTTTGTGTTTAATGATATGACTCGCATGATTTAATTTTTAACGTGTTTCCCGTTAATGTGTAATTAATTAATTTAAAGTTGATAATTTTACTTTTTGACCAGTAAGCATGTTGTAGTACGCAGTACGCACATGCAAGCTATTAATTCTCTCATTGGAAAAATGAATGTACATATACTACTGCACTATCTGACAACGTAAAAGTAAACTGCTGTTACTACTATACGTCGTCAGATAGCACTACGAGCGACGGTTAATTTTTTTAATAAAACCATCGTACAAGGTTTTTAAATTACTGAATTGTGCACCCCGTCCAGGACAAGCTAAAAACACAAGTTATGGCATTTTGTTGTAATACTAATCCAAAGTCGGTAATACAGATTACTGATACTTATTTCGCTAATAAATTTTTCTACAAAGTTGATCCAAGTCCCCACAAACTTAGTCATTAAAATTCGATAATTTTTAATATTTTCCAATTTTAATCATTTCAAAAATTCAAACCTAGCATCAAGTACGTAGAACATGCTTGAGTTTTTTTTTTGGAGAGGTCTAATCGAAAGGATATGTTTTAGGTGCGGCCGAGTAAAAACAGGAGTTATCCTGCGTTAACTTCCTTCGTTTATAGAAACGTTACTATAAACAGTGATTTGATTACATTTATGATTAAGGATGTCCGTTGTATACGTATTCGAGAAAAGTTAAATGTCTTTAGGTTGTAGGATTGATAGTTTCAAAGAAAACATTTATAACTTTAAAAAGAGTCATACATTATTAAGATTATTCAATAATCAGTGAAAATGTGTTTATTAATGTTTTTTTTTTTATAATTTCTTCTCATCTAGAAATGGCCAACGAGGTCATCCACTAGCATGAAATTTCGGACGACCAAATCAGTCATTTTTTTTGTTTTAATCTCCTCGGGCTTATTGATTGTTCCAGTAAGTTTGCTGCGAGGAAATTGCATGTACCTCTAGTCTCGACATATGTTTCCTGACTGATTGTTATATTTCTTCAGTCACATATTTGATTCCGAGATCCTTATGTAGTGTGTGGTTAGATATATATCATGGTACCCCAATCAACGAACGAAGTAATTTATTTTGGAAGCGCTGAATTTTATTAACATTACTTTTGGACGCACATCCCCAAAGTTCAGCTGCATACATCCAAGGGTACTAGGCCATAAGCGGAAAATTAATGTCTGGATACAATAAGCTAACAAAGGCGAAAAAAAGAGAAGGGAAATAGAGGAGGAGAAAGAAATACATGAGCATAGCCACATGGAACTTAAAATCGTTTTGCCAAGTAGGAAAAATAAAGAACGTATGTATGTATCGAGGTTAAGTGCTTGGACCTTGATATATTAGGTACAAGTGAAACAAACGCATATGATGAATGTGAGTTCATATACAGCGGGAACAGATAGGTGTTGCCATAACCGAGATAATTACGGTGTCTCACATAAGGGTGAAAGTCAAGACAAAATCAAGATTGGTGGTGGTGATTCAAACATAAGCACCAACAGCTGATTAAAACAAAGAAAAAATTGAGAAGCTTTATGAAGAACTAGGAAACATGATAAAACACGCGGAATCCGTTTTGAAAGAGGCAATTTAAATGCAAAAGTCGATGTAAATCATAGAATTACAGCAGCTGGAAGATACTGCCTAGAAAATGGAAATGAACGTGGGAACGCTTGTTACAATTTGTCGAAGCGTATGACCTTAAAAAACGGAAACCGAATAAATTTCATTATGATTAGTGAAAGATACAAAAATATGGTGAAGAATCGTCATACTTACGCAGGAACCGATTGCAACTCAGACCATATAATTCTGGTATAAAAATGCGAAATTTAGAATATCAAAAAGTGATAGTAAAATTACAAACAGAATCAAATAACGACCATTGAGGAGACTGAAAATGTTGGAAAGGAGCAATAATAAATGCTATGAAAAAAGCAATACTAAAAGGAAAGAAAATAAATCACAAGCCATAGATATATTAGGAAATTATAGATGATAGACAAAAGAAGAAGTATCAAGAACGGAGATATTGAATATAAAAGACTAAATAAACGAATAATTAAAAAATGTACTCAAGCCAAAGTAAAATGGCTAAAAGAAAGATGCGAGGAAATTGAAGAGTGGAAAGAAATACACGTTCAAATAAAAACTATGACGAAACAGCGGAAGAAGGAAAATGGATCGCTAATAGCAAATATTAAAAACGAGAATGGAAAGTGGATGAAATACATATCGTGACTTTAATGCGATGAAAATCGACCGCAACTAACAGAATACGAGAGAACTGGGAAATGCGATAAAAAAATCAAGAAATAACAAAGCCACAGGGAAGAAGGGAAAAATACCAGTAGAAGTCCTTGAGAAAATGACGTTTGGATAGAAACAGAAATTGAAATATGTATTCAATTTTCGAGTGATTAAAATTGAATTATCCGAATTAATTCATTATACGAAATCGCTCGAAGTTATAAATTATTAGTAGTTTTTGAATTATTAAAATTTTAATCAAAATACCTGCTCAATTTTCGTACTACGTTCGATTACATAATATTCATTTAATTAATGCGAAATTTGCATAAAATTTTTATTATAAATGTCGATATTAACGCGATATAGAACGCGCTATCTGATAACGAAAGAATAAACTATTAATTATATATACAATGCCTTAGATGGCGCTATCAGTGAATAAAAAACTTTTTTTTTAGTAAATGAATTTTATAATTTTTTGTCCAGATTTTTCTTGGCTTAAAATAATTCTTTCATAGATTAGAAAATAATTTCCAGAAGATCAGATATATCGAAACGGTAGTCGAGATGTAAAATTTTAATCATATTTTTACGAACGTGTATGTGGTAAAAAGTAAATTACTAATCTGATAACATAAATCGCGGTCGAGCTAAAATTTTTATCACGTACATTTAGATATAGATCGGGAGAAGTACGATAAAAATTAAAAATCGAAATTTCCAACATTACACATAGTACCCGAAATTTCGAAGTTGGTAATTTCCGTAAAAACTAATTTTCAACTATTTTGCCTTTTCAGTCCGTCAATTTCGGCACAAAATTCTAGATTTGGGTTTCTGAAATAAATAAATGACTAAAGGAACGGAAAATATAAAAGTAATTTTTTGTGTATAATATCGCTTTTTGGATTACTGGATAAATTTTAATAGAGAAAAAAAAAGGAATTAATAATAATTTTTAATAGATTTTATATAAGTATTTCCAGAATTAAAACTTTTAATAACCACTAAATGTCCCTTATTACGAAAATATCAACGTTAAAAGTTTATGCACTCCTAAAGAGGACATTGCGACGGGAAGAGGTCAGTATATTAATTTCATCCGAACCGTTAGAGCGGTTTCCATATATGTGTGAAAGTTTTACTCGTTTAAATATACAAGATACGTTAATGAATTAAACGTTAATTTTAGACGTAATATTTTTTTTTTTAAATCGCAGTAATCGTGTCGCGTATTTTTTAACCTGGAGGGGGAAATCTTCAAAAGACACTGATATCATAACAAATTTTTGTTTTCATTCACGCAGTGCATCCGGAATGCAATGCTGGGGAACTAAAACGAGTGTATGGTTTTTTAAGAACCCGTTCCCTCTGTAGGAAAAAAGGCAGGTTCAAATTAATGATGAAGGTCCTGCACACATGCCAGGGACCTCTACACCTAAAATTAACTTATAGCGCTGAAAGAAGTAATGAAAATACATAGACCTACGTTATTTTACATTCTAGTATATTTACTACGTTCTATCTGCAACATCTATATTACTCGAGATGATCGTTTTCCGAATTAGGGATAAATTTAAACGAAAATGCCTTAGACGGCGCAATAAATGAGATTGTAAAATATTTTTCGATTACGAAATATAAATTGAAGCGTGAAAATATAATCAAATTACCTATCGTACTATTTTCCAACCACGACGTTCATCGGACCTATAATATAAGAAATAAAAAAAAACAAGTACTTAAAATCACTATTAAATTTTTACATATATAACAAGACAACGTACCTTTTCGGCTACTAAGCTATTGTCAAATGGACACAAAAAATAAAATATATACAATTGATGGAAAATATAATAACAAAAAGTAAAATAAACCCTCAGAAAATACTTAATTTAAATGTATAAAATTATAAAAAATAGCAAAATGAAAAGAAAAAAAAACGATTATTTACAAAGTTATCTGATAGCGATAAGTAGTCGATAGAGTCCGTAAATTACCGCTCTGTTTAAAGAGTATTAAACCCTTTCAGTCACGATGTATAAGGTACATGAAATTTATTTATTATCTAGTAGACGTGAAATGTGTTCAATTTTAAAAATGTTTACATAAATACATCGAAGATTATCTACACTGTATAATAAACACCTGTTTAAAATTTTAAATTGCGAATAAAAATTTTATATGAAAGGGTTTTTATAATTTTTATATAAATACATGGAAGATTATCTACACAGTTCACCTAGTAAGCAATATTGTACAATCTGTATAAAATTTATAATTGCGAGTCAAAATTTTATAATGTTCGACTGAAAGGGTTAATATAATTAATAATATAGCTTTACGGGAAATAAGAAATCTATTTTTTTGTTCAGGAATCGCAAATTAAATTTATGAAAACGATTATATTTGAAAAATGTCATTTATTTCATATTTTTCAATATCATTATATTGTTTGTTTGCAAAAACGTCGTAACTAGCTCATTAAAGGTTATGTTTTTGCATATCAAATCTACTAGCATTCGAATGTAACGCAAGCTCATATGCGTTATTATACGTTGCGGATTGTCATTACCTTTTTTTTATGCGCTATCAATTTCCACAACCGTAATTGAACGTTTTTTTGTCAATTTTTTCGGACGTCTTAACGTTATTATTTGTAAATTTTGTTATTTAATATTCGGCTTGTCATATTCGTCTTTTAATCGTAATAAATATAATATTATTTTATTCGAACATTGGGAAACAAATCGCAGTTAAATTTTATTTTTTGCGATATTTCCAACTCGCGAAATGCGCCGCAGTTTGTTCAATTGTTTAAGTCACAGTGTCCTCTATACGGCACATAAATTTTTAAATAATCGATTAATACGTCAATTCGAAAACTATTCGTATAACATGTTTGTAGAGTTATTATATCTAAACAAAAAAAAAACAATATTTGTAGTTATTATGGACGGATAAGGTTTCGAATAGAATGATTTTGCAGCAACTACATAAAAAACTAGAACCGGTGTGACTATTATAAACAAACGGAAAATAGCCTCTCTCGGTCACGTCCTGACAAATGGAAGATATGACCTATTGCCATGAAGAAACCGTTACAGGAAAATGGTGAAGAGGTAGAATAAGGAAAACCTGGTTTGAGAACATGAAGAAATGGACAGGTCTCAACACATGCTTCTTCTTTAAACCTTTCGAGCCCACAATATGATCCCCGTATATTAAAGGTTTGAAATTTCATCCTCATAAACTGGTAGTAACTCAGGAATTAAAAACTACCGACCATGCATAACGAAAACTGTTTGCTGAAACGATGTTGAAAAAAATTGAAGACCATGAACTCGTTTTAAACAATCTTTCGATGAGCGCTGAAGCTCATTTTCAGCTATCCGGATTCGTAAACAAATAGAACTGCCGCTGCTGGTCTAAATGTAAATTCAATCGAACAAAACCCGTCACACAGCGAGTGAGTAACCGACCGTGATGGAGGGGCGAAGTAGGGGCCTTATTTTTTCACTGGTACTGTCAATGAAACGCGCTCTATCGAGATCATCAACTTGTTTTTATTACCCTCACTTCGTCGTCATCGTTATTGTCCAGGCCGCACATGGTTTCAACAAGATGGTGCGACGTGTCACTTCGGCAGAAACGCTCGCAATACTGAAAGAAGCCTTTAATAACAAGTAACCGCATATTGTCGCATCGCACGGATTTCGCTTGGTTGCCGCGCTCGGCAGATTTGACTGCTCCAAATTTTTATGGTTTGATCGCAAATGTAACCAAGTGGACATACTACAATAAAAGAAGTGTAGGTAGACAGCCGTTAAGGTGGACATATGACTTCAGACAGCGGATGGGTTCTACTTGGTTGCGATTATTCTTGGGTAGAATAGAATGAAAGAAAACGTGTCAATTATATGGTGTTTATAACGATGCATTTATATGATTATTATTTATAGGTGTCTGGTATGCCATGCTTATATGCTGTATAATATTGGTAGTATATTTATGGATGGGAGGCCTTCGGCCGATATTTTGCGAAACAAAGGCTTTATTTATTTACTTATTTATAAACGCGCATCACGTTAATATTTTGAGTATATAAAAGGTAATTTATTGTGACTCTAAGCACATGACGCGTCTATTTTTCTTGTAGCGCGTTTAGATCAACCACTATCCAGAACAGACTTCAAATTAGCGTATCGCGTATTTTCAGAAAATTAGTACCGATCCATCAGAAATCGAAGCCATTTTCTTACACGCGGACGATCAAAATTGCCGAATAATCTGACGGTATTGGAAAATAACGTTAATTGGTCAGATCGGTTTCGGTATTTAGGCGTTGTTTTTAATCGCAAACTTAACCCCACTAAACATATTAACCATGTTAATATGGAGGCTAATAAATTCATTTGTTCCATTATAAGCAGTGTTTAATTGAAAATCATTTCTTAATACGCAAAATAAATTTATTATTTATAAAACACTAATACGTTTGTTGCTTACACTTGTCTTGTTTGATGTTCGATATCGAACGCCAGTTATAATAAATTGCAACCCATTCGAAGTAGGCGCCCCTTAGGTGCGTATTAAATGCTCTCCGTTATACTGGAATAGGGTTATACGCTTACCTCGTGTTAAAGAATACATTCTTAATAATATATCGCGTAAAGTTAAAAATCGCCAAATAATTTAAATATGCAGGTGTCCCGGGTCAATTTTCTGAAATAATTAAATAAAATAACTCGAAAACTGTATAATAATGTTGTTTTTTTTTTGTTTAGGCATAATTTTAGAAACATGTTACATAAATATATTTATAATTGGCATACTAACTGATTATTTAATGTATTATCCATTAATTTATTATCGTAATTTTTGAAGTGAAACTTCTATTGGCACATTGTATATGAGGAGTTAACCCATAAAACGAGTTCCCGCATGTTTTACTCATATACGCGTATATTCTGTTACATACATACATACAAACGCGTGCAGAAATTATGACAGACATGTGTCTATATACAAACACACGCACACACACATATTTAGCTTCCATAATCAAAATTAATCAACAGCAAAACTTCAAAACTATCACTGGCGGGATGAGGAATGTAATAAAATGGTTGCTCAGAGGAGATTAGCATTTCATACTTTTAACAAATACCCAACTATGGATAATTATAATAATTTTAAACAACAACAAGTCAAAAGTAAATCATACTTTATAAATAGAAAACGTACAGAATGGCACATATTTTGTGAAAAATTAAATCCTACAGAAAATAGCAAAAACGTATGGAATCAAATTAAACTAATATCAAAAACAAGTAATATTAATAATTTTAATAACGCAATAACACAAAATATGAATTGGATTCCAAGTTTTATTAATCAATATAACACTCCTATTAATAACTTTTGCAATATATTTTGCGATAATAATACAAACAATTCCCACGTAGATAACGACATGGAAAAATCGTTTTCTAACTTAAAAAAGCATTAGATCATAATAAAAACATAAGTACTGGAGTTGATGGTATTCAATATAAGGTCATACAAAATACAACAAATTACTTTCAGGATCTCCTCCTTGAATTTTTAAACGAATCCATAATTACAAGTACATATATACCTAATGAATGGAAAACACAGTATATATGCCCTATACTTAAACCAAATAAGAATCTTAATGACTATAAATCATACAGACCTATAACTTTATTAACCATCCATTAGTCGCGCAAAATAGTTTAATTTTTAGTCGCGCAAAATAGTTTAATTTTTAGTCGCGCGGATGACAGTTGTCATCCAATTTTAACGATAGATTTTTATCTCCAAAGTTTTACTTTTTAAAATTTTCTTTAACAATATAATTAGTTTAGGCTGTATTCAAAGTGTTTATCATACGAAATTTTAAAAGATTAAAAACAGTGCAGAAAAAAGTATGTATAATCAAAATTCTAAGATAATTGCATAATTTTTTTATATTCTATTTTATTTGGTATTTCTTGCCACATTTCAGTTTTAAATTTGTAATTACGGGTATATTTTGCGTTTTCATATAACTAAAACAATACTACAATAACTTATTATAAAATCAACTAGTTTCTAAACAAGTCAAACAAGTGTCTTTTGAGTGATTAGGACAAACTTAACTTTTACATTTTATGCACCATTTCCGTGTTGTTTTGTTCCGTTTACGACAGCAGGTGTAGCATCTTCCACGTGATCCGGATGGTTCTTGAATTTCTGTCGAGGATTGTTGCCCATAAACTGGTATATACTGTCGAAATGGACAGTTTCCATAAAATGCCAATAACTGTTCGTCTACAGTTAGATACTCTGATGGAGTAAAGTATTTGCGAAAATTATTGACAAATAATTCATGCATCTCTCTTATTGCGGCTAGTTTATCTGCAGCTTTTCGGGAATCTCTGTCATAGATATTATCAAATCGTATACATTGCAGTAAGAATCTAAAGCGATTTTTACTCATGCACAAGTAACATGATTCTAATCCGCTACCTTTTGAATTATCCCATAATTTATCTAATGCATTCCTTGAGCATCGCATACTCCCAATTAGATACAATAACCCAATAAATAACCGGATTTCTATAACATCAGTAAGTTGGGCATCCCTTTCACGTGCAAATTTCGTACGTACATGGTCAATATAAATGTTAGTGTATTCAACAATTATGTTCACAATATTTTCATCAAAATATAAATTGAATATTTCAATTTCGTTTTTGATATGGCAAGCTTTGTCTTTTGGACTCGGTAAGTGCATTATAATATTACAAAAATAATAATTACTAACCTCACTGTCTTCATTTCCATTGTCGCCATCATCAGCTTCCTGCTCTGAATCTGTATTGTGATCACTTTCACTAACATCATCTTCTATATTACTTTCGCCAGAACTGAATAATTCTTCATTATCAGGTAGATTAGTCTCAGGTTCTTCATACCATTCAAGCCATTTATTTGGATCCATACTATGTTCTACTTTACGTTTTTTATTTTCAGACATTATTTTTACTATTACACACAAGAGAATTTACAAAAGTTGACAACAAAATTTGACACCGTACAAACGTTCAAAAAATGTACTCGAATGTTAGCCATCAGATTACACAACAAAACGTTTACACATCAAGAAAACTGGAAACGAAATAAACGTATACACACAGAATATAAAACTTCTTTTATGTTAGGAAATAACGGTGAAAACAAAGAGATTATTAATTCAGCAAAAATTCAGCCTTGAAACAAATACTTTATTGGTTGCTCACGCGGATGACAATCGTCATCCAAGCATGTTTAATGCACTTTATTAAAAGTATACGTACAACAATGATGTGACTGATTATTTCAATGAGTTTGTTAAGGTTTATACAGAAGGTACATAAACAGATAATGTTCAATTTTCTATATATTAAAAGTTATAAATAAAAAAAAAGCAGTGGATGACGTATGTCATCCGCGCGACTAATGGAGGGTTAAGTTGCTTAGGTAAAACAACTGACTCTATGATTAAGGAACGTCTTGAATAGAGAGCGGAACATCAAAACAAAATGTCAAAAACACAGTTTGGTTCTAAGAAAACATTTGGGACAAAGGATAATATAGTTATCCTGATTAACGATATATATATAAATATGTCTAAAAATCATTACATGATAGCCATCACCTTTGACATGCCAAATGCGTACGATCTAGTAAACCTGAATATTTTATGCAACAGGTTGAAGATGATAGGTATCCCCACAATGTATATTAAATGGATAGCACAATATTATAATGGCAGAAAACTAATTATAAAATATCAAAACTAAATAAAGGAGACTGAAACAAGCGAAACAGGTACAGGTATCCCCCAAGGATCAACCCTTAGTCCATTACTATACAACATATATACAGGTGAACTAGATAACATGCAAACAAAAAAAGTTAAAATATTGCAATATGCTGATGATATATATAGCTCAGCTGCAACTATTTCAACTGTTGTTAAACAATTACAACCAGCTAAATAATAACTCAATTCAATTTGTTAAAGAAATAAAATACTTGGGCATAATGTTAGATGAGAAATTAAATTGAAATTCTGAAACACAAAATATATTAAAGAAATGTAGTAATGGTAACAAGTCTAACACGTGCAATATCAGGAGCACGGTGGGGAAGCCATCCCAAAACAAATCTTCTACTGTATAAAACATTAATACTGTCTCATTTTAACTACTCATGTATATTCCAAAATTTAAACTTCAGCAATACCAAAAAAATCCAGACAGCATATAATAAAGCACTACGCCTTAGGAGCAATGAATTCAAGCAGAATGTGCTGAACCAAGTATTTTAATACAACAACAATATATTACAAATAAATATATGGTAAAAATTAAAGGAAATAGACAACATATAATAAATAAACAAATAAAATAATTAGAACCTTTGATCAGAAAACCTTACTGGTAATGTAAAACTTTACCACCTTTAGTGGTGAGTGCTATAAAGTTATACAATATACAACCAATTCAAAACTATAAATTACCAATATGTACAATTAAATATGAAGATTATATACAACCGCTCCAATATTACAATACAATAAATCTACTCTCTAAACAAACTGATATCAATATACAAAATTAAGTATTACAACGTATACTATTCACTAACTTTCATAACCACGAACGGATAAATACTGACGGATCTATAGACATTAATAGAAACCGATATCAAGCAGCAATATATCATGAAAATATAGATCTGATACGAACCTACAGAATAAAATACGCTGGCTCATCTACAAGCACTGAAATATATGCTGTATACAAAGCACTTGAGTATCTCAAAAATAAAAAACAAAGAAAATTTATAGTAATGACAGACTCCATAGCTGCAATACAATCATTGACTGCTATTAAAACAAAGCAAAACAATATTATCGCTAAAATAAAAACCATACATGGAAAGATACAGAAAAACGATTCAATGATGTGGATACCGAGGCACTGCGATGTATATATATGGGAACGAAATAGTAGATAACGCAGCAAAATCGGAAACGAATGTTAAAAATGATAATACTAATAGACACTATACAAAATATATCCCACAAATAAAAATAATGAAATATCAACAAATGCAAGAAGAATATAATAAACAAAAAGAAATAGGGAAACAATATCATAAAATTCAGATAAAAATGCCCAAAGCCCCATATGGTTTTGGAATAACTCATTACAATATAGTAAACACTTTTTAACAACAATTATCCGATTAAGAATAGGACATAATAAAACACCGGCACATCTAACCTGAATACGCATAATCCAAAATAGTTTATGCGATAAATGTCAAGAGGATATCAACCATATCATATGGAAATGCGAGAAATACAAACAAAATCGAAATAATATGATACGGGAATTATTAAAACACAAATACATACTTCCTCTAAATGAAGAATCAATAGTAAGTGACCTAAACAATGCAGAACCAGTCAAAATCATATATAAGTTCATAGCCCAGAATAATATAGAAATATAATAACCCAACGTAATAGTTTGAAACAAGAAAATCATCCTATAAATGACCAAAGCGACCTATGATACAGGCCAAAAAAAAAACAACATATATATGTATATGCGTAAAAATTTTTCATGTTCATATTATTTCTCTTGCGCATGCGCGCACTGCCATCCGTTATTTCGTTCAAATTTTCGCCGCACCAAGGATGTATGTGCGACGTAGATTTGATAACGAAAACATTTGAGTCATCGCCACATCAAGTTAACCATAGCGGAGAGCGCGTTCCTTTTCTTCTTGAGATTTGTACAAAATCGTGAGTTTATTAAATAAGTGTCTTTCTGGGAAAACGTCTTTAGGTTTCACTTCTTTCTTGCACCCCGAGGCACCGAAGTTTTTTCTTTTTCTTTTTTTTTGTTTTTTTATATATAATTCGAATTACCGATTTACTCTTATCGATTTATCGAGTTTTTTACTCGCTAATAATAAATACATATCGATGGCATTCCGTTAAATATTTTCGAAGTTCGCGCTTTCATTAAAACGGCACAAACGATAATTTATCGGCAATTACTAATTAGTTCTGTTCTTTATCGTTACTCACAAATCTCAACTTAGTCTTTTTGTGACAACTTATTTATATAATATTCTTTCGAACGTCAGTTTAATTTCTTTATGTCTAGATTACGTAGGAATTATCAAATATTTCCGAAGAATTAGATTAAAGCGTATAAAATAAAAACCCTTTTCCGGTGAAAATAGTTTTACTTATTTCAACGAATACAGACAAATTAGCGTCACCGAAGAATTTCTTATAATCGTTGGCAACAAACTCCATTTTAAAACGATAATATATACACAAATACGTATATACACACACACACACATATATATATATATATATATATATATATATATATATATATTATGTTTATATATAGAACGAATAATAAAGAGGTCATTAGTACCATATATTTATTCTCGGGTAAACCAAAAGACATTATATATATATATAAAAATATATATACATATATATTTATATGTCAGGTTTCTTCCACTTTTTTGTTTTAATCGATAATCCTTAATACTAGGTCAAATTTATAAAAGAGTTATGATATTATCAGCCTCGCTTAATACGGCGTATACATTGCAAATGTCAATTCACTACGCATGCTTTCAATGTAAACAAGGTAACGATTTACAATTACGTCACGTTATTAAGATGAAGTACATGGGTTACTTCTACATTTTTAAGCTGGGCCTCTTGGTTTAGATTAGATATATACATGTTATATATATATATATATATATATATATATATATATATATATATATCTTAAATAATTATTTTTCAGAATTAATTAAGCAAATTAAGAGAAACGAGTACAAATCAAATGTGTGTGTGTGTGTGAGAGAGAGAGAGAATCAATGATTTATCAGGTGTTAGCTTGTGAATCTGTATAGATTTTATTTTATTTTTTATTGTTAATTTCTAAGAGCTTCCGCCAATAACTCGAAAGATTGTATTATTTTCTTCATTCCTGTTAACGGCCCACGACGATTCATAACCGTATGTAAGAATTAAAAATATAAAAACCGATCAAATACTTCATAATTCGGATTAAAAAGTCAACGACGTTTCGTACTTTCGTGATCGCCGATACTTGAAAATCTTTAAATATTTTACATATTTTAGTTAATTTACGGACTGCTGCACGGTTTGTATTTATCCTCCTTTTAACATAATTTTATATTGCAGAACTCACATATATGCAATAATTCACTACTTCTAATCCATGTCGACATCTATAAAAACTTCAGTTTTCTTATTGAATTGAAAAAGTAATGAACTGTTGCGTTAATTTTATTCGTTATATATTCGATATCTTAATACATACTTTGCTAACGTGGGAAATTAATATTATCATCCGTTTTCGATTCTTTATCAATATGAAGTGTAAAACTCTTCATTCTTCAAGCCAAAATTTTATTATATATAATATGCTGTATTGCTTTCTCGGTAAATCGTGAGAGATCCTGTAACACCTTTCCAGCGATATTACTTCGAACAACCGGTTTATTTTTAGTTCCTTTAATTCTATTCCTATTTTATGTAACGTCACCTCGAGTTCTAGTTGAATAATATACTTGACAAGATACCATCGTTATAGCTACGGCAATATCTTCTCCCTATATTAGCTACTTTAGTTACTTTAAGTATTAAATCACTGTATTCATTTATTCATTTTCAATTCCCGAAAAATTTTGATTTGAATTGTTTAGTTAATTTTTCGATGGTGTTAAAGAAATCTTTCTACTCATTATGAACTGCATTATGCTTCAACTTCTAACAACAATCATTAAAATATTATTCTTTATCTAATAATTTACGCGACTTATTTATTTTTCAGCATAATTCGCGATAATTATCTTCGTTAAAACTTTTTTGTCTTTTAGGCTAGTTAATTCTAATTTATCTTCACTTATTCGGTGACTATGTTTTTCAAGTTCATACACACACACACATATATATATAACCATTTTAAATATACTTTACAAATAAGGGTACTTATATACAATTTATTTCCGTGGTTTAAATCCAGTGCAATGCTTTTTAACCGAAATGTTATTTCATCAAATCAAATCAAGCTTTATTTTACTTTCTTATATATAACGGTTTAAAACAACAAACGATACAATTATTTTTTTAAATATACGGTGTTTAATACGAAAAATAAATTAAATAAGCTTATAAAATAAGATAAAAAAATAAAAATAATAAAAATTTTATAAATTTAGGATAAGTCTAATGTAATTTACGATACAGGTGTACGTGCATATAATATTAATTAAGCTAATCCAGGTATTTTCAAATGCACACACACACACACCGCAGTAGTCAACATATGCATACATATAAATTTATAGAAAAACCCTAATGCCAAAAACCAACCTTCTATTTCTTTACTTTTTATTTTATACGTACTTAATTAAAGGCTTGCGACGTTTCTTAAAATTTTTTAGGTCGGTTTTTATATACATGGGCAACATGTACCTTAAATTCTGGAGTGATACTCATTGAATTTCGGTACTTGTGCCATCTCCTCTCGATTTGATCTCGTAAAGTATTCCGTGATAAGCAACGTATTGTAAGGATTATTCTTGAAGACATAGTCTAGTAATTTTTATTGATATATCTCTTGAATATATAGGATTATGTCCTGAGAAGAAGGATTATTTTGATTCAGAATAAATTTGACCAATTTATTTTGTACCGTTTGAATTGGCTTAATATGTTGTTTAGCTGCCCCTCTCCAACGAAACTGAGAGAGGTTGGTACAAAGCAAGATATAAGCGTTTACTCAACAGAAAAATATTGCTTTAAGTACGAGAAAAAGTAATTCAATTTCCTTCGGGTTTTTTTTAGCTAGGTACAAAAATATTTATTACACGTTAACTTACAGTCAAACTGAATACCTGAATATTTCACTCATGCGCTCTTCCTATCTTATATTTATCGTTTAACATAAGTTTCGTACCATCCCACATTAGGGGGTTGATAACTGTAAATTAGATATTTTGTTTTCCGTTCATTTAAAATAGTCGTATCACTTTAGTCATCCAGCAATTACATTAACATCGGATTAAAGAATATTTGAGTAACGGGAAGTAATGACTAATACAGTATCGTCCGCGCAGCTAAATATCTTACCGTTAACCGTAAAATTACACATGATAACAAATAGGGACCTAATACATTCCCTCGTGGGACACTAAAAGTTCGTGTTACACCTCCACTTCGCACATTTATCCTTTGTAACATAACGCCAATTTTCTATATATGTTTCAAACCAATTTTCCTCTTATCCCACAATTGTAAAGCTTTTCTAATAGAATATTATCATCTAATGTATCGAAAGCTTTACAAAAGGTCAAAATATACAACAACAGCAGAATGAGCATTTTCAATATTGTCGGATATGTATTTTACATGTTCAAATAATGTGTTATCAGTACTTTTTTTAGGTAATAACCCGTATTGATTCAGACTGAAATAATTTAATTTTAGCAAATAATTTAGTTCGGGTCTTTATCCAAAGGCTAAAGTAAAACCTAAAATCATGTGGAAAGCAAGGAGATACCACCACATTATTTTTTCCTAGTACCTATGGTAAGCACAGACACAGTTTTTAATACCGGCAACATCGAGTGGCAGGGCTTCTTCGGTCGTTATCAAATGAAAACCCTGTTTAAAAATAGCAACGTGAAATATACGAACTATGCTAAAAATTAAAAAACTTGAAATAATTAAAAGAGTAATGGAAATAAACAAAAAATATATTATTGTAGTAGCGAAGACACGCTGGATCGATGAAGGAAATTTTTTTTCAGGAGAATATAGAATAATACATGGTGGTAGCTCAAGAGGCCAAGGTTGTATAGCGTTGATTCTAAATAAGTCATCACCAAAAGCTTTGCTAGAAATTAAAGTAATAGAAAATAGATAGATTTATTGTGGCACGTTTCACTGTATATCCAGTAAATCTAACAGTTTTACAAGTCTATATGCGAACATTCAGTAGCGATGAAACAGAAATAGACGAAGCATATGAAAAATTAGAAGAATTACTAGGAAAAACAAAAGCAAGGGGTAACGTAATAATAATGGGGAATTGAAACGCAATAGTTGGAGATGATTCAGAAGAAGGAATAACGGGTAAATATGGGCTTGGAATTAGAAATAATCGTGGTAATTATCTCGTTGATTTTTGCAAATAAAAACAGTACGTTATTACTAACACATGCCCACTAAGAAGAAGATATACTTGAAAGTCACCTGGAGAAAAAGAAAGATATCAAATCAACTTCATATTAGTAAAGCAGGGATATAATAAAAAATATGACTAGGAAGATATCATTTGCAGACGATCAGGCTATAATTTCTGAGTTTCCGAAAATACTAAAAAAAAAAAATAGTGCTGACCTTAAACGATACAGGAAATCAGTTTGGGTTAGAAATAAATGTTGATAAAATTAAAATCATGATGTTTGGTAAACATCCCAATCGTTTTCAACTACAAATTAATGGTCAGAAAATTCAACAAAGTACAACGATTCAAGTATCTCGGTTAAATAATAACGGAAGATTTATATTGTGATAGAGAAATAAACTCAAGAATTAGATTAGTTAAGCTAGCCTGTCAAGAAAAACTAAACATATTATACCAAAAGTCAATACCATTAAAACTGTGTAAACTTATGTGTGCTGCCTGTAGCTCATTACTGTGCTGAAACGTGGACACTGAATAAAAGGAATGTTCAAAAATTGCAGGCTTTTGAAATGTGATGATGGAGAAAGATACAAAGAATAAGTTGGACCGAAAAAGTTACGAATGAAGAAGTTCTCCAAAGAATTGACGAGAAACGGACCTTATTACATTCGATAAAGAAAAGAAGATTAACCTAGATCGGGCATGTACTCCGACATGGTGGTCTGTTACGCGATGTAATAGAACAGATTCCAGGGAAAAGAGGTTGTGGTAGACGACAAAACACTTTCGTGACAACATTGCTGCACGATGCAGACACAAATCACTACTGGAAAATGAAAAGAGCTGCAGAGAATCGATTGTGCTGGAAATTACTTACCATGGAATGAAATTAGTCCTAGGACTGCCAAACTTGTGACGATGATGATTAATTTAATAGAATCATTTTAACAGTTTTTCGAATATTTTATAAATCGTAGAGAGAACACAAATCGGTCTGTAATTTGCAATATTATGTTTGTCACCGTTTTTATAAATTAATCTAACAATAGCTAATTTCAATATTTCAGGAAATTTCCTTTTAACACAGATTAATTGAATAAAAACGTTAACGGTTATTTGTTATCCTTTACTAGGTTAATAGATATTCCGTCAAACACACAAGAAGGCTTGTTTGGTAATGATTCAATTGAATATATTATATCATTATTTTAACCCAAAGGAATTTGCAGTTATGTGTATATACTCCGCCGGGGGTGTACCTTCCGGTGTCGGAGTTTTAACCGGAACGAGGTGCGTCCACAGGTGGCGGATAGTGGAGCGGCCTAGAGATATGTAGGTTAGCTGCGAATAAGACATCAGTCAAATAAGCAGTCGCGGACCAAAAGCGGCTACTGGTGGAAAGCCTCAAGTAGGTGATTCCAGTAGTGACAGGGCAATGAGACAATAGGATGTGGACGGGAAGCTTGAGGAACTGCCTACTAAAATTCCACAAAATCCTACGACTGTCTCACTCTCAGTGAGGTTTGGTCGCTGTCAAAACTTTACACGGCTACCTCCTCAGTAGTAAACCACTGCATTGCGGTCTCGATCTTATCCAAAGGCTAGGGTGTCGTCACAAAGTAGTGGCTTCCTTCCTTCCTTATTCCTGTTTTCCTATCATCTATTTCCGTTTATTTCCTTGCCTTCCTCACCTCTCTTAATTCCTTCAGCACTCATAGTATTTCCTTGCTTGCACAAATGCACCAACTATGCTAGTCTGACTGTGTTGGTTAATCCATGCAGTTAGATAAAACTATAGGTAGCACGGGAGCTGTTTACGCATCAACTCCTGTGTTCCCTCTAAACTGTATGCTACTGTCGTCTATTTGTCTCTCCTTGTTTAAAAAAATCCCACGGCGATGAGTCATGATGATGAAAGCAGGTTTTGTCAACTGGAAGCTTTTAACTAATGATTCTACACGGAAGAATGATGCAAGTGGTCGCTCTCGCGCAGGACGGGACGATGTCGGCGTTCGGCAGCAGATCATACGACCAGGCAGCCCTCTTTAGGACCGCTCTGTCTGCCACGAATGTCGAAGGGATTAGAAAAAGTATTCAAAATGTAGTTCATCCAGTATTTACATGGTCAGTTTACCGCGACTGATGTCACACTGTGCGGTAAAAACAAAAATGAAAATAATAATAAAAAGAAAAACTGGGTATTTGGAGTTTGGAATGACAGAACACTATTAAATAACAAAAATTTACCTGTAAGGATAAATTACGAACGAATTAAGAAAATATAAAATAAACGTAACTGGATTATGTGAAACAAGATTTGCCGATGAAGGACAAGTTACTGAAGAAAGCACGGGGTACACAATATACTGGAAAGGTGTTAAACCAGGAAATAAACGTTTAAAAGGTGTAGGATTAGCCACTGATACAAAATTGATACAATACGTGTCGGAAGAGTCACAAAATGTCAGCGATCGACTTATGGTAATGAAACTAAAATTTCCAAAAAATCCTAGAGTAGCAATAATTTGCGCATATGCGCCAACCTTACACAGCTCTGAAGATGTAAAAGATTTTTTCTATGACGAACTTCAAGAAACGTTAAATAAAATTACAACTAATGAACGACTTGTTATGCTTGGTGATTTTAATGCACTAGTGGGAAAACATATAAATATTTGGAATGGGATCATTGGAGCCCATGGAATTGGAAAAGAAAACAGTAATGGGGAGCACTTATTACAGTTTTGCGCGCAAAATGGTCTTGTTATTACCAATACTCTTTTCAAGCTAAAAGATATTCATAAAGGATCGTGGACGCATCCTAGGTCTGGATATCTGCATGTAATAGATTACGTTATCACAAAGCGTCAAAAAAGAAATGAATGTCTAATTATTCGTGCGATGAGGTGAGCAGATGGAGGCACGGATCGTCGATTAATAAGAACAAAATTTAGATTCACCTCTATTAAGTATCATCCAAGGTTACAAAAATATAAACAAGGAATTATAATATAGAGTGATTAAGAGATAAAAAGATCCAAAACAACTTTACAACAGTATTAACCATCGGTCTTCAAAATTCAATATTCCTTTCCTTGTCAACTGTAGAAGGCCGGGTTAGACGATATACCGAATGAAATATATAAATTTGGTGGAAAGGAATTAACGTCGCAATTTCTTAAGTTATATAAGCGATTCTGAGAAAAAAAATTTCTACCGAAAGATTTTAAAAATACAGCTATTGTTTGTATATATAAATATAAGGGAGATAAAACGAACTGTTTTAGTTATCGAGGTATATCCCTATTATCAACTGCTAGTAAAATTTTGAGTCTAACGCGATTGCAAACATTAATAGATAAGTATCTTCGTTCCGGCAGCAACGAAGTACCATACGTATGATGTTTGCTCTACGCTAATTAGTGGAAAATACTGGAGAACAAAATGAAAAATTGCATATGACATTCATTGATGTACAAAAAGCTTTAAAGGTGCACTTTGGAGATTTCTAAAAATAATTGGATGCCCACCGAAATTGCTGTCGCTTCTACAACAGTTACACGATGATATGGAAGGTGTGGTAATTTGCGAAAATGGATTTACAAATCCTTTTAAAATATCGACTGGAGTTAAAACAAGGATGCGTACTTGCGTTTACGTTGTTTAACCTTTATATGAGTGTGGTTTATATGGTATATAAGCAAAAGATTTTAATGTCCGGAATTGTTATAGAGTACCGGTTCGATAGAGGATTATATAATTTTTCGAAATTTAAAGCTAAAAGCGAGACAAACACGTTCATCATGAAAAATTTACAATATGCGGATGACTGCGTTATTTTAGGCAAAAGCACTCCAGAATTGCAATATGCGGTAGAATTATTACACGAAACATAGAAAGATTTTGGTCTATCTATTAACTGCAACAAGACAGATGTTATAGAAATACCTGCAACTAACAAAGAATATTTTTTTCAACGGAAATATATTAAACAAACTGAAAGAATTTAGTATCTGGGAAGTATTATCAGCAACGACGGCGGTCTAAATGAAGAAATTTTTTATAAAATTAGAAATGCAATGATGTCATATAAAAGGCTTTCTAGACGAGTTTTTAATAATGAAAACTTAACAACGGCTACTAAAATGACCGTGTATAAAACTGTAATGATGCATGTAAACCTGGCCAATAATTAATCAACTTGAAAAATCAGAAGTCTACCATTTTAGATTACTAAAGCGGATTGTTAGGATTGCCTGGAAAGATCACATATTGAATGATAAGGTACTACAAATGGCACAACTGTTCTTCAGTTGAACAGTAACTAGCGACGTTTCACCTAAGATGGATTGGCCACATAATATGGACGGACGAAGAACGTATTCCGAAGCGCATGCTTTACGGAGTAATAAGTAATGGTAGAAGGCAATGTGGCCATTCAACATTTCGATATAAGGATATGATTACAAGGACAGTTAACAAAGCGGGATATTACATGGGAAGCGATGGCTAAAAATAGGATCGAATGGAGATTGTTCACAGACGACATGGCTCGTATACGAAAATTAAAGAAAACGAATAAACAACATATTGACACCGTCACCGGCAGAACAGAAATTCGATGCTCTGCGATTTCATGAAATATTTTAAAATTGATCTGATCACGCATATGAAATAATAACATGAAGAGTCTGATAAATGACACTCATACTCGCAATCGAATGAGCTAGAATAATTATATATATATATATATATACATATGTACATTTTAAATTAGAAGAAGAAGAAGAAATTTGATTCATATAAAAAGATAATTTACTTCTTTAATCAATATCGTAAAATTTCGATTGACTCGATTAAGGAATTTAATACCCGAGTTCTAGTTTAAATCTTTAATCGGAATATGTTTCGAAATACTCGGCGGAGTTAAGCCACAAGTACCTTAGCTCCGTTAAGTCAATTTATTGAAGGACATTTCTAATAGCTTTTAAACGATCTTCGAAATAATCAAATAACCAAAAGAAAAAAAAAACGGATTTATTTTATTGGCTTATTCCATACGACAGGTATGATTTTTAAAAATCTGTAATGTGAACAATTCAAAGTATTTCTATCGAATACATCGATTTGCACGTTGTTAAAGGCAAGTAGCGGATAAAAATGAGCACTTTTAATATTAAAGTTTTATTAATTTTATATATATATATATGTGTGTGTGTGTTTTATATATATAAAATAAGAGGTCGAAGGGAAAATCGTAGCCAATAAGCGAACAACTACGGGGAATAACGTGCGACGACGCATAGATTTTGTAAATTTAGAAATGGGTGGAGAGGGTTTTAGGCGACCCGGCGGAAATTTGCCAAAATGGTTTCAAGGCGCATTGCAGGTTCCGTAAGAGACGTGGAAATAAGAAAAAACAAAACCTCGACTGCATCGATTACCACCGAAACGTTCTCGCGCGTCTGTTTTAACCTTATTTTTCTCCTCGATAACATTTCGGGGCTTTTTCGAAGGATATTAAACGACGGGGTCCGATAGAAAAACGGGAACAACATCGGCCTCGAATAGGGGTCACGTATAAAACGGAGCAAAATTTTCATTTTCCCCGCTTACATTCGATAATACAATAGTAATAGTAAACAACGAAAAATGTAGTTAAAATCACACAAATTCCAATGTTTAAAACTTTTCTTACATTAAACCATTATCGAGTGAACATAAAATAAAATATAAAAATATATATACACACAATTTATAAAATATATAAAAGGAAAAACAAAAGGAAAGAACTCAATTAGTCACGTTCACGAAACACGTTCAAGAAATCTTGAAAATCTGAAAACTCGGATTTCTGAAGAAATTTCAAAAATCCAGCGACCTATGCTCAAAAAAGAAGTTTTCGAAAATGTTGTAAAGACTCAATGAACGTATTGTTGCAAATGTCGTCTGAACAATATTGGTTTCCATAAATGATTGTGAGCCAATTTCTGGTTTTTCTGATTTTTAAATGAAATTTATATTCAAAAATTTTGGTCTAATAGTTTTAGAGATATTCGTAAAATAACGAAACCGTCCGTCTTCTCCGCGTCGCCCTAATTTTAAATATTTTTCAAAATTCACTAATTCGGTACTTCTATAAATAATTAAATAATAACAATAATAATAATAAGTCAAAATATCCTCGCTATATTTTAGACTTTACACTAAATAATATAAATATATCTATAGTTAAATGTGAAGCGTACGTATGGTGTGAAGATGCGAAGTTAACGTCTATGCTTAATGATAAATTATTTTCTGTTACCTTTATTATTGACGATACTGTCCTGCGGCCCAGGCCAATTTGTCCGAGTATTTAAGCTTATTTACGTTATTCACCCATTTATACTAACCCATTTATACTAACCCATTTATACTAACATTTTAACTCACCCCCCCCGTATTGTTCACACGTTCAAACTTACGTCCGTCTCTCTCGTACGTATTTATTTTAACCGCTTTTCAACGTAGCAGCATTCAGTTGTATAGCTGCTCCCATTGGAGTTTTAGTTTCTTGTATACAAGTTTTCTTAAGGTTTTTTCTTATACTATTTCATCCAGTGATCGATTTAATATTCTCGTTATGACATACTTGTCTGTTTTTTATATTCTGTCCTCATCAATGGTACTATATATTTTAACGTATTTCTCGGTGTTTGTTTTCCTTTATTTCTGCTCTATTTTCTCTTACTACCAAGTATTCCGATAATTTCGTCAGTAAATACAAACTTCTCGCATTCGACCAATTTTCTTTCTTCATTAAATAATATCGTGTATTTTCTTCATTTCGTTAAAAAACAATTTCTTGCACACTGTTTATTATTTCAACGTATGTTTCGGAATATACTTTATGAAAATACATAAACAAAGTATAATTGTATATAATGTTATATTATATACAATTATACTTTGTTTATGTATTTTCATAAAGTATATTCCTCCTTTGTATTTTGATATCCATCTACAAATCTACCAAAATACTTATAATATTGTACAAATTATACTTTTGTATTTCTGAATTTATCATTCTTAATCGTATAATATAAATATCTATTTGAATGTAATACAATGTTTTTTGTTATATGTGTTTCAAATTAATCTATCGGTATCAAAATCGTACCTTTGGTTTTTGTTATATTTACTATCAAGTAATTCATTTGTTTACTACTAGAAGTTCATTTGGCATACATATTTTAGCATCTTTTACACATCTATGCGCTGTCGTTATTGCTAATCGTCAGCAAACTCAAATACTTTACCGCCAATGGTTCTTAAACCATTTAAATAAATAAATATATATATACATATATATATATATATATATATATATATATATATCTATATATAGATATATATATATCTATATATATATATATATAATAAACAATAGTGAAGCCGAAATGTCTCCATATCTTGTTCATCACATTTTCCTTTTATACGTTTTTTCGATAAATTCTTATTTTATACTACCTGTTATTTTTCTATTTTTTGAGAAACTCTTAAACCATTTCTATTGCATTTTTTTTTAACGTTTATATAAATTAATTTACACGGCAGTTTTTTCTGTAATTTACCATATTGAATATCCTGATAGAGTGGATAAAAGTAACAATTGCTTTATTTCCTATTTCAAAATTTCTTTTATCTCATATATAAAACTCCTAAAATCCTAGAGGGTAGAATATATTTAAACTGTAGCAGTTTCAGAAGGTAAGCACTGAAAACTACATCAACTACTTGGAATATTGTGCACTATCGCCCTACCACCTCACACCAAGTAATCTTTCGAATAAGATAAATATATCGGGATTATTTTTTTTTAAGAGATTTTTTATTTTTCAACAAACAGGAATTTTTTACAAACAATTACGTCATCATTAAAAACTGATAACCAAAATCTAGTTAAACGATATGACAAATTTCTATTTAGTTCTATGATGAATATTCGGGTTTTTTACGCTCGTTCTTCTTGCAACTCCGATTCGTAAGCGAATAATCACGATTATAGCCGATCTAAAGATTCAAGCTAAACACTATTATTTTCTTTGTTCGAACTTCAACTTTTTAAATTTGTACATAGGTTTCTATATCTTGCCGTATTTGTCCCATGCGTGTTTTCTCCGAGAAGATCTTCGTCTGCTTTTCATTTTACGTGCGATTATTTCTACTCTAATTTATGATTATGTCGAAACAAGTATCCTGGCTATTTAAAATTTTTTCCTTTTAACGTTTTAAATAAAGTTCTCGATCGGTGTGTATACCTCTGAGGGCGTTTTCGTTTTTCTTTTTGGCATTCTGCCAACAACACATTTCGAAAGTCTCAGTTCGTTTATACATTTGCTCGAATATTTTCTGTGTTTCAGATCCGTACAACAATATACCCTTAGTTTCCGAATTCATACCTCTTAGGATCGGTCAATAAGGATTTATTTCCGCCGAACTACCATCGTGAGTTCCTAGATATCTGTGGCTATTAACTTGTTTTAGTGAATTAGTGTATCTGCTTTTCCTGCTACTTGTTAACATCATAACTTTTTTTTCTTCGTTTATCACCGTATTGTATTTTTTAATTACATTCGCGTAATATTATATCGATTTTTTTCCCTCCTTAAGTCCTTAATGTTTATTACGATCTGACTAACAAGATCATTCAGTAGTATTTAGTAGAACATAACATGAAGGGAATATCACCTCATCTGATGGTTGACTTTAGATAGGCTTTAAAGGTTTTCTACGTCTTAAGCGAATTACATCGCTAATTTTATTTTAGGTAGTCTGTAAAATTCTTACATTTGTCGACTTCGCACAGCTTCACAGTTGCACGTTCAGACAAAAACCTTACAATGGCAGTATAAATAGGATATTCACGCTATTTCGCCCTTTAAACAAAAAATAGTTTTTTAATACGTGCATTCAGTCCTTTCCGCTTTATTCGAATGTGATTTCGATATGTTAGTCGGTCATCCAAGTGTAAGCCCAGATATTTCAGGCTTATTCTTATTGCTACTACTGTGTTGTTGACTCTAACAATTAGTAAACTGTACATTTGCGGATTTGTTTTCATTTTCCTTTATTTAAACTAGTTTTCAACTTTACCGAGGACTGTTAAAAGTATATATACACCTCAGATTATATTAGTCGAACTGAACCGTCAAGAACAGGAGTTAAACCAAGAACTTGATTATGAATTGGGTGAAGATATTTCTGAATCAGAAGACGATATATTCTCGAAGTGAGTAACGGAGAGGATGATGTTTTCGATTGTGAGAACCAACTTCCATTTCAACAACCAAATGAAGTCGAAGGGAAATTAGAAAAGACGTGGAAAGAGTAATGAAACGTCTCAATCAACATTTTCAAGAACACCAGCTTCAAATCTTATTACACATTTATCTCGAACGAAAGATAATGCACGCGGTGTTATAGGTTTCCACTTGTTTTCACTCTTTATCGCTGCTCAAACTTTAGATAAAATTGTTATTTATACAAATCAACTCGTGGAATTATAAATAAATAAGTACAGAAATGATCAGTCGTTTACACATAACAAGTGGATAAGATAAAAATAAGAGCGTTAATTGGATTGTTGTACATGAGTACAGTTTTAAAAAATTGATGATTGAGCGCGGATGAGATGTGGTTTCCTATTTATGGACACCTGTATTTCTCCTGCACCATATCAAAAAATAGATTCCAGTTTATACTCGGAAATTTAAGGTTTGATGACAAGTTGACCAGAGAGTCTCGCCAATTTAAAGACAAATTTGCATCATTTAGAGAAGTCTGGAATGATTTTAAAAGAAACTGTTCTGCCCACTAGTAGTTCTTCTGAGTATGTAACAGTAGATGAAACTCTTCTGAGCTTTGAATCCGCTCTTTATTCAAAATGTACATTTCATCTAAGCTCGAAAAATATGGACTAAAAATTATACCACACTTCGATGCCAGGACATTTAGTTTTAAAGCGGAATACCATACATAAGTAAAGAACGGGATAAAAAATAGGACCTGCCTTTACCTGCGCAGTATGTTTTACGTTTATCAAATCAGCTTACTGGTACTAATAGGAACATAACCACAGAGAACATGTTTTCTTCATATGAATTGACGGTACAACAATTAAAACAAAATCTGACCCCTGTTGATACACTCTGAAAAAAAACGCACAGATTCCGCCTTCGATGTTAGCAGCAACCTGTTTCATGTACCAGTATGATAAAATGCTCGTTTTATTCGCCACGAAGAAAATCAAAAAGGTTGGTACTAATAGGAGCATAACCACAGAGAACAGGTTTTCTTCATATGAATTGACGGTACAACAATTAAAACAAAAGCCGAAAACTATTGGTACACTCAGAATAAAAAAGGCACAGATTTCACCTTCGATGTTAGCAGCACCAGTAGGTAGTACCTGTTTCATGTACCAGTATGATAAAATGCTCGTTTCATTCGCCACGAAGAAAAACAAAAAGATGCTTCCGAATTCTTCTGTGCATCTTACAGGTGAAGTAGATGAAAAATCAAAATGGTCAGAAGTTATTCATTTCTACAATACGATAAACGGAGGTGTAGATCTTCTTGATAAACTTTGCCATAACAAGACAACAAAGCGGAAATGTTCTATAAGATACTTTTAGCGCAATTTCGATCTTGCAGCAATAAATAGTTTTATCTATGTAAGATGAACAAAGGAGAAGATCATTATCCAAATGATGCACCCTCCTTTATAAAGAACCCTCACTAGTTTTGACAAGACCACTGATGGAAAAGCGACTAATCAATCAATAGAGCTTCTCAATACAATTTGAAACCCAATTGGAAAGGACGAAAAAGACCCGTTGCTTTTCGAGCCCATCTTTACATCGAAAAGAGAACAAATTTTGTAAAAAGTGTGACCGTTGCATTTGTAGAACATGTAAGTCTTACGCCCTGCTTGCACACCTGATTCTGGTATAAATATATATTAAATTAATATGTACGTATAATACGTATTATAATAATTTAATGTATGTCTAATGTGTATAATAAACAATAAATTGTTCGTGCCTTGGTGTTTACGTCAATTTGACTTGGTTTCTTCAGTTAGAATGCGGGGTAACTAACTTTGGGTCGGAATTGTTGTCACAAAACTTCACCATACCATTAGGGTTAATAATAACGCGTACTACTTTCGCGTTTAATAAGCGAAATTTTAAGATTTACTGCATATATATAAAATATAAATCGAAGGGTAAATTATTATTCGAAATCTCTTTATTCTAGATGAATCTGTTCAGATATAAATTTTGTAAAAAAAAAAAAAAGAATGGTAAAACGCCCTTTTATTGTTGGTGTACAAAGTTTTACCATTCCTCTATTTATCTACTGCATCACGCGATGGTGTCTAGTGCAAGTGTGTTATCAGGAATTCAGAATAATATACATACATATATATATATATATATATATATATATATATATATATATATATATATATATATATATATATACGGTGAAAAAATTCTGATGGAAATGACATAGCGTGTCAAATGCTACTTATATAATGCAATATGTCTTCTCTTTCTTACACGCTTTCATATAAGACTGACAATTTTCTCTCTCTAATTCCTTGTTCTTACTATTCAACATAAAATCCACCCGTCATCCCTCGTTCGTAATAACTTTTGTCTGCACCTTTAACATTTCACCTATTATTCGTAATCTGTTTATTGGCCTTTTCACTCTTTATCCTTCGCACCTCGCTCAGTCCTAAATTTTCTTTTCTGTCCTTATAATAAAGCGGTATCGGTAGCGATTTATACGATATAGTTGTTTTCGTTGTTATTACGAAAATACACTCGAGCTGTCCGTATTATTGACAGTGCTTCACAACGTTAAATTTTCGTAGCTACACACACACACACACACACCGCAAAATAATACTCGAACACTTTCGTAAACTTATCCGATCGTAAATCGGTAGAAGAAAAAGTTCGAATAATGTTAGCCTTATCAGATTTCGTTCGTTATGCCGCATTTCGTAAGTCGTCTAAACTTTCAAGTTATGCGAACAATTCTTATTATTCGCAGAAAGAGCGAACAAATTTAAAATTGAGGTCGGAGCAATAAATTCAAAAGTTTAAATAAACGAAAGTTAATACGAATCGACTTGATTGTATAGCGTGACCCAGAGAAGTGGGACGGTTTTTTGTTGTTGTTTGAGTAACTCAAAAACTACTCGACCAAAATTTTTGAATGAAATTTTCGAGATATTAGCTCACAATCATTTGTGAAACCCAACATCGTTTGGATGACCACTATTTGCAACAATACATTCATTCAGTCTTTAGAAAATTTTCGAAGATTTTTTTTGAGCATGGGTCGCTGAATTTTTGAAATTTATTCAGAAATCCGACAAACTACTAGCACAGCCGATACAGCTTCGCTTTAGCTACACTTATTTATTATAGTTGTTAGAGTGCTCGAATCTGAACCGGACTGGTCATTATTTCATAGAATTTTAACTCTTAATTATATGCTTTAAATGCTAATGGTCTGATCACGATCCTTCGCCGTAAGATGATCGTGCTAGGTTACACGATTAAAACATTATACGATTGTCGCACCATATAATGACTTTAAGTATTCATCTTTCTGAAATATGGTCGCGATATCATTACAAAGGTGCTCTATACACGAAAAATATTAGATGATAATCGGTAGAATGATGGTATAGTCGCTTCGAACAATTTATGCGGCAATGCCAGAAAGAGTAGAAGAAAAACAAGTAGAAAGATACGCGAAAATTGCTGTTTGATGAAGTGCCTAAGCATTTTACGTGGAACAATAAAACACCCGTACCTATGGAAAACGCGTTCGAAATGTAAAAGTTATTGCAAACATGTACACAGTTACACAAAGTGATTAAGACTTGTTTGCATTGTATCAGTTGGTACTTCGTAAGAGTGGTTCCTGTAGTTTTGATGAGTTAAAAACATCAGACACAGGGATTGTTTACGATACATTTGCATAAGAAGCTATAAATATTAGAATTATTATAAGTCGACTGGGAACGTACATTAAAGGAATCTGTTCGTACGTTTTCATCACGATTGATAAGCGTCTATGCAAATTCTTCTATCAGACTACTGACAGTGCTGGTAGTTTATGGAAGAAGCTTCTAGAGCATATGTTTAATAGAATAAATATAATTCGCGATAATGTGTTTAGAGAGAGAAGAATCTGTATAGCTTTGTATTTGTTAGATCGTATGCTGGCTAGACATTGAAAAACGCCGACTTTAATTTACCGGCAGTAATTTATTAGACTAAATTTACGGGATAACAATGATGTGGTTGATCCAACCAGTAAAACATAAAAATATTGCCGAAGGCGTGATTATATCGCGCTCAGTCGCTGAGTAACTAAATCGGAGTTAAACAGCGCCCACGTTAAGAAAATCAATGTTGAACTCAACATGACAATGTAGAAAATAACTGAAACAGTCCACTCAAACCGTTATTGCTTGTGAGTAATACTCCTCCTGACGTCTGAAGAAAATGACTCTTTACAGTCCTCACGATACATCTAGATAAAAAACGTAGCGGAACCCCTCAAATAAAAAAAAACGACATACTGAAGCTAGTCTCAACTATTAGCGTAGAAATTCGAAGAAAGTTACACGGTCGACAAAAATCCGAACAGACGTATAAACTCATCCAAGACCTATGCGTCGAATCATCTAACGAGAAATGTTATGGTCCAGACGTATCGCATCACGACGAACCGCGGAAGATGTACTGAATAAATGATCAAGAACAAGAAGCGACATGTAGCTGTGGAGAAGAAGACTAAACAACCGATCATGCACATGTCGAGCGGAAGCTAATAGCCGAAAGAATGGATTAAGAATCCAAATATTAATAATACGTTACATCACGATGTATGGTGATTTTTCACTATAAATATGAAAACATAATATTTTTCGTTGGCGAATGCTTTAAACATCTAAACTCTTACAATCGGCAAATGTACATGTCAACGCTACCACACAATAACCTATAAACGATGCTTCGAGAGCTACTGACTAGATCCAGACATTGCTGCTGTTGCTGTAGCATAATTCGAAATCAGAGGCAGGTATACACGTCACTACATTTATTTGAACTTACGCGCTTATTGTCAAATTGAACGAGTCAACATTAAGAATATATATATATATATATATATAAAACGTTTCTTAAATGAATTAATTTCACTCGATTTTAACTAAAAGTAAATTGTTTATTTATTAATAATACAATATAATACAGTTAAGATAAAGATAACATCATTTTTAACAATTCATAAACTTACCTAAAAAGCAAAATCGATTTTAAAAGTGTTTAGTTCGTAATTGAAATCAAAAAATATAAATTTATGAAATATAAAATAGATTTATATACTAATGGTTTTTTCTTCTTTTGCTTTTTACAGTTTAATGTTAAATAAAATGGAAGCGGTGCAACCATTTTACATCTCCCATCCAAAAAAATGGCGAATGACCTTAGATGGACCATTTGTTTCGTAATGTTAAATAAAATGGAATCAGTGCAACCATTTTACCTATATATATTTTCCTATCGAATATTTAAAAGATTTTTCTCTAAAAATTCTAGTTTAGCTTAATAATTCGTAAAAAGTAAAAAGATTAAATTTCGCGACCACGATTTAACGAAACATCGACGATGTCGCGTGTTTCAAGAATTTGCCCGTTACGTTTAACGTTGACCTTTGCAGCGTGGTCGTTGTTCTAATTTCTTTTAATAAACCTATTTCCATTTCTCTCTCGGGTTTTCCTTAGTTCCTTGAATTATCTAAAATCGCCTTTAATACGATTTTTTCTTATAAGCTTAAGTTTTTCGCCGCATTTAATTACACAGATGGCGTGTGTGTTCGGTTTATGAGCTTAACCTCACAGTGCACAATTTTTTTATTTTTTAGAAAAAATTACTTCAATTAAATACTGTCGTAAAATTAAAATTAAGCAATCATATTAATCTAATACTTAGGGGTGTCCAAAAAACTACGTTATTACATAAATAAATAAATCAATAAATAAAGCCTTTATTTCGACGAATATCAGCCGAAGGTCTTAAGCGTGCTAACAATATTATATAACATATAAGCATGTATATCTGACACCTATAAATAATAATAATAATAGATATCGTTATGAATATAATTGGCGCGTTTTCTTTTATTCCGTTCTATCCGAGCTTTAACCAAGTAGATCCCATCCGCTGACTGAAGTCATCTGCCCGCCTTAACGGTTGTTTATCTACACTTCTTTTATTGTAATATGGAATCCACTTGGTTACATTTGCGACCAAACTATCCCGACGAATCATATGACCAGCCCAGTTCCACTTTAAGCTAACTGCCATCTTCGCAACGTCCTTCATTTTGGTTTTGACGCCTTACTTCGGTCAATTCTTCTAATTCCAAGTACAGATTTCTCCAATTCTCTCTGTACATGACTGATTTTGTTAATATTAGACCACGTTTGACAGTCATACAGCAAAGCTGGTGCGACTAATCTTTACAGAATACTAACTTTTGTCTTTAGGCTAATTTTCCAGCTTTAATTTTTTAAAATTCTTTATAAACTCCAAAATTTGTTCCATGCTGGGGTAATTCTTCTTGTCATTTCTTCGTCCAACCAATCGTCAAATAATGAGCACTGGCTCAAATAAATTGATGTGGTATTATTCATTAAATAGTATATAAACATTTTAAAATTTTGACTTTTATCGAGTATATATATTTAAATATGTGTGTATATGATATATATATATATATATATATATATATATATATATATATATATATATAGATATATATATATATATTGCGAATTATAAATGAGGAAACCTATAGCTGAAAGCACACTATTACATTTAAGCCCATAGTTAAAAGCGGAAGATTACATTTAACTTTATAGTTGAAAAGATAGAATTGACATTAATAGATCTATAGAACACTGAATGCATAAAGTTGCAACATTTTCAAAGTTTATATAACATGTCAAAGAACATTTCAAGAAAAATCCAGACAAAAATAATTACAAACGTGTGCTGTTCGTTTTCCTTGGAAATTGCCAATTTATGGCTTGACCACATACAAGTTTTCACAGATGGTTAAAAAACACAGTATCTCAAATAGCCCCTTTTATATTCCTCATCTAAACTACAAGTGTGTTTACATCAGAGACTTTCGCCATAAAATTAATCGCAAGTGACTCTCTTTGTATTCTTAAAGTCATGAAAAGATCTATGCTATCCTACCATAGTGACTATATTTTGTTAACCATTGTAGAAAAACCTACGTGACAATCATACCTTTGTAGTATTTCCCTACCTATTAGGGTATCGAGGCAAATAAAATATGCGACCGGGCTGCTATACTTGGGACATCGCAAAGCATTTTCATTCCGAGGATTTCCTCTTCCTGCTTAATTGCATCCGCTCGTGCAAATCTTCTTCATCGATGAAAGTCAAAAAAAGAAGACTTAACGTTTACAAATCTATTGAATCTAATTTTCCTACCAGATCCATTTTTGCACTTACTCCACCTAAAAATTTCCCATCTCGGTTTTTCTCTTCTATCCTGATCAAACTTCGTTCGAACCACAATTGCCTTCCGACCCATAAAACTCTAATTTCTCTGGTAAGCAGTATCGATAGAGATACGTCCGTTAATAAAATTTTACAGTTAAACATTTCCCCGTCCCTTCGCGTTTTCCTACCCGTAGGTATCAAATAACAACAACATCCTTGCAACACTGACCGCCACCTGTGTGCATATATCTGCGATTAATATTTAAGCGGGTTTTCTGTGATTTTTTCTAGGGAGAGTAGGGATATTAGATTGTAATGTAAGACAGTAAATGTATTAGACAATAATGTATCTCAGTATTTCTAGCGAGATGAATTTACAATAGATAGGAGTTCCAAAGTACTGTGACTTGAACCCACTCAAATTCGATATGTATCCCCACACATGCAATTGAAAGAACAGATTACGAATTTTATAAATAGTAAGAGAAAGGTGATTATGGAATTTTGATGAATCCGAGGCGAAAAGACAGCTTTTCGAATAGGAAAGGTTAACTATATTCGAAGCAGGACGAGCAAAAAATATAAAGGAAAGTGATTTATAAATAGTAAAAATAGCTTTAGGAGTGAAAATATAAAAAATGAAAAAAAAACGCTAATTCAAACTCTGTTCTGTACGGCAGCGGTTGAAAAAAAAGGATAGATAAAAATGAGGTTTATATTAATAAATAGGTTATAAATGGCGCGTTAATAAATATATGGGAATGATTCCACGAGGAAATCGCATAATGTCGGTAAAGAAACGATGTCGAAATTTCTTGTAATATCTTGGATAGAGGAAACAAGATATTCTTTAGACTAAAAAACATATATTACACTTGCAGTGCTAGATAGTGTCGTGAGCTCATATTTATGCGGGAACTATGCATGCTAGAAGGAAATATATCGTTATTTTCAACTTTTTAGGATTCTCTCATTTACACCAGATACTAAGGGTATGGGACAGAGAGATAGAGAATAAATGGTATTTATTAACAAGAATCACTGAGAATGTAAGTTTTTGATAGAAAATAGTTGAAACAGTGTTGTAAAATAGTTATTAGAAGGAAATTTAGAATTTTATGTGTAACATCTCGCAACCTGCAATGTCGAAAGAAAGAGAATATCACAGCTAAGAGAGTGTAATGGAACAAGACGGAAACATAATTACGTATTCTCGGCATAATTGGAGGAGAACTAGGATTAAATGAAGAACATTTAAGACAACTTTTAGAATAAGAAAGTATAATTATACTATTTCAAGGACGATTGTAAAAGCGCGTTCTTCAAAGATTCAAAAATCACCATATTCAGCAATAAAGATCGATGGGAAACGTAATAATAAAAATCTCTTAATATTATTTAAATGAGAGATAACAATAAATATAATTATTTATCATTTCTCATGAAAATTAATAAAGTATTAAGTAAATGAGCGTGGGATAACCTAAAGTTTCGAAATGTTTCTAAATAATATTGCTTTAGTATGAAATATATGGGATGGGAAGAAGAGTAGAAAAAATAATATCTTTGAATCTAGAAACGATTAAGGATGATTAACAAACGAAAATTATTTAAATTACGAGTGTCAAAACAATAAATTTAACGTCATTCAAAAAATAAAAAATAAAACTTGTTTTTTAATTATAGAATAGTAGATAATTTTTAATGCGCTATAAATAAAAATTAATTAGTCGTAAATAACATACCGATCTTTTTTTCTTTCTGCTAATTTGAAGATACTAAACGACGAGTATTTGCTTCAAATGAACAAATTCGTCCTAAACGTACAGATACATTTTTCTTTCTGCTAATTTGAAAATACGAAACAATAACGGGTTTTTGCTTCAGATAGAAAGATCTCGACAAAATTCATGTTTTTGCGCCATTTCCACGCGTCTACGAACTGTTTAAAAATATCTGTTACGATTGGTAAGTTATACTTCATTGGTGAAAGCGCGAGGATAAAACGTGTAATGTACCGGATAAATATTTAGACTGGGGAAATTCGGAAAATCTACATAAGCGGTGAGATAGTTTTCTTCAATCCCAAATCACGTGGTTTATATTCGCAACCGTGACCAGTTTTCCTTTTTCCTAATCGCAAATTAAATTTGTAGGTTGACGGCTTTTTCGTATAAATTTTCAGTAATTATTTTTTGAGAAATAAATTATTAATATAATAATATTCTCGTTATCTCGATAGTGTCAGTTAATATTTTCGAATTTCAATATAATTCCGAAATATTTATAATTCGAATTAAAAAAAAAACAAACAGTAAATTGCTGACAAAAAATTCACGATTTTCCGAGGTTTTTGTTCGGCATTAGTGATAAAATTCATAACTAAACATTACCAATAATTAATTATGAACATACTTTAAACCCTATTTTAAAAACTTACATTTCGTAACTATCAGATATGTTGTAACACTGACGGGACCGCGAAAACAAAGGTGGTTTGAATTTTTGATTTTGTTTTATTCATAAATGAAGTTAAAATTTTGATTTAAAAGAAATTTGTAATTATTCGTTTTCAGAATGGTGAGTTTCCGTTGAATTACTGTACGTAAATTTATTTTGGATACATTATTTACTAGTCAAATTTAAGCAAAACAGTTTTATGTTTATTACGAAAAAATTGATTTTATTTGTAATACACCATAAAATATTTTTAAAATTAAAAGCTATTTGTTTTTCGTGCGTATGTTAATTATATTCAAGTTTAATAATTTATAATCTACATTATTGAATTAATTGCTATTAATAAAGTGTATTTTTTTCCTTGTTGCAGTTGTTCTTTTCATTTTTCAAATCAATTGTTGGACGAGATATTATCGTAGAGTTAAAAAACGATATGTGGTATGTAATTTTTTCTTGATCTTTTTAAAGCGTAAAAGTATTTTATGTTGTATTTGACCACTTTTAATATAATGTGATATAATTCGTACATTTTGCCGTAATTTTTGTTCTAAATAATATTCAGTTCCGTTAAATTAGATCGTATGTTCTTTCATTATTTATAAGCAACTAAATGATATGTTCACATTGATTATTCTTTTTCTTTATTATTTTATTTATATTTTAAAATTTTCGAATATTAAACTTTATCATTAAAATGTTTAAAAATATTAAACAATTCTGTTGTCCGTTATTATCGTATTTTAGCCGTTATAATTTAAAACATATAAAATTTAAATTCAGTTATAAAAACAATATTTTTTGATTATGCACTTTATTCAAATATTTAAATATTTAATATTTATTGCTTGTTTGTGATTTCCCTAGTTTGTGCGGAACACTTAGTTCAATAGATCATTATTTGAATATGAAGTTAACCGATATTACAATAAACGAGCCTCAAAAATATCCTCACATGGTAATATATTTGTTTATATATATATAAATGTATATAATATATATGATTCGTCCCTGTTATTATCACCGAATAAATAACGAAAATAAGTTTTTTGTTTTTGTTTAATAAATTACTAATGTATTAAAAGTGGTTTGACTTCATAAATTTAACTAAAAAATTTTTCGTTCATTTACGTAAAATTACATTCTTGTATTGTAACGTTCAGTTGGTAGTCTAATTCGTTGTTTGTTTTGTTTGTCTGTTTCTAAAACTGTAATACGATTGGCATTAAATACAATTGTCGAGATGTGTGAGCCCTAGCATATTGAAATCATTTTTATCAAAAATTTTATCTCGCAGTTTAGTGTTAAGACACCCTGTTAAAACTTAAGGTTAGATGATCATCTTAGACACTAATAGAATTGTTTGATACTTTTGTCTGCCTTTTTTGAATTCGTTGACATTGTTATAAATTGATAACCAGTTAGAAAGTTATTTTATTTGATTTCTCATCTTGTTTTCATTGCTTGGGCACTTGAGTATTTAAAGACAGTTTACATCTTAAATGTCTAAAATGTATTTTTTATGATTTTAGCGTTATTTTCACATAATAATCGGTTAATTTGTCGGAGTTCAGATATTATCTTTAATATGTCAACATCGTTTTTAAAAGTTTATTAGAAAAAACCTCACTTAATTTATCGGTACTAAGTTAATAAACTGTATAATCGAAGTGGTTTTTATTTATATTTCACGTTCAACGTTTTTTTTTTGTAAGTGTTCACGATGTTTACAAATATTCCGATTTATTAATGATCGTAAATTAATTTTTTTTTTTAGTATTCAGTTAGAAGTTGTTTTATTCGGGGATCTGTGGTCAGATATGTACAGTTACCAGCTGACGAAGTTGATACGCAGCTACTACAGGATGCCTCAAGAAAAGAAGCAGCGATGCCTAGATAATTTGAACTTTAATTATACGAAATAATTCCAAGTTTACATCAATTTTTTCCATTAATTTATGCAATATGACGACACATTCGTTAATATTAAATTAAATACGATAAACACACAATTTTTATACTTCACTCGAGTTAATTCAACACAATACTATATATATATGTAAAGATTTATAATTTTTTTCTTTTTTTTTATCTCCTTCACATCTGAAACTGACCAGTATAGTCATTTACTAGATATTAATGATGACAGGATCATGATTTACAAGATCTGTCCATTAGCGAGATCTTGATTTTATTTATTGAACCTTTACGCTAGAACGTTTTTCTCCTTTTCAACTTCTTGCGACCTTTGTAGAAGGTTCAGTGCAAGAGCGTTTTCATGTGCTTCCAATCTCGAGAAGTGATTAGAGGCAGCTAGTTTTATTTCTTCTGTAACGTACTTGACTTGTAGATTTTGATGTAGCGCATGGTATGATACATACTATGATACTCCCACCAACTGTTTTCATAGCGTTGCATTCTATTAATATTAGTTTTGGACGCACGTCCAAATGAGAGTCCAAGCAACGAATAAAGTTGCTTTGTTTTTAAATTAAGTTCTGTTATTTTGTTCTTAATATGCTGAAGCCATGTAAATGTTTCATCTACGTGTGCTCCAAGATAATTTGCGAATGTGTGTATTTGCTTGTTGTTTATAGTTATATGGTATTTATTGCGTTCGATTCTCTTTTTTGTGAAGATGATGTGACTGCTTTTATTTTCATTTATTACAATCTTCACTTATTCAACCATTTCATGATTTTATTTATATTACTGTGTAGCTTTTCTGTGGTCTGAGTTCGCATGCGTTCTCATATGTCATCAACGAAAGTTGCTGTTAGTGCATCATCAGTATCTAGCATATCTTATGTAAACAGTAGATAAAAAAATAGGTCGAGTACACTTCCCTGCGATACACCTGCTTCGATTTTTTCTATGTGTGATTCCGTTGCGTTTACTATCACTCGGAAGTACCTGTCTGTTAGATAAGATGCTAGTATATTAAAATACTGAGTTGTTAACACTTTTTTGTACCTGTAGAGACTTTTTGGATGCCATACTTTGTCAAATGTCTGATGTACATCAAGGGAGGCAGCCGAGGTTACCGTTTTTTTTAAATTTTCTTCAATCTTATTAACTAGTCAGTGCACTTGTTGCTCGGTTAAGTGCCCACTTCAAAAGGTGATTTGGAATTATATCCTTGTCTATACAATTTTGTATTCTTTTTTCAGGAGTTTTTCAAACACTTTGGCTAACATTGGAAGAAGTGAAACCGGCCGATAAGAGGAGACACTTTGTGGAGGTTTACCTGGTTTTAAGATCACTGTTACATTAGCGAATTTCCACAATATTGGGACATATTGATTTTGTAAAACAGCATTAAAAATGTAGGTTAGCATAACTAGCGCTTTTCTCGGCAATTCTTTCAGAATACATCCAATTATGAAATCATATCCGGGCGTCTTCTTGTTGCTCAACTTCTTTATCAACCCACTAATTTCGCATTGAGAAGTTAAGTTTATTTTGTTTGGTGAATTATTTGAAAGTTGTTTTAAATATTCGTGAACGTTGGTTTCGGTGGACGACTTTAATAGAATTTAAAGATCCCTGATAGGTGTAGAGCAAACAAATCTGCTTTAGCGGTGTCATCTATAATCCAGTTCCCATTATCTGCTTTTATCGGTCCATTTCTAAGTATTGGTTTATGTCCATACTTAATTAGTATCCATAGCGAGTACTTTCCTTCATGGGTGACAGACTTGTGATATATTCTATAAATGAGTTATTTTTGTAATTCTGAAGCAGCAACTTAAGTTTTTTAACTTCTCTATTTGAAGCTGCTTTATGAATTAGACATCTTGTTTGCATTGAACGTCTTCTCAGCTGTGTTTTAATTGTTACTTGTTAACGCACATAGTCTGGATAGGTCAAAGATTGTGAAGATAGCTTTTTTAACTAATTGTGTTGTGATCTCATTAACAGCGTCATCTATATTTTCTGTGGTTTTTAGTGGAATTGAGAGATTTATAGAGTCGTCCAGCAGGTTTCTAAATACATCCTAATTTGTGCGTTTATTACATAGTGCTAATCTATGTTCCTCGAGACATATTCGTACATTCAGCATTATTAAAGCAATTGAGTGGTCAAATGAGTTGACTGATCATTTTTAACTGTAATATAATTACTCGAGATACCTTTTATAATAACGAAATGAAGTAGGTTTGGAACTTTATTTATGTCTGTTGCTTAGTATGTTGGCTGGCATCCAGATATTACATTGCATTTTTCTGAGTTAATAGCTGATTTTAAGCTTCTTCCTTTGGCGGTGGTTAAGCGTGAAGCCCCAGTAGGTGTTCTTAGCATTAAAATCACCTCCGATAATGAAATGGTTTCCCATTGTTCTAATAAAGTCTATAAATGACTGTCTTTGGATGTTGTGCTTCGGTGGACAATAAACGACTCCTATTTTAGTAGGTTTGTTTTATTGTGACACACGTTGTCTGCAAATAATCTTTATCATATTTTTCTTCTACTGCATGGGGTATGTTTTCTGTAATAATGATGGAAAACCCTGTATGAGCTGTCTTTTGGATATAGAGTTCAATAAGCTGCATAATTTTGACATTTTTATTTAACTTTTGTCAGTGAAACGTGCTTCCGAAATAAGTATTATGTCGATATTATTTACATTCAAGTAATGTTCTAATTCATGTTTATGTTGTAGTGGCCCATTTGCATTCCATAAGGCAATTTGGTCGGATATTTTCTGTGTATCATTTTTTTACTGACAACAGCAAACATGATAGTACTAATTATATTACTGAACATTTCACTTTGTTGGTGCGTAAGAATTTTAGGTTGTCAGATTTAGTATTATTGTTACGAACAAATTAGTTAACTTATTTACGGTACGTTGAAATAACGTTTAATTCATCGAATGCGGATCTTTATATTACGACTATTCTATTCAAAAATTAATGTTGTAGTTAAAAACTAAATCAACAGTACTATATATGAATTATTTCAATGTAAAATATTTATTCTGGCGAACATCGCGTTTATGTTGTCTTGTATTAGAGTTATTTCGAAGCACGTGTCTTTTTCGATTGTTTTGTATATTATCAATTACATTAGGAATTTATGTTTTTTTCCTGATTAATTAATAAATTACGTTTAAATGTTTCTTATTAAAATTCATATTAATTTGGAGGTACTGTAGCAAATACTAAATTTTTAGTGACAATCTCTAGACCTATAGATATTCAGAGTGTTTTGTAAAATGTGTATATATTAAATTATCGTAGGTGTAGAAGATGTTTTATATTTTTTAAAAATAAAAAAAAAATGTATACGCAAATAATAAAAAAGAAAACAAGCAGAACAAATAAAAAAATAATAAGAATTTAGGTTAGGAAAACACGGATATCATAGGAACGAATAATAGAGAAAAGAAGGTCGTGATCATCTATCGCGATTAAGAAATGAAAAAAATATCGTTCATGAGGCTTCAATTTAAAAATATGTGATTTTCATTAGCAATAGTTTAAGAATCACCTAGGCTAGAATAAAACAGTAATTCTGAAATACCAACTGCGAACATGTGGGACGGTGCTGATTGTGACCAGAACATGGACGGGTATAGTAAAAAAAATTAACCGATAGGAAACTTAAGGTAAATAGTAATTAGGAGAACGGGAAACATTAGGGCTTGATGACTTAACCAGTCAGGATGACGGTTTTGAGTGAAAAAAAGGAGACGCGAAATCTAAACAGGTAATTGTTGTGACAATAGCGTATCATGAGAGATGACTTCATAAGTAAGCGCATCGACAATTTCAGGATGCCAGGGAATTCAAACTTATCGAGATATTAGGACAGTGTGGTAGAAAATAGTTCCATTTTCATACTGTCAACAGTACATAAACAAGAGCAATTGTTTTGTTTTTTTTAACGCAAGGAGAAAATTTAACGAACGGAACAAAATTAATATTGGTCGGAGAAATGAAAATGAAAAATATTGAAATTACATATGCTGCAGAGTGACCGGTGTCTTTTTCAGTAGTAGCCATGCGTGAATTGTGTATACCAGAACCGAAGAATAATAATGATTACACCTCTACTTCGGTTTTCATTGGCGAACATACTTAATTCAGAGGTTTGTTCGTAAAAGGGATGAACAGCCATCGTTGGTTTCATAGTGAGTCCAAAGCCAATTTTAAGTAACGAACAAAGTCTGAAACTGGAACTGAATTGTCTGGAACAGGAATAATCGTTGTGGCTTCTTTGGCTATTCTATGGGCTAATTCATTTCCAGGAGTAATAGCTTTAATTTGACGTATTTCGATGATTTCGTTAATTTTAACGCTTTTAATTTTGTAATAGCCTTTGTTAAGTCGAATATTTTTAATTTTACAATTAAAATATAAATGCTTACAAAGTATTGTTACGATTCAAAACTGACTGGCCTGAAGATCTTCAGCATAGTTTTACTTATCGCCAAACAAATTCATATTACGAACACTTTCGGAAATAAAATAACAATTTCACTAAAATTAAATTTTATTTATTAATTTTAAGAAATATTAATGAAAAATGAATTCAAAGAAATTCATCGTACCCGTAGTTTTGTTCCGCAATTAGAGCAATTTACTTATATAAAAGATGACCGTTTCAATTTTTTTCAAAATATTCACGTCGTTAAGGTTGCAGTTTTTTGCGTATAGCTGGTACACACTCGTCCCACTTGGCTACGTAAAAATTTCCTGCTATCGGATCGCTCAAATTATATTTACGAGCAAATTGTCGGATCGAAAAATTTGAGCGTCCATCCGTACAACTGAAAATAAAATTGTCAAAATTTCGATTAGATTAATGTCGTAAGCCGATTAAATAAGGTTTGTCATTGGGTGGCATAAGAAAGATAAAGTTAGCGAATTTGCAATAAAAGAAACGGGCAATTATTATATTTGATTTAATTCGGTTTTTACATATTATAAAATCTGGAATAATAGAAAAATTGTGTCATATGGTGGAGTCAACTGAATTTAATGATTAGTTAAAACCAGAACTGAAGATCAAACCTCTTGGTTGTTATCTAATAAATTAACGGCTAGCGGATGACTGGTTTTTTTCAACTTCTTTAAGTATTGTCTCCCGTACCTTAGGATTACGGTATTTATCCGTACTATATTCAAATCATGATAGATATTATTATTACGATTGCATCGAATGCGTTGAACAGTGATTTTTAAAACTTTCGATTAGAAGCATTGTATAATTTGATATTGGAGCAAGGGCATCGCAATGATGAGTCGTTCGTTCAATTTGATCATAGTGTTATACAAAATGGTTTACACGGCAAAGATAGTTTGATGTTTCTATCGATAAGCCAGTATCTTTTAATAAGTCCGAGTTAAGTTCTTTATTTTTCTTAGTAATATGCTGCTTCCAACATATCTGTCGATCTAGTCATATATCAAGATAAAGGACTTTTCTTGCGATAAAATATCAAATTTACTGAAGGACAGATATCAGTTATTGTAGTATTTTTTTTTTTTTATACGCATATGTCTTATGGCTTGGGTTATTTTAATTGTTTGTCTTCCCCGTCACAAAAAATATCCCATTGATTTACGCAACATTTTCAATGATTACATCATTTGTTTATTTGGTACTGTATTGTGTTTTACTACAACTACATGCAGAAGTATAAAAACATATCTGGATGTATGTACACGAAACGTGGATTATAACAAGAAGAAATTATAAGAATTTTATACAATCACTCCGATTATTATTCATTGATTCGTGAGATTTGCGGTGTTTTAAAATATATATCACAAGTCGAAAAAATTTGACACCTCGATGAAAATGAAACTGGAAACCATAATCAATTCCAAATTTAGCATAAATGTGAAATCTAAAAACTAAACGTAAATTTACGAACGTTAAATTTATTATACGACCTATGCAATTATAAACCAAATTACGAATAATTGTTTTGGTTATAATGTTTTGATATCAAACAACAGAGTTATATCAGACACTTTAAACTCGGTTCGATGATAAAACAATGTAATTAAATTAACGTTCGCGAGTTTTTATACATGATATTAAGTGTTCCAAGATATACTTCAGTTCGAAAGACAATTTTAAGTTTTCATAGTTGATATACGTTCAGAATTTTTTTCACGAACATAATCTTTAGGTTTCATTTGTAATTTAGTTCTGATAAAAGGCTTGAACTCCGCAGTAGGCTCCTAACAAAATTCTGGCGAGAGTAATAATTAACAATACTGAAGCAAATATTGAAAATGTTCAAAAAGAGGCCGCAGAAATCATTGGGCAATAGTGTAAAATTGTTTTATAAAATAGTAGAAACTCGAATAAACACTTCACGGCACTCGAGAACTTTAGGAAACATTGAATATTTTGAGAACAGATAAAGGAAATGCGGATGTCCAGTTGAAGAAAGAAGAATATAACAAAATATTAGAGCTGATAGAATGTGATTTATATATAGAAATAAATAAGAATCCTTTGCGTGCAATTATATCAAAAGTACACAATTTCTTCAAGACAAAACAACCTTGATGTGAATACAAAACGATACCAGATTGGTTGTGCGATAATGCCTACAGTATGTGCGATAAACGGTCGATTTCATGTAATAGAAAGCTGGTATGCAGGCAAACTTAAACCATTGATAAGAATCATTTCCACAGCTATAAAAAATTATCTGAATTTTTGGAGAAAATCAAAAGGTAACGAAAAAAGATATTCTGATTATTTTCGACGTAGTGTCTTTGTCTTTATTTACTCTAATATCCTGGTAACTGACACTATAAAAATTTAAAAAAAATCACATCTCGGATGTAAATTTACTGAAATTCCTCGATATAATTGTCAGCAACAATTATTTTCCTTTCGACAATAACATTTATAAATATGTAACATGGGCTTTTAACGCAAATTTTTTCAATTTGGAGCAAGTGAAAAATGAAATGATAAAAAAACGGCCTCCCAAATGCCGGCTTATGTAGCTGACATTTCGTGATTTAGCAATGTGGTTAGTCAGCTGAAATTTTTTATGGACTCGAATATGTTTCACAATAGCAAATAAAACAAGAAAATAATGGCGAATTAGCTTGTTTAGACTTGTTGGAAATAAAAACAACAATTTCTGTTTTTTTTTTTTGAAACAATGTTGGTCTTCCACATGATGATAAGAGAACATTGACAAGTAGATGGATACATAGACAGGTGTGTTTATCTGTAAATCTGGACAAAATTAATCCTTTAAATCACAGTTCTTTATACGGTACATCAACTTTAATATATATGCTTATAATAAAAGTAATTTGCTCGACGGTAAATATTCCAATTTGTACAACGTGTTAAAAATTATCTACAGTTATCTAAAAAAAAAAAAAACACGATATTATGCACCAAATTTTACTTTGTAATTTCACTTTCTTGACCGTTTTTTAAACTTATTTCCTACACAAAACTGTATAATTTTATGTAACAATTTGATAATGTCTTACTAGAAGGTTTAAATCTAAGTTGCCTTCTTTACACATAAGTGACGTCCGCATGGATGATAAACGCGAGTGTTTTTAAAATTAAATAACAAAATTAAGTTGTTAAAATAACTAAATCTTTGGCCGCTAAGCTTTTCGAATACTAAGCCCTTATCGAGTGAACATGAAAACGAATAAAATATAAAAATATACACAATTTGTAAAAAAAATAGAAGGAAAAAACCGAAAAATAAAATATAAAAAAAATGCTAATAATAGCGACAATTATATTTATTTATCTCTTGTTTTATATAATTATTTTCTAATTCTGAAATAACTAGTGAATATATTTATAATATATAATTATTTTTTATAATATTATATATATATATATATATATATATATATATATATATATATATATATATATATATATATATTGTCCGCTTGATAATAGCTTAATATACGAAAAGTTTTGCCGTCTTTTTGTATAAAAATTTAATGATTATAACTACTTTTTGTTGTTTAGTTATATATTTTTTAAAATTCACTACATTCCACGCTATACAAAGAAAAATATTTTTGAAACGTTGCAAGAATAAAAAAAAAATACATTTTCGAACGTAAACTATATTATCGTCAAAATCGAAGAAAATATTACAGTAAAATGAGACGTATGTATCTTTTTTGTACGTACACGTAGAGTATGTGTGAGTGTGTATGCATTAATTATTCGTCGGTACTTTTATTACTACCGAAATCTTGCAATCGGAAACGCAAAAAAATTAATCTATAACATTCGTCTTAATTCATTAAAATAATCTAATTTTTTTAAATATATCAGGGTATTTTTATAATGTTTCCTCTCGGTGATAAATAAATAAACAAAATAAAAACTGGCGATTAATGATTACATAAACACATTTCGCCACTGCAACATCGATTTACTATTTAGTCTGCATCGATTCATTATTGAATGTAAGCATTCCCAGTTTGTTTAACCAATTCTAATCACCGGCGATAGTTATTAATGCCTCATAGGCATGACATCGTAGTCGGGTCTAATTAATTAATCAGTTTTAATTTTAAAACATTAGTTTACGAGGATTACCTGCTATTTATGCGAGGTTCGTCGTCTACGTTTAAGATCCGAACTGGTTGCATGTACGCTAAAAACACGTAACGATGTAGACCTAAAATTATGCAAATCAAAATCGAAATATTATTAATGATGACTAAATAAATAAATCATTAATTATTTAACGTAGAAAATATGGTCCGTGGAAGAAAAATTTATTTTTTCTTATATATTCCCAACAGCTAGTAAATAAAGACCTTCTGATGGTGATTTTTCATATATTTAGTAGAACAGTACATATTTTATTTATTATGTACTAAAGTATCATTGTTTTTTTTTTTTTTTTGTAGAGGACAAAATTCATTAGAGAAGAGGATTTCAAAAGGGTTCTTCGTGAACTATCGGACGAAGAAAATGAAGGTAATCTCCAAGATGTTGAACTTGATAGTGATTTTTCGGATGGAGAAAATGAAGTAATAGTACATTCAGACCACGACACTGATTCTGAACAGGAAGGTGATGATACTGTAAATTACAGCGATCAAGGTAATAGAGATTTCTTTGTCGGTAAGGATAATGAAACATTTTTCTTGGAAACATATAAGAAACAAGAAGAAGAAGTTGAACTGGAAAGGGAAACATCATTATCAAAAAGAAAACGATGTATGTGAAAGAAAAAAAAAAATAGAGTGACTACAAGAGTGTGTAATTCATGCAGCACTCCTATATGCAAGGAACATATTCTTCAGAAGTCATTCTTTGCTTGAAATGTAAAGGGGAAAATGAGGATGATAATAATGGAAGTAATGATTCAGAATAAGTATGTACATTCTAGCAACAAATTATTATTAGTTATTTTTACATAATTTTTGTTAAGCCTTCCTTATTTTTTGAAATTACTAGTTTAAGTATTGAAAAAGGGTTATTTTTTACCTACTTATGATTAGTGTTGGTTAATTTTATTGTTTTATTGGGTAATAAATACTTTTCAAATAACCAAAAGTTTTCTATATTCAAGCTGCTATGTCTAGCGTAATTAAAATGATGAATTACATGTGGTGTACAAAATACACCAGCGCGCCTGGTTGTGTTAAAGTGGAAGGCGCGCCCGCTCGAGGGTTAAATAATCAATATATATGACTAGTCAGTAATAAAATACGTATAGAATATTAGTACGATTAGCATTACGTGAGGCAGAAAGCAGTTGGAAGAAATTCATAAATCAATGACCACCCTACCCGTCAATCATCTAGAAATATGGGGGTCGAACTTTGAAGATGCGCAAAACCTGCTAACCGAATGATTATTCTCCAATTACCAATGCAGGTCGGCATCAGAGAAACGAGAATCTGCATGCAGATCTGAATACGAAGTGGGTAGACGAGTTCTTTTTGTGATACATGAAAAACGATTCTATAAACATTCGAATATCGAGACAAAACACTTGCTCGACACACTAGCAGATGTTTAGATACCTTAAGTTATTAAAGAAAGAATGTAAAAATTCGGTCTTATATTTGCCAACTTTGTGGAATGTATTATACTCGAAAGTACATTATAAATTATAATAGTTTTGCACAGAGATCTGCAGCAACTGTGAATTTATTTCATATGCGGATTTATTTTCAACAGATAGAAAAAAATATGTTAATATCTGGAAAAAATAAAATGGGTTTAGCTTTCTCGGTTCCCAAATGCGGATACACACTATTTGGCTGCCGAGGAATAGTAAAAATTGTTAAAAAAATCACTAATATGAAAATAATCTCTGGATCAAAAATCAGTTACTCAAAAACCTATATTTAGGAATACTTATCGATTGTAAACTTACAATTACCTGAATAATAAAAGTGGAAAAATATACTCTATGCAGAAAGTTTAACTACCAAACATCAAAAGTTTAAAATATCATGAAAGAACCATCCTATATAAAGGTCTAATAAAGTCACTATCTGCTCTCTCTACAGGACACCTTCCTAATGTTATTAGTAACATGTTACCTTTAGATTTATATATTATTGGCCAGGCGATTGCTTCAGATTAGAAAATAACATGACAGCATTAGCCTCCTTAACAGTACATATTATTTAAAAAGTAAAGGCCTTCCCTCAAATCTGATCAATAGGCCCTTCTATGAAATCACGAAAAAATATATTAATCAAGTACTAATCAATATCTGGCAGCAAAGATGGGACACTTGCTAAACAGGATAAAAGACTTATAATTTTTTCCCTAATAGTGAAGCCAGAGGAAGAATGAAAAAACTAAATATTAATTTCTTCACATCTCAGGTTCTTTCTGGGTATTGAAAATTCGGGGAGAATATCTCCACAAATTCCGAATCTCTAGTGCACCACAATGTACAGTATGCTATTGCGATGAAGTCGACAATATCGAACAGCTCATATACAAGTGTCCTGTCTTTAATCTGTTAAGACATACTTATCAAATTAACCCCAACTTATCTCTAATCCTAAACAAAAATAATATGGAAACTTAACATTTGTAGAAAAGGCAATGTAAATCGCACTAAGAGATTGAGGGTAATAGAAAGTTCAATAAAAACAAATTTAAATGTCATACTAATAATTCTGAACCAAGTCATAAAACTCTATCCTACTAGTTTACCTCTGCCCAATATACTTCTAAAAAATTTTATGTAATAATCATTATTACCATAACTTGTTATAAGCGTGCATTTGTAACAAACTTGTATATTATTTTTCTCTAAGCTTCTATATATAAAACTTAACCACTTGCGCGCCCACACACACACGTGGTCGGAGGGGCTATGTTAATCATCTCCTCTCAATTTTTAAGTACACTTGGCAAGGAACAATCATACACAGCTAATGTTAATCATGTATCATAACATAAGAGAGCATATGCTCATGTATACACTTTCGTCTTTTTCCTTTTTTAACTCAATACACACCAGTTCCTTGCTCTTTTATAAAAATATATATTTGCTCTATACACTTGTTGGAATTGGGGAACTAATTAAAAAAAAATCGAGCAGTGTAGTAGGGGAAAAATTAAAATATTCAGGTTATGGCAAATCGATGATAATTTGAAATAATGTTAAACGCGCGCATTTATAGATATCAATAAATATAAAAATGAGCAATGAAACTTAAGAAAAATATGAAAATAAATCTTATAAAATTAATCCTATAATTTATTTTCAGTTTTATTATTTTCATGTTCATTTATTTTAAAAATTACAGTTGGGCGATATATCCTTTATGTAGTATACGAGAAACATTTAGAACTTAACAAAAATCAAAGTTTCTCTCATACGTTCACGATAATCACCAAATTGCACTGATTACCTGTCATTCAAATATGACAGTTCTCGCTGATTTACTTTTGGTACATTTAAGTATTGCCCGAAATTTTTTCAACAAATCTATACAATTCACGGGATTTAAAAATCATTTATATATTCCGTTGGTTTATTGCTTCCTAACGGAAAAAAGTCAGGGAACGTACACTGCAATGTGGACGTTCCTCGTCCGAATTGCATCGTCGTTGAATATAGACTTAAATATTAGAAAATTTACGTTAGATTTTGAAAAAGCGGTGCAAAATTCCGTTACTGCAGTTTTTCCAGAGTGCGAAGTATTCGGTTGTCGGTTTCATTTAGGTCTATCGAAAAGTACTCGGTATTGGAAATTTAAGAAAAGTTTATACGACGAATTCGGATATTAGGCGGTAGTTGAAACGATTTTTCGGGCTAGCATTTCTGCCTCCAAATTTGATTTACTACAATTTTTGGCAAATTACTAGGCAACCACTAAATTCCTCAGCCAAGGATTTTGCAGATAATATATTCGAAAAGTACGTTGATTACACGTTTCTCCTCCGATGTGGGCTACTGCACTATTAACGAGTCCAAGAACAACGAATGGGACTGAATCTTTTCAGTCCGGATTATAATCGATAGTTTTATCATGTTTCTCCTTCCATTACATCTTGGACGTGATAAAGGAGTTACAGTCCGAATCGGAAATAAAGACCGGAGACTTCGAAAAATTTACATGTCTAAGTGAAATATAAAATATAATTAAATCATTGAATCCTACAAAGCACAAGGTTATGACTTAATCTCAGCGTGAGTTCCAAAAGAGCTGCCTAGAAAAAGCTTAATATTCCAAATAACCTATATCTTCAATGCTATACTTAAACATACTTTCCAATTTGACTGAAATTTTCACAAATTGTGGTTATTAAGAGAATCTGAAACAGAACCGATATCGTATCGTTCTATTTCATTATTGCCTCTGCTTTCCAAGTTCTATGAAAAACTAATTATAAGAAGAATACTACCGCTTAAAGTACCGTCGAATATGTTCATCGGCTGGTTAATATGATTGAAAAATCCAACTTTTGCGTTAAAAATCTGAGATTTATCCAACAAGACCCGGTGTACTTGAAGGGACTGTATTGGGAGCGTTATTTATATAATTTATAGGGCAAATATTCCCACTTCCGCAATTGTTTAAGTAGCAACATTTGTTGATGACAAAGCTATCCTACTAGCAGATAATTCCTGTGTAGACGCATGCACGAATCTGCGATCAGCATTTGAAAAAATAGCAACGTGGTTTAAAACTTGGAAAACTAATATTAACGAGAACGAAAACTTTTTTAACGAGACCCATAATAATAAATGGTGCCATAATCCTCGGAAAAAAGAAGTAAACTAATTTAAAATAAACTTGGATCAACGGCTAACGTGGTATAAAAATTAAAAAGCGCAATGAACTCAATATTAAATGGAACAAATGTTTTGACTAAACTGGAGGATGATAGACGTCTGTTATGGAAAATAATGTACGATGATTTGGATGTAGAAAAATCTAAATCTTTCTTAATTGCTGCAAACGGTCAATGGTTTTTTGTAGTATTTTTTGTACATTACAATTAATACTGGATGACATCGTCGATGTAAAGCCGAGCACTTTTTCTATGTTATACATAACATGAACAAGGTTCCTCGGATCATTGTGAAAATTCCGACTGTTACAACCCGTTCAGGAGAGAATACTTGCGATCACAAAGACAAGTACGATAATACAGAAAAGAAAGTAATAAACAGCGATATATATGCCGTTACACGAAATCAGATTTTGAATTATATAGTTCGGCTCAGACAGTTTGAAGGACCCAATAAAAAGGAAATAAAAAGGAAATAAAAAGGAAATAAAAAGGAAACGTTTTTTTGTTCCATTTTTTGTTGTTTATTCATTTATTGCGTTAACAATCTTATTCGGGTAGGTATATTCGAAGTTTATTTTTTTTTTTATTTTTTGCTTAGATATTCAGTTTTAGTTTGTAAAAAAAGGTCTTTGCCTGGAAGAATGGTTTTGAAATAAGATGCTATAAAAAAGGAAACATGGAAACTGTGCAGATGAATAAAAAAAGTTAGGAACGAAATGTACGAAATTATTAATTCCGTTTTTACGCGTATGAGAAAAAATGATGTAAAGAAACGTTTTTGTTTTTTTTTTTTTTTTTTTTGTTTTCCGCGCTATGTACAGCAGCGAGGCTAGGAGCGCGGCCAGCAAATTTAAATTTTGTTAAACAGGTTTATCGACCTAAGCTTAGCAAGAAAGGATGAAACGGATGGGGAATCTTGGGCCAGAATTGATGAAATATTTAAGGAAGAAGGTTTTGGGATTTTTGGACATTCTGTTAGGAGGTGGTGAATTGTAATCGGAACGTCGCATCTATATCACAGGTTGATGGGACTAATTTTTGGAATATGTGTCCATGTGTAAGTTGCGTATGACCGATCCGGAGTCGACACAGCACCACCTGATCCCTTCGGTCTTCAGGTTGAAACTTCCATTCGCGAACTGACGGGAAACGTTTAAAAATCGCGTATTTCATATACTTCCACATATAAATACGTATACAAAAATAAAATAAAATTTCGGCATTATTCGTTAAATATTACACAACATGTAAATTTATGATAAATATACAACGATATTAACAATTATCATCTGAATAATAAATTAACGTAAGAAATGTTTCGCGTGATATACATATTCGGTCCTATATTACGTCTTCTTTTTTTTTTAGAATAAATTTCGATGACGTAAGAATACTCCAAGTCGATTGAATGTCCCTTATTATCAAAATGGGCAATTTTAACCGTTAAAAGTTTACGTATTGTATAATTGCAATGGAATTTTTTGACTTAAAATCACTCACGGTATAGACGAAAATTTTTTCTTCTAAATTAAAATTATGACGTACGAATTACGTAAAATGGGTGTCAGAAAATTAAATACGGCAAATAAAATTTTATAACAGCGAGAATAGCTTGTTAACGTTTAACGAGGTAGTCGGTTGAAACGAAATCTATTACCGTGACGTAATAAATGATCGAATAACTATCGATTATGTTAAAAAAAATGCCAACATTTAACTACACTGCACTTATTTTTTTTTGTACTTGGATTTGTTTCTAATTTTTACTCCGTTTTCATACTGTTGTTATTATTATAATCATTTAATTACGTATAAAAGATGATATATATATTTTTTTATTTTGTTATATATACGCAATTACAATTAGCCGAGAGGCCATGTAGCAATTGGTATTAAAACCGAAGTAGCGTTAAAGTTTTTTTTTTTATTAATGCATTTTTTTTCTTAAGATATTAGTGAATACAGTCTACTATATATAATTATTGGATGACCGCACATCTCCTGCACCACCGTCAGGTTTAAATCGGACAGACGCGGCTCCTTACAAAAACATTCAGATTATAAGTAGTCAAAGTCTAAGGTTATTTATATATATACACATTCATAATTTCATTCGTGCAGACTGTTTTATTCACACACGCATTCAACGAGTTTACTATACAATAATTACAATGTTTTTATATATAGAAAAATATTTATAATAATATATCGTACATCCAACAGTTATCAAAAGCCCCTTTTATGTCTATGCCAACGGCTAAAACACATTTATTATTACTTAATCCTTCTCTGATTTTATAAGCGACGTAATTTACCGCGTGTTCGGTAGATAAACCTTCCGGAAATCCAAACTGTTTTTAGTCAAGGAAATTTCGTTTATTTATATGTAATATAACATCTTATATTTTATCAATTTTTCATATATTTTTCCGAATGTATTTAGTAAGCAGATTGGCCTAACTGATGTTGTTCGGGTCTTTATTCGGTTTTTGTAACGGGATTACATTCGATAGTTCCATAAATTTGGAAAGTAAGCTAGAGAGTACATTTTCTGGTACATTGTTAATAATAAATCGGGGAAATGTTTGCGTATTAATTTTATTAATTAATTATAAACAAACAAAATAAAACACAATCACTAAAAGTTTTTTAATCGCGAAACAAAAAGATGTAATAATTTTAGTTCGCGCTTGAAAATGACGTAACTGTCGAAAAGCTTCGCGATTCAAAAACTTTCAGTGATTGTGTTTTATTTTGTTTGTTTATAATTAATTAATAAAATTACTACTCTCCAATATATTCAACTTTAAATTTTATTAGTTTGATATTTTATCGGGACCTGAAGTTTTATTATTTATTAGACTAATTACTATTTTTTTTTTAACTTATCCGGATCTATCTGATGCGATATTAATTCATTCGGTTTTGGAATTTTCGGAGAGTAATTTTGAAAGAGGTTACGTGTATCTTTCTGTTCAGCGCTATCTGCGTCTGAGCAATCACTTGGGAATAGAGCAGCCAGACAATAATTTAGATTTTTATATGTGTTTATTATCTTGGTTCCATCCTCTTTCTTTAGCAATGGTATGGCATTCCGTTTTTTTAGCTTATCGACGGCGATTTTGTAGCTAAGGCCCCACGGTTTCACATTTTCTGTGCAGAAATTTTCCCACGCGATCTTTTTGGCGTGTTTAATATTATTTTTCAAAATATGTTTACATTGTTTACATATTTCTTTTCGATTTTTTCTCACGACCGGGTCTTTCGTCCTTTGGTACAAACAGCGATATTTTTTAGCTGTGCGGCTAATGTGTTCAATTTCTCTGTTCCACCAGTTATTTGCTTTTTTAATGATTCTCGAAGTGGTGTGTAAGTCAGTTATGGCCTCTATGTGTCTTGATAAATATCCCACTGAATAATTACAGGATTCGCACATTCCGTGGTTTTAGTAATGTTCTCATTGAGAAAGCGCAGGAAATTATTAAAGTTAGTATGTTTTATGGTTTTTTCTTCAGCTACTTGAAGGTTATATTTAAAGGTGATGTATTCATGATCAGAGAAGGATTCCCCCATAAGCACATTTAAATCTTTCACATGCTCTAACGCAGCACCAGATGAAATTACTAAATCTATTACACTGTTTCCATTGGCATTTCCAAAGGTAGATTTATTTTTTTCATTTAAAACAATTAAATGATTAGATGAAAGAAATTCGTGAAATATCTTCGTCTTTTTCGCTGAATTTTTCACATCCCACAACTTAGACCTTATATTGAAATCATCAGTCAAAATAACTTTTTTGTATGAGAATTGGATTAGAAGTTGATCTAATATTTTTATATACGGTTCCGCTGGCTTGCTAGGAGAGAAGTATGCATTCACGGCGAGAATATTATGGTTATTATGGACTAGAATTTTTTGATATGTTATCTGATTTGAGACGCAGATAGCGCTAAATTTATTAGAGATAACATTATATCCCGCGAAGCAACTTGTTAGAGGAAAGGTATGGCTCAGTAATCAATATTATATCGATGCTGCGATTTATGGCAAAGTTATATAACATGGCTGGCGCAGCGATGCAATGATTGGTGTTATTTAAAATAAGATTAACGCTATTCATTGTTATAATTAATAAATTTGTTGGCATTATTTTTCATTTTTTCTAAAAAGGCGCATTTGTAGTTTGCCGGGTGGTTATTTACATTATTTGAATTATGAATATCATTAAAACTGTTACTTTTTTTTATCATTAACATTAGTAGTGTCACTAACCTTATTATTAACGCAGTTTGTACACAGTCCGCTTTTTACGGTCTTCTCTATGAGTTTTTTGTCGTCCTTTTTAAGTTTACAATCCGCTGTTTTATGACCGATTTTCCAGCAAGTGAAACACTGCAGTAGGATACCGACTCACAATAATATAGTTTAATGGTGGTTTGTTTTTAACCGCCCGTTGATTTTCCACAATGTTTGCGAATTGGCTATACTTTTGTTTATTTGTTTAAAAGTAGTCTTTTTCAATTCTTCGTTTTTTTCTTTCAATTTAGCGATTTGAATCCGCAGTTGTTTGATTTCTTCATTTTTCTTTGAAAACGTTTTCATTTGTTCCTTTATTGATAATACCTCTTCCTGTAACAAGTTGACTGTACTCTCTAGGTCACCTTTGTGGAGTGATCTTCGTATAAGAAAACATTCTTTTACATCCATTTCTCTACACAGGTTTTGCATGATAGTTGTCTGGGGCTTCGTTTTTCGACAGACACCTATTGTGTACTCTGGTGCCACATTTCTCAGTACATTTCACTTTGGCCGGCCAAGGAAGGGTAAGTTACAGACGGTGCAGGAGTCTGAACTGACCATGCCACCTGCAGTTTACGCCGAAGTGTAGCAACGCGCGTGCGAGAGAATCGACTGTTTAGAAATAAGGTTTCACAGCGTGTGTGCGAGAAAATGCCAAAGAATAAACGAATACGAAATTGATATAGAGAATAAACTTATTTACAAAATTAACGCATAACTAAATGAATAATAATGATAAATTAAAACTAAAAAAAAACAGTCTTACTCACCGCACAAAATAGAATAATATTTCAGCAAGTCCGAAAATAAACTGTTAAGGGCCAACTAAAAAACAAGAATTATTGAGAAGCAATTGTGAAAACGAGCGCACGAGAACGCGAACACCTAGAGGGGTTAACAACCGTTAGTGCTCCCCCAAAGGGAATTCCGATGGAAATTAGGGATAAATCAAACGTCCTGTTTCGTTCCAATCGGCGTCTCTGAAGACTGTTATCTAATAAATGAATGACCAGTGCATTTGTATGGGGACTCCAAGCGCCTGCTCAACGGCGCGTTTGACTTCGTCTTTAACAAAAGGAATGAGAAGGTGTCAGGATGTAATGTATAGTTAGAACTTAGAAACATACCAATAAAGAGCAGTGAGTAGCCTAATGACCTTATTTTGGAACCCTTAATATGGGCTATTTTTTGAGCATCAGGCCGTATATCCACATAAGCTTTAACATGATTTTATAAATTAAAACCTTATTTTCAAGAGAAAGACTGGAGTGTCTGCCAAGAAGCCAGTACAACTGCTTCAATTTTATGTCAAGATGTTTTCTTTTCTGTTCGACATGCTATTAATGATCTGTATATATGCCTGCAAAACGTGAACTACGAGCGCCGAATGTGAAAACTTTCGAGATGTGGTGCTGTCGAAGATGTTATCGTGGAAATATTACATAACCGATGAGGAGGAGGCGGTCTCAATAGGAGAAAATCAGAAAAACGTAGTAGATGATATTAAAAACAAGGAATACATTATCCAGAAAGTGACATTTTTACTCTCGTAATACGAATACATAGAAGACCAATAAGTGGAAGAAAGTGACTTAACGACAAATCTACATCATTTTGTAAGAACCATAAACAACTCATTACGGATGAACCGACACATATGAATAAAAATGTATACGCAATCTGCTATGAGCGGAAGCGATCATGATGATGATAATTTGAAATTTTGTTTTCTTATATTGAAATAATTATTTACGCGAACTTACGAGTTGAATTATTTGAGATCTATCGTTTGTGACGAGTTTCTAAATTTTAACATTTTCAATCGCCGTGTTGGCTTATAAATTTTTAATGCTGACGAAATTTGTATTTTTTTTTCAATAAGGTATTAGTCCATGTGTTCCAAAAATATTTATTTAAAAATTACCTAGTCGTCTAAAAAACGAAAGAAATGTTAGTTTACGTTTCCACCTCCTTTAGTTAATTTTTCGAATATAATAATTCTTCGTAAAAACTGATAACGTGTGATCGAAAGGGGTGAAATGTAATAATTTCCGTGGTAGATGCTAATTTGGAAATTCTTAAATACCTATTAACTGTAAAAACCGAAATCTAGGTTTTTTTATACTACTACAATCATGTATTTTCCGTAAATTTTTCTTTTTTTTATTTCCTAATTATTTTTTTAATAAATTAATTTTTTCAAACACGTCCGTCGTGCTTTATTTTTTAACATTAATTTTTTAAATGTGTTTATTTGATTTTTTTTTTACTTTTTAATTATTATTCTAAATTTTTTTCTCGAAATCATCGACTTTAATATAAATAAATAAAAATCTATCGGCGCTTCATGTTCAATGACGTAAGAACAAAAAATTGTAACTATCATACACCTAGACGATTTGTTTTGCCCAAAATATACGTTGAAATTATTAAAAAAATAACTAAAACAAACAAAAAAAATTCAAAACACGGACTATCCTCCCCGACCCTTGACCTTCTTGTTCTTCACATCGTGCTCTCATAACACTTATTAGAACCCAGTAAAACCTTCCCCCCGTTCTTTACCGTACTCATATCTCAGTATCGCGCCCATATTCACAATGTTTTCTTATTAGATTTGATGTGAGATCCCTGTAAGTCCCTGTACTTTTATGGCCGTTTGTAGCTGACACACCCGTACTACCAAATAATAATAATAATAATAGTAATAAATAAAAATAAACAAAAAAAAAACTTGTTAAGGTTAAAAAGGTCGATTGTTTCATATATACCTGAACTTTTTGTAGGAATAGAACCGATATAGTCCACTAACGTTGTCCCCGGCATTATACCGTTGTCTACCGGAAAATATTTTCCGGGCATGTTGACTATTAACCAATGTAACCACTCTCGACTTGTGGGCTTATTTCTGCTCGGTACGTCCGGATCTAAAATGATGTAATACTATCTAAGCGCATATATAAGATGCACACATATACGTACATATAAAATCTACACCGCTCATAGTTTTATATATATTTTGTCTATTATCGATTCTAAAAACTTACGACCGTTATTTTAAATTATTTTCATTTATTTCGTTTTTTAAAGAGACGCTTTCAGATGCCGGGGTTATAAAGAGTGGTTAGATACAACTAGATAGATTAGAATATTCGAGTGAGTTATCGACAGGCTTTAAGAATTGTATGGGAAAGGATTGTAGATTTATGAACGTTGAATAGTGAAAAATTAAATCGCGAACTCGCAATCATAGAAGAAATAGTGAGATATAGAGTAAAAAATTAAATAAATAAACATATCTATAAATATATACATATATATATAAAATAAAAATATTATACAATAATGACCACTTTAAAAGATGTGTTAAATTATATATTCCTTTAGCTCTTCTCGACGGAAATCAGTTGTAATGTAAAAATTAGAAAATAATATGGAAAATTTTAAAACAGAAATGAAAAATGACGTAGAAATGCCTAACCTAAGATCTGAGTCTAAAACTAACATGATTAATTTAGAAGTCAATTTAAAATGGATACGTCAGAATTAAAAGTAGACGATATTACGAATAAGAAGGATGGTATGTGAAACGCAGAAAATGATTATAAAAAAGAAATATCCGATCTTAAAAAAAGTGATCAAAGTAAAATTAATAGTGAATATTATGAATACTAAGGCGAATATGTCAAAATCAGAAAATAGTTATAAAAAAAGTCATACGCGGCCTTAGAAGAAATATTAAAGACACAAAGTTAAAATAGGATCTACCTAATGTACAGTCGAATTGGTTAAAATTAAATAATGAATTAAAAAATAATATAAATAGAAATGAAATTACTAAATCAAAGTGTCTCATGTTAATATAAATGAATTAAAAAGTCATAGAGATAAAAATGAATACGTTCTAAATCAGAAAAGAGTTATTTACCACGAATTCTAAAGAATGACTTTACCCAACATCTTATCAAAATATAAAACTAAAAGAAGTTGGAACGATTGTTAATTTTAAAAAATTTGAATTTGCAAAGAAGTAGAATTCGTAGATTGACCAAAACTGGTAGTAAGACCAAAGAGGGAAAGGAGAAAAAGTGTAAGAAATTCGATTTTGTGTATACGAGACGGTGTCGAATAAAGAAATATAGAGATGAGAAAGGTAGAAATAAGAAAATAAAAATACAATAAAAAGTTTTATTCTTCGTCAATAAAGCTGTTTATGTAAAATTAAAGTTAATATTAAAACAGAACAGGAACATATATATATCAGGTCCGAATATAAGGGAGTCCACCACCGAAATGAGGAAATATAGAAATAATAAAGTGGCTCAATCTGAATTACAGTACTTTCCCAAATGCAGCAACCTATGCTCGAAAAAGTCTTCGGAAATTTTGTAAAGCCTGAATGAATATATTGTTACAAATGGTCATATGAACGATATTGTGTTCCACAAATGATTGTAAGCTAATCTCTAGTTTTCCAATTTTTAAATAAAAATTTTTTTGAACGAGTAATTTATGAGTTATAACAAAACCGCCCTCTGGGTCATCACGTATATTTAATTTAATTAGTTTGATACATAATGATAAAATGGTTTTTACATTGTCAAACATTCAAAATTTAACTATTTTAGTTCGAATGTGTTTGCGGATGGGTCTCAGGTATAATGCGAGCAATAGGAGGCAGCGATCGACATCTTGCCCCTCCCTCCCAAAAATATAATCTATATCCCCTCTGATATATATATATATATATATATATATATATATATATATATATATATATATATGTAAGGTATAGCTTTAAACTAATCAACGAAAATTAATACAGTATATGTTACATTTCTACCGATATGTATGCTTACGTAGAATCGACGTAATATAACGAATAATACACTAAAATTTAAGGAAATAAGTAATATAATTTATATTACAAGGAGATAATTAAGTCTTACGTAAAAACCGATGATTAGATTCTTCATAAATAATATAATTATGTGAGTTATAACAAAACCGTCCTCTGGGTCATCACATATATTTAATTTAATTAGTTTGATACATTATGATTAAATGATTTTTTACATTGTCAAACATTCAAAATTTAACTATTTTAGTTCGGATGTGTTTGCGGATGGGTCTCAGGTTTAATGCGAGTGACAGGAGGCAGCGATCGGCATCTTGCCCCTCTTCAAAAAAAATATAATCTATATCCCCCACTGATATATATATATATATATATATATGTAAGGTATAGCTAACTAATTAACGAAAATTAATACAGTATATGTTACATTTAATACCTATTTTAGTTTCCATTAAGAAAATATACGAATAGTTAATTTCAAGTATCTATAGAATAAATTTAGCCATTAAATGAAAGTCAACATATTTCACATCTGTGTATCTGATAGTGTTCAGGTTTCGTAACATAGAACGCGCAATAACAAAGAAAAATAAGTCTATAGAAGCATGCGTTTATGTATAAAAGTGCGTATAGGTAAAAGTACATATTGGAAAAGGCGTATATACCGTAAAATAATTACTAGTTGTTATGCTAATTATGGAAATTATCGAATCAGCTAGAAAAAGGGAAATAGAAGAAGCTACAAGATGATGATGCTAATTACGAAATCATATCAGAATATAAACATAGAAGAAATAAAAAACATGGAGTAAGTACGGATATTATAAGGTCACAAAAAGCTTGATAAAAAAAACTACAGGAAAATGAGTATCTTTTTATTAAGCTCTTCCAAAGTTTCGTTTTCTATAAATATTGCATCTCTATTAGTTCTTCAATATGCTCACGTATAAATGAATATTCCTATATTTTAGATTCTGATATCATTATTTAATTTGACTCATCTCTACATTTCTTCTCAGTCTACCTACATTATAAATAGCCGCCTTTTCTTATTCATTTTATAATATATAGATATGGGTAAAAACCAACAATAAAAAATCAATCTAATATAAATATAATAAAAATAATAAAAATTATAATAGTAATAATAACGATAAACATCGCACGTAGGCTTAAAATAAAATTGCAATAAATAAAAGTATGTACTGAACAGGTCTATAAAAAATATAACCTATAGAACATTACGCCTAAACTAAATTATACGTGTAAGAAATCGCGGGAAGTAGATTACGACCACAAGATCATATTTAATTTCATGTTACGAAAATTTCTTGTAAGAATTATTATTTTACCGCAGGAATTAACGAATTAATAAATGGTTATAATAATGTATAAATTACTTGTTAATCTCAATTATGTAAGATATTTGTTTAGTAGATGTCATACTGAAGTTATAGCAACCAGAAGTATTGATGTCTATAAGCCTGCCAATTGCTGAATATTAAACCAGAAGAAGAAGTGGACACTTCCCAGGACCGCCAGACGAAGGATAGACAACATTAAATATTTTAAGGAGTACCTCCACGATTTAAAAGATGACAAGAGTGATCTATTTCTAGGTATATATATGCTTTTAAATGAAACAATTGTAATTTTCAGAAATTTACAAGCATTTAATAACGTCTATGTAAACGTAATCGATTTAAACGATTAAATATCTATAAAATACGAAAAGGAAATAAAACGAGCCCGTTCTCGTGCTAAAATTATTCAGCTTTCTGTTTGTATCATCAGACCGAAAGCTGAAAATAAAAAAGACGAGAGAAATTACAATAATTAATATGTTTTATTTTCGAACCTAAATTTGTTTATCGAAAATATAATTAATAAATACATTGCCTAAGAAAGATTATTTTATATAATTCGCATATATACTTTTGTAATAATCGTACTAAATAATGTACATTTTATTTAGAAATTTAAAAAAAAAAACCTTACTAATTTAAACCGCCATTTTTTTATCTAACATAAAGTTAGATAAAACGAAAGTCACTAATCTAAAAAAAAAAATGGGTATATTTGTGCGTGATAGTTTATTTTAGGTCCCCTACAGCGGGGACAGAACTGTGATATAAAAAATTAAGGAATAATAAGGATAATAGAAATATAACCGACCGTATTCTATGGAGTCAGCGCGGGATAGCCAAAATAAGGATAAAGGAAATGTCTGTTTTTGTACTTTTATAAGTCGCCGGACAGCCTGCTGAAAATTCAAAAAAAAAAAAAAAAAAAAACTCATACAGGTTCTTTGATGACAATAAAAGAGCACAACACAACAACAGTAAAATCTAAAACCTAGAACGTTTTTATAATAATACACAACACCGAGCGTCAAAGAAGTTCGTTGAACAGATTAACTGGTCGTGAAAAAGGAAGGTCATCATTTGAAAGCAATCTAATTTCTTTTTATCAAAACTACTTTTCCTAGAAACTCGAAGTTCAAATAATGCCGGCAATATATTTCAAATAATTTTCAACGGAACGTATACACTAGAACACACGCGTGTAATAAATAGAACAAATATTTTTTGTTTCCACATAACATGAGAAATGAGAATAGTAATTGAATTTATCTTTCATAGTTTCGATTCCTCTAAAATATTAAAAATATAAAAATCATTTCGGTGATTATTAAAAGTTCATTTATATGAACAACTCATTAGAGCACTGTCGGCATATCAACAAACTATGCGAAGTAATAAAAATGCTTTACAAAACTCGCGAAATAAATTAAAATATATAAATTTACATCATTATTATTCATTACTGTTATCGCATAATAAAATTAAATTTATACATATAGATAAGAAATTAAATTATACCGATTATATATTAAATAGTACTTCTTAAATTGTCCGTTATTTATTTAAAATTTTATAACACTTATTACTATGTCAGTATTACTTCTTACGTATTCGTCAGTTTCAAAACATAGCTCAAATATTTAGCGTTCATCAATGACATCGCATAAATATTAGCAATTAATTAATTAAGAACCACTTAATAATCATTAAGTTGACTCGGACGGAATTCAGAATATACGGTTTACCCTGTTATATTTAGAAAAATCAGCCATCTCGTCTTCTAAGCAATAAATCGCGTCAAAAGTACCTTACAAAATTACAAGACTTTTTTCATTAAATTCTCTTGTAATGTAAATATTTCGATGAAAAATCTTAATCGATATTAAAATTTGTTTTTTTATTGAGAGAATTGAAATTAGTCGTTGGGTTAAAATTTTTATAATTTTTAATAAATCACATTTTTATTTTATTATAAGGAAATATTTTTTGAAAACTAGTTTCTATTATTTCTTTGCAATGATCAGAGAGAATCGTAATTTGAAATTATACATTTCCAATTGATCAAAACTGATAAAAATGTTTCTAATATCAGTATCCAGTCATGTGGTGTACTGTTTCACACAACCTTGGGGAATAGTGGAGGTGATTACATGAGTTCGTAACGAGTAAAATAGGTTGTAAACTATATCCAAATATATGCGGATGAGATGTACAGATACTAACGAACATTTACCAAGGAGTATGTAACACAGGCGGTAAATCCTACCGAACCCCATTCCGCTGATTTTCAAATGACCGATAAGTAACGACTATAATCTTACAGATTTCAAAGGGTCGTGCTTCTAGTCGCGGTGTAATACGATATAAAAGGCATAGGAAAAAATTGTCTCTTTGTTAATTATAGTATTTTATTATTTTCGGTTTGTTTACATCTTCCGGCATCTTTAAAAATTTTCTTTTTCTTTTTTTTTAATGCTAAAAATTTTTTTAATTCGGGTTTTCCTTTAAATCGTTACTTCGTTTCAAATTATTTTACATAGTTTTTCTTTAAAACCATTTTTATCGTTATAACGTGAAATTTTATAATTTGGTTATAGTGAAAAACATTATGAAAAGTGAAAACTGCTCGAAAATAATGGAAATAATAAAAATAATTTATCGAAATTTAGTAACTATCGTGGTAGCGCGCTGGTTTTAGAGGATGATCTTACAGTTTACGTCTACAATACTCGGTATTTTCCGCTGAATTTTACGCAATCAACCTTGTTATATCTGCTGCTATCACTGAAAATCACAATGATCTTCTAATATGTTCCGATTCACATTCTCTTCCATTATGTGTTTCAACTTTAATTCTTCCAAATTTCATCCTGTTACTTATGCAAAATTTTAAATCTTTTATACTACTCTAAAAATAACTCTAATATGGATTCCAAGTCACACAAGTTTTATCAATGAATTAGCTGATAACGCATCTAAAGAGGCAGCTCGAATTCATCCTTTAATCCCTATAATCCGAAATGCAATCGCCTTCGTCAAATATATGTAACAAATAAATCGTTTTTTGATCTGTGGAATGCAATTCCCCCAACAAATTATCTTAGATCTATTCGTTCCTCTCCTCTTCCTTGGAAGTATTCTGTGCATAGCAGAATAGTACTGTCCCGTATACGTATTGGCCACACCTTACTGACTCATGGTCATATTTTAAATAAAACAAATCGCTGCCCGAAATAAAATTCTTCGCTGATAATAAATGCATCTTGGTATGTAGCAAACCAGATCATTCACCATGATCTAATATATATATCCGAGGTCATTAAGCAATATGCACACAAGAGCCGTGTTGCGAGGCTGAAAAATCATTCAAATACCCTTGCATCAAGGCTAACGGCCTGAGATATAAGACTTAGAAAAAACTCCTGAACCTAACCTAAGGTCATAACTGGACAGTTTTTATTTTAGCGAGAGAGAGGTGGCGACATTTTTTAATTTTATTTTCTTCGAGTTAAATTTAGGACGATAATATTATTTATACTCACCTACTAGACACATAGTGTAATAGGAATAAGGCTTTCTTCTCCAAGCAACTCTCTTCGGCTGATCCTTAACGTTGAACGGTGTTATTTCGCAACCGAGATAACACGACCGCCCGTCGTTATAGGCTATCTATTTAAAAACATCTGTAAAAGCTCAACATCTTACATAAAGTTTTGAAAATACGATACGAAATAAAACGGGAAATAGTTTAACAAAATTTTATCCGATAAACGATAATTAAATTATTTTAACGAAAAAATAATAATAATAATAATAATAATACCTCCAATAACAGCGACGGAGCCGTATCTATAACGTCCGGAATAATTCCGGTTGACTCCATTTTTTCTTTTACCGGATGAAACGGCTTGACACCGAATGTGAACGAAAACTAAAAAACAAAAAAAAATAAGAAAAAATGAAAATAAAAGATACTTTGGAACGTTGCTTGGGACAAAATACGTCTATAAAATGTGTTATATATACAGATTTTAGTAAAATTTTCTTTCATTTTACACAGAGTTCCTAAAGACGAACTATCGAATTTTGTAATTTCGATCAAAGTCGGAAGACAACAATCGAAAATGTATATTTTTAAATAATTTTTTGTTAATGAATTTAACGTTTCACTAATCCATCGATTTTTTTTTAATTTTTTTTTTTAACGAGTAATTATTGTCTATAAGGCTATTTATGAATTAATTAGAGACGATCATTCATATGCTGTAGGACATTGTCATTATACACCGCAGTTGGTGTAGGCTGAGAATTCGAATTTGATTATGTTGTCTTACGCATACGTGGTGGAAATTCGTTTGTATTTCCCACATCAAGTAATGAGGCTTTCAAGTTTTTATTTATAATATTTTAATTCGTTTTTTTATTATGCTCGCGCTTATAATATTCGCATCCTTTATAACTAGCAGGATGTTTGCCACGACAGAAAATAAATGTTAATTTTTCCTCTGGTGCTTTAGGACAGTCTGCTATTAGGTATTCGCAGCTGCATTTAACGCACCGAGGTGGAAGATTATAGGGCGTTGTACGTGTCTGCCATTGCCTTCCGCGCGGTAATATTCGGATTATTTATATAGTAATGTGAAATAGCAGATTTTATTATAAACTAATCCGACGATGGCGAATGTAGTAAACAACGCAATCAACCGATCAACGATGTACATCGTCATCTTGTACACTATAATTCTTTACGTCTAATATAAAAGAATGATTACAGATCTATCAAACCAAAAATAACACCTTGGAAGAAACACTTACAACATCGGAGAGACAGTGTAGTTGTCAGCAGACTCCGATTGGGCCACACTAAACTGGCACATGCTTATCTTAATAAATCGCAAACTCCATTGTGTACGACCTACAACATTACACTATCTGTCCAACATATACTGATAGAGTATCCTCAATATAGCCTACAGAGATCATACTACGGTCTTCCATATTCATTATACTGCTCGATGACAACGTTTCTACGCTATCCAGACTCATCCTCTTCCTACATGATACTTATTTTCCTCTGTGCCTCTATCCGTTAGTTGCTGTATAGGCACATTAATTTAAATAACAATAATAATAATAAAAAAATGATTAAATTTTGATGCATAATTCATAAAACTAATTTTCTACGTAAAAATTTTTCATCGGCTTTAATAAATTATTTTTATCTATTTAAATTGCATATTGAAAAATTCTAAAATAAATGAAATATACATACAGCTTATAAAATACATTTATAAAAATGCAAAAGCTAGTATAAAAACAAATCAGTATGCAGAAACCATATCGTTAAAAGAAATGAATCAGACAGAAGGATGCACTTTCTCCGCAACTATTTAATGCCGTTCTTCGAGAAATAATGAAAAGTTTAAATTGGCAAGATATGAGAACCCGGATAGGGAACGATAGATTAACGCATCTAAGAAATGCTGATGACGCAGTACTCTTCGGAGCAAACGGCCATGAAATAGGAAAAATGATGAATTAACTGAGAGAAATATGTGAGAAGAGCGGTCTTGAAATAAACAAACGAAAGTTATGCATAATAAATATGCGGAGATGACTGAAGAAATAAAAATAAATAATGTAACAATCGAAGCATTTATATACTTAGGCCCATAATATAGTGGCTAATAACGATATGAAAAATGAAGTAAAAAGGTGCATACAATTGACATGGGCCGCTTTTGGTAAATCAAAGAAGATATTAGAAGAAAAGAAAATACCTATTAAAAAGTAAGGTGTTTTTTTTTGTTTTTGTTTTTTTACTTGCCGTGCACAGTAGTAAAGCTACAGGCACGGGGTTTAGATTGTTATAAGCTGGCTAATAATTCAGTTTGTTTTAAAAAACTAAAGACCTGGTTGATAGTGTCTACATTATGCTTAAGCATCTTAAATGGGATGGTGCGGTCTGATAATGTTTGCGGTATTGTTCATAGACCGGATAATCTATCAACAGATGTTTGACAGTTAGCTGACAGCTACATCGATCGCACATGAGTGGTGCTTTACTGTCCAGTAAATAAGCATGTGTTAATTTTGTGTGGCCTGTTCGTAGCCGGCATAGGATTACCTCCTCCGTTCTGTTTTCCCGAAATACTGAAGACCCCAGCGCTGTAGATGGTTTTATCGCCCGCAGCTTATTTTCACTAGATAATCTCTGCAATTGACTATTCCATATTTGTTGGAAGTGTTGCTTAAAATATTCTTTATAATCGACTGATGGTACCTGTATACTGGAAACTGTATTAGCAACCGTCATTTTCGCGGATTCATCAGCTTTTGTGTTACCATCTATTCCTACTGTGAGCTGGTATCCACAAGAATTTTATGTTCTTAGTCGTGGTCTGTAACATTTCAGTTATTTCGTTGACAATTGGCTGCAAACTATTGGTGTTTGACAGCGCCATTAATGCTGGCAGCGAGACAGTGCATATTATGTAATTTGTTTTTTTGTTGATTTCCGTATATTCCACTGCAGACCTGATTGCGAAAAGTTCTGTGGACAGTTCTGATAACATAGATGGTAATGCTTTTTGTTGGGCTGATACTCCATTAACAACTACCGAACAACCTGTTCTTGTTGATGATTTAGATCCATCGGTGTATGTGAATTTGTAGTCTGCGTGATTTTCCTTGATCTCCTTTAATGCTTTGCTGACGTCGGAATTTTCCCTCTTAACACTTGAGAGTGTTGAATTTACTTCCAATCGCGACTATGCCTATATAGCGTGGAGGTGTTTATGGGAAATTATTGGAAGCTGCGCGTTATATTCTTGAATACGATTATGCAGAATGCCAAAATCAGTATCTTTTAGTGTAGCGAGAGACAGTATTTTCAAGTATTTTCTTCTTAGTTGTAATAGCAGTTCAGAAGCCTCACATAAGATGGTTTTGTGTCGGTGATGTTTTAAAAGCTCCAGTTGCCAATTTGATTGCTATATTTTGTGTGGTATTCAGAGATCTCAATAGTGTAGGATATAGAACGTTGACAAAAGTTTTTAGGGAGGAACAGGTGATATTTCACACATATCAAATGAAACAAGATCGCACATATAGAGCAGTTATAAGACATCTTCATCATTCAATAAACCCCGCGATAATTGTAGAGGAACTGACACTAAAAGGATTTCAGGTCCGAAATGTCCATAATATTCGTCAGCGTCATACCAAATTACCGCTTCCTTTGTTCTTCGTTGATTTGGAACAGACAGAAAACTGTAAAGAAATATTTAATCTAAAAGTGCTATGTAACACCCTGATTAAAGTAGAACCACCTAATAAAAAGTCATCGATCCCTCAGTGCCAAAACTGCCAAGCGTGGGGACATACTAAGGCATATTGCACTCGACCACCGATATGTGTCAAATGCGGAGCAGAACATAAAACTGCGGAGTGTAGAAAAGATCCAAAGCTGCCGGCTAAGTGTGGACTATGCGGAGGAGCCCATCCGGCAAACTATAAGGGTTGCGAAATTTATCAGAAGCTGGTTCAAGTTAAACAGGGGTCTACGAAAGGAAGAAGAGACTTAGCTCAATCTGGTCATCGTCAGTCAGGCCTTAGCTATTCCCATGTTACAAACGGTAATCCGAATTCAAATTCAAAATTACACCAAAATATTTCTAGCATAAAAGTACCTCTTGCGAATTTAAATAAATCAAAAATTATCGCTAATTCTGTGTCAACTAATCTTAATATGCCAGAACGAAGTTCTAACAATGAGGCAGCGGAACTGTCCACAATTTCTGATCAACTTACGAGTTTTCTGTCAGATTTCAAAGTTATGTTCCAGCAACTACTGCAACAAAACAGTACAATTCTGACAATGTTAACGACTGTCATTAATAAGTTAGTAAAATGATGGCTGGGTCATTAACAATAGCTACGTGGAACGCAAATGGCTTAAAAAACCATAAGGCCGAAATTGAGTTATTTTTAAGTTCAAATTTCATAGATGTATGCTTAATTTCCGAAACACACTTTACTGAAAAAGATTACTTCAAAATTAATAACTATTCAACCTACTGCTGTACACATCCATCAGGTAGTGGATCAGCTATCTTAATAAAATCAAACATAAAACATCATGAACTTATTCATTATAGAGAGCAGTACCTACAGGGGACTACCATCAGTATAAATACGGCCGTTGGTGACTTGGTTCTGTCGGCTGTCTATTGTCCTCCGCGCCAGAAATTAACAAATTTAGAAGTGTCTATGTACATTCACTCACTAGGTACTAGATTTATAGCAAGTGGGGACTGGAACTCTAAACATACAGAGTGGGGCTCTAGGCTTACTAGCCCCAGAGGCCGAGCACTCAAAAATATTTTAGATAATAACAATGTGGGTTATATTTCATCAGGGGAACCAACTTACTGGCCAACTGATCCTTGTAAATTACCCGATCTGCTAGATTTTTACATCGTCAAAGGTATATCACAACAATACAAAGATATCAGTCCTTCTTTCGATCTTTCTTCGGATCACTCGCCAGTTATTTTAACCCTGAGCGACACTGTTATCCGTAAAAATACTCCGGTAAATCTCTATAACTCTAAAACAGATTGGGAAGCCTATAGAGAATATTTAGAGTCCAATTAAACTTAAAAATTCCATTAAAGAGCAACGAGCACATCGACGACGCTGTACGTTACCGTACTCGCGAAATACAGACTGCAGCTACCTTGAATACACCCGGCAATAATCGAAAAAACATAAATGTTAATAATAGTTATCCTAAATTAGTTAAGGAGCTTGTCTTGGAGAAAAGACGATTACGAAAAAAATGGTTTCAAACTAGATATCCGCAAGATAAAACTTTGTTTAATAAAAAAACGAAACACCTGAAGAGATTACTTTCGGAAATCAAAAACGAAACCTTTAATAATTTCTTATCCGCTTTGTCGCCATTGCCTGTGGATGATCATTCGCTGTGGAAGTGTTGTAAAAATATTAAAAAACCGATTACAAACATACCGCCGATAAGGACTAACAGTGGTGGTTGCTGGCCCAGAAACTCGAATGAAAAAGCTGAAGCATTTGCTACTCATTTAGTGTCCTTAAACCAATACAGGCACTCCATCCAAGAAAATCCGCGTTGGATACTGATAACATAAGCTCGTCTATGCAACTTACCTCATCGGTGCACCTTAACTATACGACTAAGTTTACGTCACCTCAAGAGGTGAAAAGTACCATAAAGTCCTTAAAGCGCAACAAAAGTTCAGGTTTTGACATGATAACAGCGAAGTTGCTTGAGGAATTGCCTCGAAAAGCTCTAGTGTTGCTTACATATATATGTAATGCCATAATTCGCTTAAACCACTTCCCGATGTATTGGAAGTTTGCTCAAGTCATCATGGTTCCGAAACCCGGGAAGGACCCGCACTATGTGTCCTCTTATCGGCCTATATCTCTGTTACCCATATTGTCAAAAGTAATGGAAAAATTAATATTAAACAGGCTACACCCGTATTTAGATTTTAATAACGTAATACCGAATCATCAATTTGGTTTTATGAGACAACATTCCACAGTGGATCAATTGCACAGGGTAGTAAATATAATTGAAAACAGTCTAGAAACGAGACAGGTTTGTACGGCGGCGTTTATCGATGTTGCTCAGGCTTTTGACAAGGTGTGGCATGAAGGCCTATTGTTAAAGCTGAAATCATTACTTCCACCAAATTTATATCTTCTGATTACTTCTTATATGCAAGATCGGTACTTCCAGGTACGTTATGAACACGCGCTCACTGAGATTCATCCTGTTCTAGCAAGTGTACCGCAGGGTTCGGTCGTGGGGCCTACACTGTATTTGCTTTACACCGCCGACTTCCCCGTTACTAGGGATGTATATGCGGCTACTTTTGCAGATGACACTGCCTTACTCTCATGTAACACAGATCCGAACATTGCCAGTAATAACCTACAGGAAGCATTAAACTGAGTGGAACAATGGTTTAAAAAATGGAAGATAGGTGTTAATGAGAGCAAATCAGTTAAAGTTCAGTTCACAAATAGGAAGGTTATAGTTCCACCTGTTAGAATCAATAACCTCACACTGCCTATTCAGCCGAGTATTAGATATCTAGGTATGCACCTGGACAGTCGATTGACATGGCGGCACCATATAGACAAAAAAAAGAAGGAACTTAACATACGGGTTAGAAAAATGAATTGGCTCTTAGGCAGGAATAGTGTTCTCTCATTGACCAATAAGCGTTTGGTATATACAGCAGTTATAAAGCCAGTCTGGACCTACGGAATAGAGCTATGGGGTTGTGCAAAAAAAACAAGTATAAAGGTGCTACAAACGTTTCAAAATAAAATATTAAGAACAAGGTGCACCCTGGTACATAACCAATAAACCCTATACATAGAGACTTGAATATTCCATATGTGTCTGTAAAAAAAAAATTAAAAAAAAAAATAGTGTAGGATTTGCGGAAGCATAGGCCTGGGCTTCGTAATCTAATTTCGACCTTATTATGGTGCGATATATCAACAATAAGGTGTGTCTACTTGCAACATACGTCGTGTGAGAAAGTTTTCTCATTAGATTTAACTTCTTTTGAAAACTTTTTATCAATGAATTTACATGTGATCTCCATGTAAGTTTACTATAAAATTCCATATCTAAGTACCGAACTTCTTTTGCTGCCTGTAATTGATTATTATTCAGATTCATGCATATTTTTTGCTCACACTTCGTAAGACGCAAAAATGTATAGCTGTTATTTTTGACGTTGAGTATCGTAAGCCGTTATTGTGTGACCAGTCTTGCAATTCGTTAATTGTATCTTGGAGGATTGATCCTCCTGTTTCAATATTTGTGCAAGGGAGCAATATGTAAAAATCATCCGCAAACAAAAATGATCTTATTGGTTTTTGGACCTTATCTGCAATATCGTTTATGGCGATGATAAATAGCGTAGGGAGTAAGGTGTTTAATCAATGCGTCCTGCCAGTAATGGTATACGCCAGGGAAACATGTAGCATAACTAAAGGCACCTTAGAACGAATAAATAAAACACAAAGAGAGCGGAAAATATTGGGAATAACTTTACAAGACAAGGTAAAAATATCTGAAATAAGGAGAACTAAGGTAAAAGACGCTGCCCAATCTTAAAAAACAAATGAAGATGGGCAGGACACATAGCCAGATCAGATGATAACAGGTAGGCGGCCAGATCAACTAAATGGCATCCAATGAATAAAAGAGAAAGGGGTCGACCACGTACACGATGGGAAGACGATATTGACAAACAAGGACTGGTTGATCAATACATCAGATAGAAATATATGGAAACAAAAGGAAGAGGCCTACATCGTGCAGTGGATTAAAAACGGCTCATAAAGAAAATGAAGAAGAAGATTTTTCTTTTATTATTTCCATTTTTTTTTTTTAGTAGTTTCCTTTTTCTATATAACATTTTTCCTGAATGTAAAAGTTGATAATTTCGGTTAAAAAAATTTAGTAGTGATTTTAACTAGTATGTCGTTCTTTATTTATTATCGTATTTCGTTTATAAATTATCGTTTAAATTATTTCATTGACGCGAAATTAAAAGTTCCTAATTTTTAATCACAAACGAGATTACTTAATTTTTGATCGTAATATTGGCGTTTGTTCTTTAATACTACTACTAATAATAATAATCGTGAAAACGAATTAATTTATTTAAAATATTACAACAATATTATTATTAGCTATTTATTTATTAAAACATTTAATAATGATGGTGGAAATATAATTACAACGTTAAAATTGTAATAATAATAAGAATCAAACCTAAAGATAATACATAAATAAATACAAAAAATGTCGGTTATGCGCATAAATGAGCCATGGACATTTTAAAATATAATCATATACACGTAACTGCAATGTAGTAAACGTAAATAACTAAGATATTATCGTAATAATCAAATCAAATCAAATCAAATATATTTGTTACCAGATACGAATAAAATGAAACAAAATTCTTATTATGTTTAACTCGCGCTACATAAATTGCACAAACAGCGATCTATATTAATCTATATACGGGCGATCTTGCACGTACATGCAACAAAATTAACCGAAATAAATCATCCCACCACCAATATTCATAACGAAACCCGTTCATAAATAATTACGGATGTAAACTTACAAATAAATATACATATATATATATATATATATATATATATATATATATATATATATATATCCAGGCATGTATACATATTGCTATATTATACTTAACCTATGAAATGCTCGACTTTTATAATTCCACCAGCGCACGCGTGTTGTACTTTTTACAACGCAATGCAACACTCTCTATTTCGTTCTTTTAACCTCATATATAATACTTTTTTTTATCCTATTTTTTTTATTTATTTATTTAACATCAGTACTTATTGCTAACCTCATATATAATGCTTTTTTTTTTATAACAGCAGTACTTATTGCCTTTCGGCTAGAACTACTTAATTTATATTACTTAAATACTATGCATTAAATTTGTATAAATAAGATACGCGTACAGTTTACGTATTGTAGGTATATCGTCCCGGAGAACATCCTTCATATCTTCTTTTGGTATATCATTTAGCGTTCTGCAATTATCGTATTTTTTACATTTCAGTAACAGGTGATGTGTTCGCAATCTGGAGGTTCATCATCTCTGAAGATATACGCATGCATTAGCGAGGTATATCCTATTCTGAGCCGTACTTTTTGATATATGCGACTTTCTTGTGTCGTTGTTTTTGTAGGATATATGTTGCTTTTAACCGTCCTCAGTTTATTTACTGCATCGGTACTAATCCATCTTTCATTTCATTTCTGTAGTGCATAGTCCATGGCGATCGAGCGTATATTTCCCCGTGGCAGGTGGAGCAATCTAGTCACTTCGAGGTTCTGGTCAGCAAGATCTAATTTTTGTTTTTTAGACATTTTTTAAATTTTCTATCGCCCTTTATTATACCTACTATCTAATAAGAACCTGCCTGCGTTGCTGAACAAAGCAATATAACTCATCACATCCTGTACCATCCTTCTCCCAGAGTTCTCGTACATTAACACAACCGCTTTTCTTATTTCTGATGAAGTATAAGATTCCGAAAATAACCATAATCTCTACCCTATCAGTTTCACTCTCTAGCCCTAGATAAATTTCTAGAAATAAGTGTGAAATATTTATTCGTGGAGAATACTATTTCATCTACTATAATCAAGCCTATCAGTTTCAAAAGCGCCTCTATCTCATCGTCTATGTTCCAGGCACTAGGTGTATGTCTTGGATTTTGGTTTATGTTTTTTGTTTACGTTTACTTGCCTCGGCAACTTCTGACGTACACCATGTGGTTTATAAGTCGTTTCCAAGTAAAAATTAGTTTTCTACAAAACAGATACTATGTCTAAATTGCCATTCTCTTCATCCGACATTTCCTTCAAATAAGCGTTCTATTTGCTCAATAGAAAGTTTAAACAATTTGAAAAAAAAGAGAACACCAAAAAAATTAAAACAAAAAACTTAAGGACGTCCAAAAAAAAAAGTATCCGATTTAAAACAGTAAAAAGTACCAGTAACAATATAAGCACGATAAAAAGTAGGACGCACAATTGATCTGCGTTAATTAATGTTCAATCGACTAAGATATGTGAACTCGTTATTATCCAGGATAAACATGCGGTGCGGAATACATGTGGTATTCAGAATTCTAACATAGTTTACATTTTTTCTCATAACCGAAACTCTACGCTGTTGCAGTTTTTACAACAACGCGCGCGCCGGACGGTTAAATACTTATTCACATTTAATTGCACATAAACTTACAGATTCACTTCCACTCGCACGCCCGCATACACTCTCACATAACAGTCGTTCGGTTTTTTGTGCGCACATGCACCCACATTGAAAGAAATACATATACACGTATATACATATGCTCGCTAAACAAATATACATATTAAACGTAAGGCGCGTTGAACAATTTCATTCTATGTTTTACACTCATAGATTGCTAACATTCCTAACACATGCATACAAGGGTTTGTCTACACAATTATCTGTTTAGAATGTATTTCGATAAGTACTTCCGTTTGCCGCCTATGAATTATAAGATCCATATAACAATCAGTAACTTGTTATATAATACGGCTGCTGCAAGTATCCCTTGTGTGGTAGTTCTTAAACAACGCTAAACGCTCTTTCCTCATTTGTAAATCTCGGTTTTCCCCCTAAGATTCTTATATTAAAACGTTCCCGATTTATACAGACGAAATTTAGAGGGTCCTTTAACTGTTGAACTATTAGTAATGAGTTTACATAGCGCATTTTCTCGTGGATATTAATTATTTTGTATAACTTGCAATGGCGCCATGTGACACTTGGCCGCACCTTCTCACAGTGCATTATATACCGTATGACAAAATGAGTTCATAAAAGGCTAAGTACAATCAGCGCAGGTGACTCGATGAAAAATACTGCGTTAAATAGTAAGATAAGTAATTCAGCTTCTTACGACATACTTAACGTGCGCGTACCAGTTTAATTTACTATCTACTTGAATACCAAGATACTTAGTTTCATCAACTCTATTCATCACAAAGTTGTTACTTAGTGTTACAGTTCGATTCTGTCACAGACATCGCTATTAATTACTGTAAACCGATATACTTTCTTTTCGTTTCAATTCAAAATTAATCGATTACAACTTAACCATTGAAATACCTTGCCCATGTTATTATGAATCAATGTCTGCATCATACCTGGAAAACGCGAATTTACTAAGAGAACTGTGTCATCGGAGTAACTAACTATTTTATCCGTAACGTTTAAATTACATAGGTCATTAATATATATTAAAAATAAAAATAAAAAGGGACCTAGTACATTTCCCTGCGGTACCCCAGATTCCTGGATTTCGCACTCATAGTATCTTTTATTTTTGTAACAATGTCTACTGTGTCGGCAGATCATAAAACCAATATGAACCTATGGGTCTGCAATTATTGGGCTGTAACAGTGGGTCTTCTAGGCAAGCATTCAAGCTAGACAAAGCATAATACTAAGAACAATTGTCGATGCATGCAGTTATTCGAGAAATGACTATGTACATCGAGACTTGCACATCCCGCTTGTGAACGAGATTAGAAAATTCGCTACAGCACACGAAAAGAGGCTACATAAACTTGTCAATGTGGAAGCTACCAAGTTACTAGATACTAGTCAAGACATCAAAGGCGCTACCCGACAGATTTAGTTATGAAATCAGTAAATTCTCTTAGATAAATAAATTAATATAAAACTAATTTTCGTACTCATGGTCAATGGACTACTGACTTCAACCAATAAGCTGGCTAACAGGATGAGATCTTGTTAGTAAGCTACACTTTACTAAATTTGATACTTAGTTAAGATCGTATCTTTATAAATATTAAAAAACAAAATGATATCGTCTATTGCTGAGATATGATCTAAATCAATTATGCATGATTAATAATAATAATAATAATAATCTGTTAATTTACCGAAATTATGACGACGTAATTGATGATAATGACGCTGACGTAATTCGAAATTAATTTAACCGAAATTCGGAAAATCGAAAACAACATTTTCACCGTAATCGAGCTGACGAATTTTTAAATGCTGTTGTAAAATTTACAAATTCTTTCGTCGTGGCAATTTTCTTGAATTTAAGCGCTCGATATACCTTCTAAAAAAAAGAAAAATAAAGAGAAAAAACACGAAATACTTTTAATAATAATAATAACGAGGGTTCGTGTTCGGAATTCGGAATTAAGGTCATGGACCGGTGTTAGGTGACGAAATGACGAGGGTCGTTCATGAGGAGACTCTTTATTAAACCGATTGGATGAGAATATTTTTACTTAGTTACGACTGGCGTTCGCTTTATAGCTAATATTAAAACGGCTAATTTTATAACAAATTCAAAAATGGAAAAAAAAAATCAAAATTTACAAGTAAAATATTGTGACACACACATGTATTTATGCTATATGCAAGTATGCAATTATTTATCTATCTATACATGTATTAACGTTTCTGCTTAGAATTCGTTATGAATTCCGGGGGAAAGCTTAGAACACATTTCCTTGATATTAAGATTATATTAGCCTTTCTTTCGTTCATCATTTTTTTCGTTTTTTTTTTTTCACTTTTAGTGAATACTTAGTCATACTCGGGAAGAAACGCTTGGTGTAATCAGGTTTGAGTTTTAATGTTCCTTAAGTTTTCTAAACAAACCGTATTTATTTTTTGTTCGTCACCTGTTATTTTAAACACGTTTTATATATTCCATAGTATCTTTACATGTAGAATTAGATAATTTTAAAACGTCTAAATCTTTCGTACCTAAATTTCCAACATTAATAACCACTTTTCTAAATTCACATCCATCTACATAGACGGCTCTAAGTCAATCGCACATGTTGGTGCAACTTTTGTTATTCCTTCTTAAAAGTTTACTACGTATTTCTTCTATCTTTAGTGCAGAAGTTGTAGCTAAGCTTCCACTTCATCCTGTCAAACCAATTTTCCAAAAGTTGTCTCATTCCCTTCAAATTTTCACACTACGACACTCGTCATTCCTCTCCTGTAATACGAAAAATCAGTACTCATATCGCTCTTATACGAGGTTACGGGGTGTTGTAATCTCCATTAAGTTTGTACGGATTTCTGGGCACTCTAGAATCTACGGTAACTTTCTTGCTGACTGTTATGCGTACTCACTTTCTCTACTTAGATTGTTCATTGCTTGTACACTGATCCAATCTCCATTGTTAAAATTGCCTCTAAGAAATGCTGGAAAGCGGTGTGGAATAACCCCTACAATGTCTCACATTGTAAATTGCTTAAGTTCCGTGTTTAACCTGGATTTACAATATACAGATGTCAGTTTAAACAAATTCGTCCATTCAATAATCGTCATATGTTGATTAGGAAAAAATCGTTTCCCTTCTTCATTATTCCAAATATACTTTACCATCTCTTCCTACTGTTTACACCTTCCAGGTACCCACCTTATTGCTGAGGCAAGTCACATTTGTTTGTATAAGTTCATTCGTGATTTTAATTTAGCGATATAACTAATATACTTGCCTGCACATCATCTATAAATTTTGCAATTCGTTTTATCAAAACTACATTTATTTTTGATATGAATTTTATGAACTCATAAATTTGAAATTCTCGGTGGTGCAGCTTTTAATTTGCCTACATGGAATGATTTTTCTGTCTTGACTGTCCTTATAGTACTTTATGCAGCGCAGTAGCTATTGAAACAACTCATTAAGTGTATATGATGTATAATTCGGCGTTCATGGTACTTCATTGGATCCGTTGTGATTCATATGTATATATATATATATACGTATGTATATAAACTAAAGTTTGTCTACTTTGACGTTAACACTGAACATGTTTGGATCGATCGGTTGTCTTGTTAATCTTAAATTACTTTGTATATACTTTGGCAGATCATTTTTAGGACGCGAAGATCTAATCCAAGATTTTAAATCTTCAGGTATTTCCGTGTCAAACAGATCATTGTCTTCTTCCCTAAGGGTTGTTGAAATACGACAGTCAGTCATTGCTCATCGAAAGACACGCTGCTTACCCATAGCCGGCGTACCCTCAACTTCAGACAAATTATCTTTTCCGTTTATAACGTTGACCAGTTCTTTCTAAAGACCTGTACAGCTTTTCGACGGAGAGTAAGCTGGTGGCGCAATTGACGAGTTTATATAAAACGATTGAGTTGAAGTACGACGCTATTGATCTGACTGGCGCTTTACATACCAGACATTTTACATTACTTCTTTAATTACTTTTTACATTCAACTAGATAGTATTATCATTGAATCTTGATTATTTAGTCAACGATTAAAGTAGATAAACTAAATTCGGGGATATACGCGTTGATAAATTAAAACTGTAAGAATTCGATAAAATACCCTATTATGACGTTTACACCGTACCTCGAAATAGACTTTTTCAGCGCATATTTTACAACTGTGGAAAATTACAGCATTATGAAGAGGATTCAGTTGGTAAATAGTCTCTCTGCATATTAAATTTAGGTTCGTCACTACCAGTATATACTTTATTAAAATTTTGATTTAATCTTAGCCGAGTAATCCGCATTAGGTTACCAATTCTTTTGACACGAAATTATAAATTTTGATGTATAAAGTAGTTAATGATCCTTAAGTAAAACACAGGTTAACGTGTATCAGCAACGTCTTTAGATTATTCCGTAGCAGAATAAGCAAACGGGCGTAGAAATAAACGATAATATCGGGAACACTAAAGTCTATTTATTTATTTTATTCTTACTTCATAGTGCCGTGTTTAACTACCGAGGCTGCACTGGTGATTTAACAGTTAGATGTAGTAAATGAGGTTAGAGGAAACCAGGTAGGGTACGTGGATGAACATGGGGTCGACAGGAATGGAATGAAGGGTAGTATAGTAAAATATGGAAATAAGAGAGAGGTTTAGGAGTAAACAAAAGGGACAAAAAGCCATGTGGGGGTCGATACATTAGAGTAGATGGTCATGAGAGAGTGATATGTGACGAAGGCGTGGAGCCTGCTGAGTGCTATATAGTTGGAACGGTGTAAATGGGCAGGTGGTTTCCATAAGGCTACATTTGGTTTGATAGTAAGAAAGAAGTTATGGTGGTATGAGTTCCACTTCTGTTGCCAACTCGTACAGTTCCCTCGTATTATATAAATATAAGCAAAGAAGAAGCCGTAAAAATTTAATAGTCGGAGTATTTAACAACGACCGATTTACTTAAGTATCATCAAACGACTAAAAATCAGCCTTCCAAATAGCTAAAGAGCTTATCGAAAAATGTATCATGTATAGGGTGGCCTAGAGAAGACGGACGGTTTTGTTCCTTAAATAGAGCAGTCGGTAATACTGCTACGACACATATCGCGTGCTCTAAGTTTAGCGTATAGACGACAGATTTATTTTTGTCTACAGTCATCAATATATCATTCTATGACGAGAAGAAATGCGCTTTTCGCGTGGAACGTTATTTTCGGCGTGAATCGATCACGACAGTGCAAAAAGAGTATCGAAAAAATTCAAATTCGCGCTATTATTTTTTTTTGTGAGTAAGAACCACATTTACGAAAAATACGTCCACGAGATCTGGAAGACGGTGAAAACTCGGATTTCGGAAGAAGTTTCAAAAATTCAACGACCTATGCTCGAAAAAGTCTTCGAAAATTTGGTAAAGAGTAAATAAATGTATCGTTGGAAATGACGGATCATCTGAACGATATTGTGTTCCTCAAATGCAAAAACTAATCTGTGGGTTTCCGATTTTTAAAAGAAAATTCCATTCGAAAATGTTGGTCGAGTAGTATTTGAGTTATTCAAAAAACCAAAAACCGTCCTTTTTCTCTGGGTCAGCCTATAGATAAGTGACAAACTATCGTGAACTGATAATAGAGATCGCTACGAATTCATTTCTAATCCAAACGCAAGACATACTCGAGTCTCGATATTTCGAAATAACTAATCGGTAAAATTGAACCGAGAAATTAAATGAAAAAATGGAATTTTAAAAATATATTTTCCCCAATAATATAAATTATATATTTAACGCGTACCATGTAGACAATACGTACCCGGTTACAATTTATTATCGAATCTGAAAAATCGTTTCCGATCGCGAATATAATATACCGGTTAGCAGATAGATAATTTTTGTTTCAAGATTCGAATAGAGATGTTAGAATTTCGAGTAAATTATACAAAAATGAGCGACACGTGTCTTTTACTGGATGACGATGAAAGAAACATAATCGTATTAACGGTTATCGTCGTAATGAATGCGTGAGGAATTTTTCTGCGAAAGTAATTTAAAATTTAAATGTCGTCATTAAATTACTTAATGATATCGTAACTCATCAGCTCCGAAATAAAACGTATGAAATGCCATTCAAACCCACGTACGTACCTTAGCGTACGAATATTTGCGAGTTAATTTATATATATATATATATATATATATATATATATATATATATATATTCAAAAATGAATATCGAATTTTGTCGATTCGTGAAAAACTCGCAATTTCTCCCTACTATTTCGTCATTATATACGCTCGTGGTATAATTTAATTTTATTCGAGTATGTTAAAATTCGTACAATTATTATCTCGCACGGTGTTTATTAATTATAAAATTTTAAACTAATTTTACGAATTCGATCGCTCCGATATTTTTTTTCTTCATACTGCAACACTGGTCATACGGATGAATAAGGCTCGCACGCTGTTTAGGGTATAGCAATCTGCGAAACCTGAGAGGTAATCTGAACTTTATTCGATTGTGTTCCTAAGAATTTCCACGAATGAACTAGCTAGCCCGCGGAAGGAATTAAACAGCAACCGGAAGATAACGAATGGGTAGGAAAGTAGAGCATCCGTCGCATATAGGAGGTTCAGTCTTATTCGAAATGCGGAACTGCTGGATTAGTTTACGAATGACCAATGCGCAGATGACAAATTGCTACTTTTTCTACTCGGCGGCTGGAACTTAATAAAGTGAGCCATCGATGTTCGACTGTCTTCCGTGTTGTAAAGTAAAAGTAAGCCGAATAAATATTTTTCTTCTCGTTAAATTCATCTATAAATTTTTATCGGATTTTTAATGATTAATAAAGTTTCAAAAATAGTTTCTATAATCGTACGCGACGATATATGTACGATGCACACCATCGTACATATATCGTCGCGTACGATTATAGAAACTATTTTTGAAACTTTATCATTGAATTTGTCAGGATGTCGTGATTATGATCAGCCAACTACTTCGTGAAAAGTTCTTATCCATTTATATCTGTTCAACTAGTGTAACGTATTTATTTTTGAGTGCCCTCAGATCTATAACTTCATCAGGCCATCTATTTAGTGGTTTTTCTTTATTTCTTCTGCCAGGTGGCCTAGGTTGCAAATTTTTCTAATTTGTCGGTAGTTTACGTCGTAATCTGTCCGAAATAACGTAGGTTATGAGAGTGCATAATCGGCTACCAGCCTGCAATTTCTCCCCTATCTTCTGTAAAACTTCTTGATTAGTAATTTTATCAACTAGGCTATTTTCAAACGCCTTTGAACCAACACCATAACCTGAAAGATTGTATTCTTTTTTGTTCTTTACGAATAGTCAATGATTCGCTACCATACTCGAAAATGGAGAAAACCCCAATTTTAGTAACCTCCTTGATATCGGTGAATATTTGCGTACTCTATTTATACAAGTCGCACGGTTCATATTTATTCTTCTTATAATTCTACGTTCGAAATATCCATCCTTCGATAGTAACGAACTCAAATATATAAATTAAACGACTACTTGGACATCGGGGTGAAACAACTTCGTTGGCTATTAGGTTACCACCCCAAACTGTCACCAAAGAATCGTCTGAAAGATATACTACGTCCAGTATGACCCTAAGCAGCGTATTTCTGGCAGTTACGCAAAGACGTCAAACAAACTGATTATCTAGCGTTTCAAAAACAAGACGATGCGCCTAATTTACCGAATGTCATGGTATCCAACGAAGTCATACATCAAAACCGATTCATTGGATGAAATTATCCGGAGACTCGCACAAAAACAACTGATGCCGTTTCAAAACCACCCAAATCAATTGGTAGTCGAACTGTCACACATACGTCATTAAACAAAAACTGTGAAACTTAATCCTGTAATCTTTTTGAGTTGGCGTATCATGGGACACCCATCCTACAATACTTTACGACAACATTTATTAGACAGCCTCACCCTTGGCTAGTTATAAATCAGAAAATATAAGAAACAAAAACGAAATAATTTAATGTCCAGCTCTGAATCAAAATTACGTGGGTTGTTCTGCATTTATCAATAATTTTTTTGTACCCTTTTCTTATTAATTTTTAAATAATTTAACAACTGCAAGAAACGAAGTAGGTCGATGAGAACAGAAATTTTCTACAGGTTTTTCTCGTTTTTTGAATCATAATTTTTATCATTATATACGCCATTTCCGATCGGAATTTGGCAGTCTTCTCTTCATCAATTTGGTCATTTTAATTAAGTCCTACTGATACTATTGTTATAGAACGGCTCTTTACTGAAGCCTAGAATATTTTGTGAAATTTATGGTCAAAAACGATGTCAGCACAGGGCACATCTGGGTTGACTGCTTTTGAATATTAGTATACTACTTTGTTTCTTGTTTAATCTGATAGCGGTTGCCAGGTATATAACCATCTTGCAGGCTGTTGAAAAAAAAATGTATTAACAATAAATGGCTTGTATTCAGTACATAAAGGCAGCAATCTACCACACTGGTTATTTCTATTACTCAAGCCAAACTTTCCAACTTCTTGTCCACTTTTGCCCTTTTCAATTTTCGACGTTCCAATTTTGCGTAACTATGTTTATTTCCTTTTGTCGTTTTTAGTAGTTCTTCTACTTCCATATGCCATTATTCCAATGTGTTTTCATTTTTCCATTTATTGGAATATATATCTGTATTATATTTAAAGATCTACAATTTTCTACAAAATCAGTCAACGGGTTATTTTCCTATACTATACTCGCTACTCCATTTCTATAATTTTTGTGAAATAATACATAACTGCGTCTTTCATTTCCATTCTTGTCAATTTTGCTTCACTAAGACCGAGTATATCTATCTGTAGTCTTTCCCTTTCAGCCTCTATGTTACGTACGTGTTCAGCATGATAATAAATCCTCACATATCAAGTAGCAATTTTTTTTTTTATTGTAATACTTTTGTTTCTCGTTTCTATAATTTATATTACTAATATCACTAATTCTCAACGAGGGATATTCTCTGCACCCTTTGACTATTTGAAACCTGCCCCAGGCTAAGGGTCATTCTTATGATATTTCCAGGCATTATTGGATTTATTGGTATATACGGCGATGGCTTCCATATTTTATGTTAAGGTTTATTCCTGTAGCCGGAAGGACCCAGTTTGAAAGCGTTGGACACTCGCCTACTCGCTCCAGATGGATCTGGATCAAACGGACTAGAGCACATGGTCACAGGCGGATTGATGATGTTCTGTCAGTTGTAAATGCAGGAAAATGTTTAACGGTATTCACTGGTGTGAACACCTACGGAAAGTAATTCTCTTTAAATTTTACTATCAGTGATTCATTGTGAGTTTTCGCTTAGCTTTCTTATTCAGCGTTGTGCCTGTCGAAGAGGAAATTCCCACCTTGCACGACGTGAGCGTACATAACTCACTTGGTGGTTGTTTCCTTTTTCTGTTGGTGGGGCTAGTAACATATGACGTTCGAGCGACTGCTTTCTAGAAAAGGTGAATGGCTATAAAAATTTGTGGCCAGATGTGTAAATATAATTCCGTTTGCAAGTTTTTATAAAATACATCCATAAAATTGCATTATAATTATTACCTAAACATTACTAATATTTCTCGTTGTGGCTCTTTCGTTGCAATTATGAGATCATAACTTGGTGACTCTTAATTATCAATTTTTTTTATCATAACTTTAATTTCGATTGGTTTGAGTGCTGCTTCAAATTGTTTTAAACGACATCGTCACAGACGATTTCTTCTTATGTAATTGGCATATTTTTTATAAATGTATTGGTTTTTGTGGTGTTACCGGAAGCTAATTTCTATTTTCTATTTTTATTGGATTATTTCTAACTTTGTTTTTGTATCCCAATTTATTTCCACAAAAAAAAAGATTGATTGCTTCATTTGACTACGCCAAATGAAATATGTTCTATCACAGCATTGTTATTAAAATTTTGGATCAAAACTTTAAAAGTTTAAACTTTCCAATCTACTTATTTGATGTAGTTTACTACTGGACTTCTTATTTATCCAAATGTCTTATTAACGATCTTCTGATTGCTACTTGTTTGCTTACAAGGATGTGTAAGGCAGAGTTTAGATAAGTTTACAATATAATAATGGAGTATTTTTAAAAAGAACGGAGACGGAACGCTTAACAAGAAGAATTTTCGAATACTTTGATAAAAACCCTGGGACGCAAATTACCTGGTTCCGGGAAGTTAAGAAATACCTTGTGCAAATTAGCGTCACCAAAGAAGACACTATGAATAGGAGTAGGTTCAGAAGCAAAGTTAAGACTTTCCAGAGCTTTGAAGAAAAAGTGAAGAAGAAAACTGGTGTTAAATGGCCAGATGAAAGGAAGGAAAAACACAGCGAAGCGATGAAGAAATACTGGATCGGAAGGAAGAGGAACAAACAGCCATCATGAAAATATTTTACGTGGTCTATAACAGGCCAATTAGAGGAAAGAATAATGGAGTATTTTTATAAACCGTTTTTTTTTTCTTTTACTTCTCAGATGGTAAACAGGTAAAATCATCAATATTTGCTCAGATGAGATAGAAAAATTTATATTTCTGAAACATATCCAACTACTGTTTTCCTTCGTATAACCGTATCATTTCATTAATACATAATAGAGCAATCAAATTATCTGAAGATAATGGACCCATATAAAGAGCTATGTAATTTTTTAAATATTACTTTTATCATGCAAAAATCTAGGATTTGTTCTAACGACCAATGCGTGAGTTAGCCTTCTGTGATTGTGCCAAAGTATTCAAATAGTAAACCAGTTTTAGATTTCTGCGCTTGGAAGTAATAAAACGAGATGTGGAATGTGTATATTTTAAATTATAGTCATCCCTCGAAAAAAAAACATTTATCGTTTTTTAATGAAATCAACGAAGTAATATTGATCATATCGGATATTCTGCAAGATGATAAACTACTACCATTTAGAGGCTTATTGCCTTGATTTTTATGAATATATTGATAATTTTCTCATCCATAACATTAAAAGAAATACATTCTTTAATTAATAGAGCAGTTGCTATATGTAGACAAGGTTATTATAACGAAGGTTGCCTCAATGAACGTCGTTTGTATGCAGTACGAAATGAAAGTAAAAATCTTGTTTTGTGACGTCACTGTGTGACCCCAACGAATTCGGACCATTCATGCAGTCAGCCATCATAGTGTTTTATACATTTTGATGTGCACTTTGAATTTCTCCCCACATATGTTATTTTCTTTATTCAGATTCTGGTATGTTTAACTTTTATTTCGTTATATGTACACAATTATCCGTTTTTTATTCATTATGTAAATTGAGCGTTTTTTTTTGCATTATTTATATTGATAATTTTTAATTATTTTGTGACTTTAACCTTCGTATACTTGCGCGCAACATCATCACACATATACTCGCGCATGGTGTGTCAGACCGAGATTTGATCTTGTCTATATTATTTGAATTTCATACTTTTTGAGCATTATTAGAATGTATTATATAGATTAGGGTATAATTGAATAAAAAAACGGAAAAAATATCAAAAATCTAACTTTATTTGGTAGAAACAGTATTTTAACTTAGTCTCTTAAAAAAAGAACGTAATTTTTTTGGTTCTGTAACATTAATAACAAAAATAAACTTTTCGGTGCGTTAATTTTTTAAAAAACTCTAAATATGAATGTATAAAGAAGAAAAACATAATATAATTATAAAAGTTAATCATTTATACGTCTATTTTCATAGCAGTCAGTATCATAACTGCATAGGCGATGGACTATTCCATCTAGTTATTTTGTCCTTACCAATGTAGCAGTTAGCAGACGTTGGCAAAACGTCTCCATATTCGCTTGATGAACCACCCTCCTGCTCAGTGTCGGTATTTTCCTCTTGTACTTCTAGAGCATCATCTTCCTCACTATCACTCTGGTCATCGTAATTTGAATCAGAATCTTCACACTGTAACAATGCTCTTATTCTTTCTTCATTCATTGTGGTGACAAAAACGGCAAAAATAAAGAAAATACTTCTCAAATAATGTAACACGTAATACTGAATAAAATATTATACACCACTAAAACAAATTAATACACTTCGCTAAGTAACATTGTAAAGTTAACAATTTGTTACTTACCTGAAATAGTAACACATATACTCGCGTCGGTCTCACAGACCAATAACTGTAAAAATGGCAACACGTCTACTAGGCAATAATGCATACGCTGCACTAGTCCGTGTCTAACAATAAATTAGGAAGGTACTAACATTTGCAAGGTCATAGTGATGTTAATTTTTTAGTAAACAAGATATTAATTATTTGTCGGTCTGAGAGACCAACAGGCGAGTATAGGAAGGTTAAACACTATATCATCATCCCTTAGCTAGGATTAACATACCACAATTATCATGCCAGGGCAATATTATACAGTTGCTACTTGTAATAATAGTGCGGTGGAAACTAATGGAATAATATATCACTCGTTTCTCAAAAATCTTGAAGTTAAAAAGCGATGGGTTAAATCCAAATTCGTGCCGTATTTGTTCGGTTCATTTTTCAGAAACCGACTACGAACGCGATTTAAAATCCGAACTTTTAAATCTACCACCCAAAAAATTTTTCAGGAATCTTTAGAAACAGATAACCCACAAGAATAAACTGCTAGTTTATATAAACAAATTGATGAACTGAAAAAATGTGTATTTTGTATAACATAAAATTTTAGACTAGGACAATTAATAAATTAGGTCGTCGTTTATACAAGACAGAAAAAGGTAAAAACTCTGTTAACAAAAACTGAAAATATAACTCGATTAACTAAAACAGAAAATTTCTAACGAGAAATTAACCGAATTTATTTTATAAGAAAAATAAGATCTCATTGGAAAAACACTTTACTGCTAAATGAATAGAATATACTCTGTCATACATGATGTTTAATGCTAACTTTAGCAGATTACCTTAAAAAAAAAACGAACAAAATGATATATTTTCTGATGGACATGAAACGTTTCAGTTCTGATTATAATCAACGTATTGAAAATAATCTAAAGTCGCCTAAAAAACAGTATTGCGTAATAAATACCCTGTAGGTATAAAGTTCATAATTTTGTGTCAAAATTTGATGTGTGACTGCAAGGGTTAAGTAAGTTGTCGTTAATTACAATCGGCAGGATTATCTTTTATATACTGCATATATGTTTCTCTTTTTAAGTCGACAAGGCAGAATTAGATTATTTTATATTATACAAACACTTTACAATAAATAATTTTTAAAATTTTATTAACTTGATTTATATAGAACCATTACCAGTTTTATTTTTTACGTATTATTTTAGTAATAACTCGTCAATCGAAAGCAAATTCCATAAAAATACTAAGTAGATTACTGGAGTCATTAAATATACACATTTTTTACTATCAAATTCATTCATATTTTTGTTAATAGAACTTTATTGTTTTGATATATTTTTTTTTCGGTCTTAAGGGATATAGTTATTTTCTAATGTATTTTTTAAATGTTTATACTATTTTATGTTTGAACTTTTGATCTATATAATATTTATTATAATTTCACTTTCATTATACATGTTCCATATATATGACATTTCAATTTTTCCACTTTACCGAATTTTGAGATTTTCAGGTTAACAATTTATTCTAATTTTTTTCGTTTATTTTTCAAAAATGGACTTTTTTGTTTTTTAAAACCGTTTATTTTAATTCTTATGTTCTCATTTCCTATATCTTTGTGTTTTTATGCTTGATTTTTCGTTTTTCTTTTTTTTTTGTGCGTATATTTATTACTCAAACTAACCAGTAGATTTGAAATAAAAACATTTCAAGTTAAGGACTATCTGACTATTAATAAATTTATTCGTCATTTAGGTTTTACTTATTTTAAAATATTACTTTTTTTATCAAATTTAGAATTGCTTTTAACTACAGAATTTGCGTGATTTACTCTAAATTTATATGATGTATTTAATATATTATTTTAAATTTATTTACAATTTTTTGACAATTTTAAATCATTAGCAAATTCAATGAATGATTACAATTTATTAAAATTAGTTACTTTCAAAATATCATTTCAAGTCGTGTATTTCATTTTACTAGATATTTTCAGTTTTCCCTTGCATGTTGTATAAAACACTTTAAATAACAAATTTTAAATCGCCACCGACGACAAGGTTATCCTCTGTTTTACTGGTAAATGTATTTCTCCAGGGGACTAACTTTGCAAACATGTTGAAAAAACACACTTTTGTAAAATAGGTATAAGGAAAATATTTTACTTTATTAACTGAGGTGAAAAGATATTTTATTTATGTGATAACAATTTTATGTAATAGTAATCCTAGTTTAAAAACTATTTCCATAAGGAATGAGAAATAAACAAGAAAAATATGTGGGACTAATAATTTAGGTACGTAAATAATTTTAATAATGACTTTATTGATGGTTAATATTTTAAATTTTTATTTTAATTTTTATAATGAAAAACGAAATAAATATTCAATTTTCTATCCCTTTGATTACTATATTTATATACGTCACCGGTATTATAAGCGTGCTTTTCAGTGACCATTTTGGACGCCGTTTTAAGTTTTAATTCAATTGTGAGTTCTTATTCTTACTTAGTTGAAGTTAGTTGTGTTGTTTAACATATTTGTTTGTTTCTTCTGTTGTTTCTGTTGTTCGTACATAGGTAGTATTTACATTTTGATTTTTTGAATATAATAGTTGATACGAATCATACGGTATGTTTAATTACACATAAAACACACATTTGTAGTCGGTACATTTTATTTTTTACTACAGAATAATTTTCTTTTTCTTTTGTAATGTAACGAATTGAATATATTATTTATTCCATTTAGAAACATTTTATTTCAAAAATGTTATAATTTTTCTTAATTTACTTAACTTTGAGTTATTACTGATAAACGGAAGTTCTAAGTTATGCTTCTATTATTATTTTTTTTATGAAATATTTATAACTAAATTTTGAGTAAATTATGATTTAAAATATTAATATTTTGTAATTCCGATTTAGGTAATAATGTCTGAAAATTGGGATGAAAGCGATGTCAACAATAAGGCAGCGTCATCTGCTGTTAAGAATACGGTTAGTTTTTAATAACTTGTCGGTTATGTACTATTGCTTCAATAACTGTGTTTTAAATGTCAGTCTAATAAATTCACGTTCATTTCAGTTGAATGTTTTACACAGTGAAGATATTGTAACATTTAGAAAAATAACTTTATTTGATTAATTTTTAACGTAATTAACACTTGATGAATACTGAAATAAAATGGAAACTTGAAGTAAACTGAAAAAAACAGAAATTTATTATTTTTGCTTCTTTGTTTTAATAAGTTCTGGGTCTATATCACTAAGTTTCTCGAATTGCTTTGTAACTCGTTTTATATAAGTAATATCAGTATTATACGTGTATATATATTTTTGAAGAAATAAGTTTACTTCAACTTGATGTTCTTTATCATTTTCAGAATTTTGATTGCGGCAATTGGGACGACGGCGGTAGTAACGCTAATTTTGGATCGAGCAGAAATGCAAACACTTTTAATTCAGTTAGTTGCTAAAATGCAAACTTTTCGTTAACCATAATTTTATTATATAATAATTTTTGTTTATTTATGACGAAAATAGTTGAAAATTCTCTCTTTCCCGAATATATTTCATTAAATAATGAATTCGTCTCAATTTGTCAATTAAGTTCGTCTGTGATTTTTCGGGGTAAAGTATGTTAATATTTTTTCACGTAACGTTTCAAAAACACTTTTTCATTATCAAACTGAGAGCGGTTATGTTAAAAAATCTGGACAACATTAAGTCAAGATTGCGTTCTTCTAAACAATCCTATAGATATAACTGCACTTCCATAACCCCTCCCAGTTTGATATTGAAAAAGTGTTTTCGAAACATTACGTGAAAAAAATATGAACATTGTTTACACCGGAAAAATCATAGACGTATGGATATCAACCATAAAAGTTTAAAAGTGTATCTAGCTAAGTTTTTAAGCAAATTTCAATTTGTTTTTTTTTTTAACTCTTCGTATTTATTATTTAGGTTAATTAGTTCTGTTTGAACATAATTAGTAATTTTCGGTGCTTCGTCATTTTCGATAATTGTTAAAATAAGCGTTGTATGTTAATTTTATCTCTTTAATAAAGCATCTTGTTTCGAATTGATAATAATTTAAAAAAAAATTAACGTTACAAAACTCGCGTGTTGAATAATATTCCGTATCGTGTTTCGAAATAAATTTATTTTAATCGAATTTTATTAATTAAACCTATTTTAATTTTCAGAATTCCGGAGACGACGTATGGGGTGGTGGAAATAATGCTGGAAATAAAGCTGATTCGGTTAGATTTATTTTTAACTACTTTTCATTTGTAATGTAATCTTTGTCGCATTATAATTAATAGGATAAATTGTATTTTCTAGCGTAAAGTTTAAATTTTTTCAGCTTAATGCATTATGAATGCTTTCAGTATTATTATATCCGTGTATGACAAAAAATAAAGTGTACTAAAAAAACATATTCTATCATTGTTGATTTAACTCTATTTTCGGTTGTTTACTTATGTACGAACAGAGTGGTCGTTCTTTTGGAAAAGGACGTGGGTTCTTGAAGAAATTGGACGACAACTATAATGACGGTCTCGATAACAGCGGATCGAGCCGCGGCAATAATTATAACAACGACCGCTATAATAGCGGATCAGGCCGCGGCAACAATTATAACGACCGCTATAATAGCGGATCAGGCCGCGGTAATAATTATAACGACGACCGCAATAATGCTGGATCAGGCCGCGGCAACAATTATAACGACCGCTATAATAGCGGATCAGGCCGCGGTAATAATTATAACAACGACCGCTATAATAGCGGATCAGGCCGCGGTAATAATTATAACGACGACCGCAATAATGCTGGGTCAGGCCGCGGCAACAATTATAACAACGACCGCTATGATAGCGGATCAGGCCGCGGTAATAATTATAACGACGACCGCAGTAATGCTGGATCAAACCGCGGAAATAATTATACGTCCGCGCTAGACGGGGATAAATCTTATGGTTCTTCTAAAACGTTTTTCAATTCGAACAGCAGACGCAGTGGTGGAAATGATGAAATGAATAATCGAAACGACGGTGGCGGAAAATTTGGAAATAAATTTAAGAGTGCCGACGACGATAACGATGAAAACGCTGGTAAAGATAAAGAAGGAGAACCCGAGAGAACGCCTGTGACTTATATTCCGCCTAAAATCGAACAACTGTCCGTGGAGGAAATGATAACCGATGGTAATGCTTTCGCCGATTACGATTACATAGAGGTTAAATGTTCCGGGGCTCATGTTCCGAGACCGTTGCAGGGTTTTGAGGATGCAGGCTTTGACGCTGAATTTTATAAGAGTATTTCGACATTATACAAAAAGCCGACGCCTATTCAGAAGTACGGGATACCGTGTATAATGGCCGGGAGAGACATTATGGCGTGTTCTCAAACAGGTTCCGGAAAAACAGTAAGATTTTATAATTTTTATTTCTGTACTATTTATTTATTTATCTGGATTTACTTTCGTTAAAGTTAAACACATCAGTTTTTTTTTTATAGCGTTTAGAGTAAAGTTTATTTCTATATGTCTACGCTATTAACTGGTTTCTTTTTATCTCTATAGACCACTTTCATCATTTTGCTGTTTTTTCTTTCTTCAGTCTACAAAATGCAGTTTTTTCCTCTGATTTTCCGCGAAACCTTTACAGTTAAATAATCATCAGTTCCTTCATATTATTTTTAGTCTGAGTATCACGTTAGTATTAAGAAAAAGACGACCGGAGAAAATCGAATTTTTCAAAATTTTATTGGTGTACTCGAAGTAGGGGCCCAAAATTTCAAAATTCGTAATTTTCACATAGGCCATTTTTGATTACATAATAAATTAGAAACATGTATAAAATTCCATATCATATCTGTTTTCGAGATAAGGTCTCGATTATATAATCAGTATCTTGAATACTAGTTTATTTTGTATGCAAAGATAACGTAAATTAGACTTGTCGGAATGTTCAGCAACGAACAGTACGCAACAATGATATCTCCACGCTTTCTAATTGGATGCTGATCATGTTGCATGTTCTAAACTTAATGTTGACAGTTCACTATTTGGCCATGCTGTGTGATCTTATAATGTGACAAAGAACTTCAGTGTTCATTCATACACAATGGTTAGATAATTAATAAATTGCGTTCTGTATTTAATTCTTGCAATATAGATTCGTCCGTGAATTCATAACCTTCTTCTCAATCAGAATATTTCGTGAACTCGTAATCGTCGTTGATGTTATATATGACTTAAGTCATATAAAAATATCTGGAGTGGAAGAATTAGTTAATCATGAAGACCAATCATAGACTACTGGAGATTCTGAGATACTGGATCTGAGGAAGTAGGCGTCGGAACAAGTGCACCATAAAAAAACGTATTTTCTGTCGTGAGCAGTGACAAAGTTATTACCATGAATTTTGGAATGTGCATGAATCCAGGCGTATGTGATAACTATATCACAGCAGTATAGTGAGTAAGTCAGTAATCGCACCGCTAGGAGTGTGCATCCAGAATTATATTTAAAGGAGAAGTGTTTTAATGACACGAAAAGCTTAAGGGATCTGATAATAATAAATATTGATCGGAGAAATGGGAGTTCAGTCGCGATAAGAACGCGACATTCAGGTGCTTAAATGTTTGGTAGTGAAAATTGAAACGAATGATTAGAATATGAATTATTTGAAAATGGTGTATTAAGCTCGTGTAACGTTGCGATAAGGAACTTTGGAGTAATGACAGATCATGATTAAGCCATTTATCAAGCATGATGGAGTTGAAATGAGCATGTGGGAAGGGAATTAGAAGATTTCAAATTAGTTGTGATGAATACTAGAATGATTCGCTGTTACTTTTAGTCGCATTCGCGTACTAAATTACTTAAAACACATCCGTATTGGGATATACATTTTCAAATTTTTGCTTTAGTGAAACTCTTATGTACTAAGGCGTTGGCATTGGTTCGTGGGTAGCTTGTTTGAGTTATCAATTTTATAATTTTAAATTATCATATTTTTCAAATTTGAAATTTTCTTTACTGTAAACTAGAGCAAACGTGTATTTCTGTTCATGTGTAGGTTTATTTATGTACTTTCTGGTATTGTGTGCATGTGTGGACAATTGTACCTTTTTTTTGGGTGCTCTTGCAGTTAAGCCATCCCAGATAGTGATAAGAAATACTTGAACTTATGAAGTCATCTTGCTATTACGTCATTGTTGTTTCGATTTCGATAAAGTATAATCGATAAAAATAAAATAAATTTTAATGTTAATAAATTTAAAATTTAATAAATTTGAATACATAAGTTATGATAAACTTAATTAATAATGACGAAGCATATACAATAAATTTAAACACTATTAATTTTAAAGATGATATATATTTAATAAAAAATGAATAAACATATTTACATTGTTATTAATTAAATGGATATAAATTACTTTTTTGAATACATAAATTATATAATAATTCTCCGGCACCATTAATACCAAACTTAAACTTTTTTCTTCACATAAAATCGAGGAATTAAAAGTGTGGGTTTTTTGTTTATTGGAAGCATTTTTGAATTAGTGTTTTTTTATTGATTTTGACTTGTTATTAATATTGTTTTCGAATTTGTTTTTATTATTGATTTTGATTTCTTATTATTGTTTTTGAATTTGCATTTATTATTATTTTGATTTCCAGTTTGTTGTTAATTTAAAAATGAGTATTAATGAATTTAAAGAAATAAATAGTTTTAAAAAAGTACATCGAAAAACATCTATGCCAGATGAAGAATTTATAAATTGGTTTCAAAGTTTGGGACTTTTATTTACCAATAAGCTTTGTGTTGGATGCAACTATATTATGTCACAAAAGCGAGGATATGGAGACCACAAGGTTGGATGTTTTCGTTGTAGACGGCGAGAATGTGGCATGCGCGACAAAGAAATTGGGTTTTTAAAAGGAACATTTATAGTAAGCTGTCCAAAAAAGAGGTCTTTATATTATCATTTTGTTGGTGTATTAAAAAGCTAACATATGATGATATAAAAAATGAGTTGGAAAAAGAGGATGGGTCCAAACCAGGCGAGCATACAATTGTTGATTGGTTTCAATTCTTTAGGTATGTTCATAACTGTTATATTCTCGGATTTTGATTTTAAGTATTAACCCAAAGTTTTGTATGTTACCGTTATTTTTCTATTGTGGATATATTTTATTCAGGGACATATGCTGTGAATATTATGTTCAGAATCCTGTAAATATTGGTGGAATTGATAAAATCGTTGAAATCGATGAAACGTATGTCTTCAAACGAAAATATAATGTTGGCCGTCTTCCAGAAAATAGGAAAAAAGAATGACTGTTTGGTGGTGTTGAACGTGGATCATTGGGACGACGAATTTTCATGGTCCCCGTTCAAAATCGTGATGCGAATACATTAATTCCCATCATTCGACAATATATAGCTCCCGGGAGTAACATTGTTAGTGATATGTGGGCTGCATATTCGACTATTGAAAATCAAGAATTAAATTATACCCATGGTGTGGTTAACCACACTTATAATTTTATCAATCCAAATGATTCCACAGTTCACACCCAACGCATTGAACAAATGTGGAACATCTTTAAAAAAACTCACATGAAAGCCTGCAACGGTGTGAACAGTGGGTTATTTGGTGATTATGTAGTCGATTTTATGTGGAGGAGAGAGTTTGGTGTTAATGGTGTTGGGGAATTATTATATAATTTATGGATGCAAATATATCACTTGTATCCGTGTAATTAATAACAGTAAGTGTTTTATAAATTTATTGTAAATATTTCTTCATTTTTTATTAACTTTATATTATCTTTAAAATTAATAGTGTTTGGTAAATTTATTGTAAATATGTTTCATATATTGTTTATTTTTAAATATATTGGATAATAAATATGTTATGCAGATGACAGAATCGTATTTCGCTGCTACATCCATGATAGCCTACGCTCTGTGTAGAGTATGGCATGACGATGATATCGAAACAAACTGAAATAGTATCTACATTGAATAATATTAAGATAAAAATGATTAAAGGGTCTTCAACTATGTCAGAGAACGTAGACATGATTAATTTTTCAGCAATTAGATCGGATAAATAAATGTAAATATGACAGCTAAATTATTAATAAAACTTATATTTGAAAAAATAAGGATATAAAATTTTTCCAAACTAAAAATATTCTCACATATTCCGTTTCTTCATAAATTTAAGCGAAACACTCATAATAGCCAAAAATAAAATGATCTTATATAAATTGGCGGAATAAAGATGGTTACTAAATCAATAGTCTGTTAATTCAACTCTCATTAGAGCCCATGAATACGTAGAATTAAACTGAAAAATATTTGGATGTTATAAAAATATTTTATTGCGTTATAAGACTATCAATAGTAATGATAGAATTCAAAAATATGTGTATTAAGTTTATCTTATCTTTAAAAATTAATTTTTATAAATTAATTTACAAAATCGAAATTCAACAATATGTGTATTAAGTTTATCTTATTTTTAAAAATTCATTTCGAAATTATATTTTATCGAAATCGAAACAACAATGACGTAATAACAGAATGACGTTATAAGTTCAAGTATTTCTTATCACTATCTGGGGTGGTTTAACTGCAAGAGCACCCTTTTTTGTTTGCTTATATGTGTACATTCCAGTGTGTATTGCTTTTTTTTGTATATTTAAATAGTTTAATATATATATATATATATATATATATATATATATATATATATTTAAAATGTTTTGTTGTTTAATTTAGTTGTATATTTGTATTCAATTATTTACATTTCAGTCTTGATATTTTAATTAGCATTAGCTGTTATATGAACCGTATATAAATAAGTAAACTTTGTACGTCGTAAATAAGGCGAAATATTATATGTTAATAGTTAAGTACAATAATGATTGGATATTTAAAAGCATTATTTTGTTATAGGCCGCATTTATGTTTCCGATACTGGATCAGTTAATCAAATCCAATGATAAAGTAATTTGCAATTATGGACGTACCCAACCGTACGTGTTGGTGATTGCACCAACACGTGAATTAGTAATACAAATTACTCAAACTAGTCTTACTTTCGCGCGACATGTTGGAATAAAAATTGAGGTACTTTACGGTGGAACAGCTGTCCATCATCAACGTAAACAGATCTTGGTACGTAGATTGATTTATTCTGATGATCTTTTTGGTTGAACTGCAGTTTATAACAGAATAATACCCATGTATTTTATTGTACAAAAATTATTAAAACATTAATTTTGAACAAGTAAAAATATTTACCAATTTTAAAATAAATAATGTCTATTGAAGTTTTACTTATAATTATGTTTACAAATATGGGTTTCTCAGTTTATCAGTGCTGTCGTTTACAATTTGTAATATGTTTTATTGTATTTATATATATAAAATATATATATATATATATAAATATATTTTTATATATAAGGTTAGGTTAGGTGTGTATCAGATATTAGGCTGGTCAGAACAGATAACATACCCACTTTGATCGGTTGCCCTACAAGCCGAGAAGTATATTTTTAAAGTTCAAAATTATTATTAAAATTAATTACAACAACATTTTTAAAGAATTTTTGTTAAACTGCGCTCCGTTTATATTATGATATCGGACGGTTATTAATATATTTCCGCATTCTAAATGAAATTAAAAAAAAAATCAAAAATTTAAACTTGGAAAATGGAGAGAACTTGAACCTAACACTTTGTCATACATTATAAAATTTTGACACGAAATTATGAATTTTATATAGGTGTTTATTATTCAATACCGCTTCCAAGGTCCGCTGTAGATAATTTTCGATGTATTTACACAAATGTTTTCAAAATTGAAGGCATTTCACGTCGACCAAAAAAAAAACACCATTAAAATTTCATGCGCCATATAGAGCCACAAAGGTTAAAAATATTGTTCGTGAGTCGTTTAGTGTACTCTTTGTACGGTATTTAAATTTCCATTTGATATATTTTTTACATAGGAACGCCGTAATAATAAGTAGTTATATACAGGTGTAGTCTACGTAGGATTGTATTTCTGGAAATTTACCAAAGTTCGCTCAATCGAAAATCAAATTAACGAATTTTTTTTATCCTCTTCTTATCAGGTACTGATAAATTTATGTCATCAACCGGATGTTGTCTCTTGAGAACGCACTTGATTTCTTGAGAATATGCCCATTAGCAAGGTCTCAATTTAAGTTTTGAAATGGCTATATCCAATCCATCATCGTTTTTCTTTTCAATCTTGATCTTTGTTGGTTTCTTCAACAAATTATCTGCTAGTGGGTTTGTGTGGTGCTGTAGTCTCCGTATATGTTTTTGAATCGCTTCGTGAATTACATCCTCTATGTACTTTATATTCAGATCTTCATGTAGCGTACGGTTTGAGACGTACCACGGTGCTCCCACTATAGCACGTAATACCCTGTTTTGATACGTCTGAATTTTGTTAACTTTGCTTTTAGACGCACAGCCCCATAGTTCCACTGCATATAGCCATACAGGTTTTAATATTACGTTGTACAGTAGTAATTTGTTTATTATAGAAAAGCCTTTAGTGTATCTGTTTAATCTAATATTAAAACAGTGCATTTGGCCTAATTCTCTTCATCTAAAATAATACCTGTATATAAATCGGGTGATCGCCAATCGACCTATCTCTATACTCTCTACACCTGCTAAATTATTAGAATCTATAATATACGTTAGGTTGAACAGTTATTTACTGACTAAAATTATGCCTGAGCAACACGGATTTATGAAGCACAAGTCCACTGTGACAAATCTAGTTACATACACTGAGCAGATTTCTAGATTCATGGATTGAGGTTTACAAGTTGATAGTATTTACACTGATTTTAGTAAAGCATTTGACACAGTTAGTCATTCACATCTACTGAATAAACTAAAGTTGCTTGGGCTGTCAAAAGATTTTATAATATTAGAATCCTATTTATATAACCGTAAGAGCTATGTTGTGTATAATGGCTACCATTCTAATACATATTCACCTACTTCAGGGGTTCCACAAGGTTCGAATTTGGGTCCCCTTCTATTCCTAATTTTTATCAATGATATTGGAAACAACCTTTGCTCAAAATTTCTTTTATTTGCTGATGATCTCAAAATTTATGCTCCTATATCTTCACTAGCTGACTGTGAATCTTTACAAATAGATCTAGATAAGCTGGTTCTGTGGAGCAAAGAAAATCATTTACCTTTCAATTATGACAAATGCGTCCACATGAGTTTCTGTAGAAATAGAAATAGGTACTCGTTCACTTACACAATGAATGGTAAGCAGATAATTAAAAAATCTGTGGTGCAGGATCTCGGAGTTAATATTGATGACAATTTAAAATTTTCAATACATGTAAGCGATGTTGTTAATCGCTCTAAAATGCTGGGTTTTATTATAAGAAATTCATTTAGAGATCCATAGACGCTACGGTCGCTTTATAATGCATTAGTGCGTAGTCCTTTAAAATACTGTTCAATTATTTGGGATCCGTATTATAATAAATACATTAGGTTAATTGACAAAGTTCAGTGTAAATTTTTAAAATATCTATGTTACCGTATATCAGGTATTTACCCTAAATATATTAATTACGATATATTAAGAAATATAATGGATGTGAGGTCTTTACACTACAGAAGGAAAATATCCAAATTAAGGTTTCTTCATGATGTATACAACGGTAGAGTTAATAGTGAGTATTTAACATCAACTGTCTCCTACGTTGTACCAAGATCAAATAGGCGATCGAATCGTTTTTTTAGTGAGTCGCGTGCACGAACAAACCAGGTTTAAGTTCTCCGTTGCCGTCAGCTTTCCGCTTATATAATTCTCTTTTGAACATATTTCCCTGTATGGATATATACTTTGATAACAGATATTTCTTTAATAAGTTGCTTCCTGAACATATTTTGCGATGAGAACAGGAGTTTCGCTCTATTCCAATGGTTCTAGATTGTTATTATGTGGTGTGTGTTTGGTATATGTGTTCCTTTACTAATGTACATATAGTATATACGTTAAGGTTTATATTGTATTTATTAATTTGTTGAAGATTATTCGTCCGTTTATTTCGAGTAAGATTGTGTGAATGGGGTGTGAATGATGTATGTTTTAATGAGTGTGAGGCTTGTGAATGCGTGTAGTTTTTCTGGTGTGTTTAATGGGTGTGAGGCTGGTGAATGTGTTCGATGTATTTTTTTTGTATTTAATTTTTTTAATTTTAATTTTATAATTCAGAAAAAATTGTGGCTTCATTAAATAAATAAATAAATAAGTATGAAGTTGTGGATGTGACTTATTTTAATCGGATGCAATTATTATTTTTTTTAGCTTTTAAACACTAAAGTTAATTTGAGTAAAATTGATTTAAAATTTTTCGTCCAGTTGTTTTGGTTGTCATTTTTAATTTATTTTTGAAATTTAAAATCGATATTTCAAAAATGTTATTATTTATAATTTTTGTTTATCGTGAGTATTATTATTAGGAATTTATTATTAGGAGTTCCTAAATAATATCTCCTATCTAAAAATATACATTTTAAATTATTGGCCGCTATAAAGCAAAATTGTATAATATACATGTATATTGTAAAAAGTAAATATTTAAAAAAAATACCCTGTTGATTTAAATGTAAAATGTAGAGATGGGAATAGTGGCGTTTATGGATTGTCGAAAGGCCATTACATTACAGTCGACCTGAATTATTAATGTGTCTAGTCTTAGCAGGCTATTTCCGAAACATGTATCATTTTTTGTTGAAAAGGTCAAAAGGTTATTTCTGAATCACGTGTAATGTTCTATTATTCGAAACCAGTTTTGTGTTGTGGAACTTGGAAATATTGTTTTGTGTGGTCATCATTATGAACGTGGAAGTAACTGCCTGCGAAGGTTTATAATAGTTTGTAAGAATGTAGAGTGGATGTATTGTGATAATTTACAATGAATCGGTTTACTGGGGTGTGGATATAATCAAGGGGGTTTTCAAAGGGGCTCTAATTTTAGAAACTAGACCGGAAACTATGAATTTTGCAGATTTTGAACAGCCAAAAAATCTTTCTCTTTATTTTTTTTATTTTTTTTTTTGAAGGTGTGACTTCTGGTCGATGTTTAAAATGACCTTATCTTGTTTTCTATAAAAATATGATTCTTTTATTCATTAACCCTGCAGTAGTCGCGCTCGTTTTACGAACGTTAGTGGTCGCGTGGCGTCTATTAGGCGCCACATTGATAAACTGCTTATTTTAATTATTTTTCATAAGGAAATATTTTTTTTCCACAAAAAAATATAATTTTTAGTATTAAGGAAGGTTATTTATAAAAATAAAAATATATCTAAATCGAAATACCAAATAACAATTATAAAATTACTTACAAATCTTTCATTAACGAATTGAAAGAGCATCTTCCACGAAATTTCTCCAATTTCTCATCTAGAGTCAAATATTCTCCTGCACAATAGCAAGCTTGGCAATTTCTTACAAAAGCTTCAAACGTATTTCTTATTGGTGCTAATTTGTCAACATTTTTTCGTTCAGTTCGAGTTCCCAGATCATCAAACCGTAATACTCGTAATAGTAGTCTAAATCTTTGTAAAGACATAACTACACGAAATCTTTCAGGACTTAGACCATCATCAGCCCATAAGTCTTCAGCATTCAACCTACTACCTTTGAAATATCCTGCCAAGTACAGCAATCCCAATAAAGCCTTTATTTCAATTTTGTTTGTAAAATGACAATCCCTTTCTCTACTATAATTTGATTGTATTGATAATATATATTTATTAGTATTTTCAACAATGGAATCTAAAATTTCATCGTTTATGATACAGCTCCAACAATGTAAAGGTGTATTTTTATTTTTTGCATAAGTTTTTACTCCGGGAAGATGAGATATAATATTATGACTGCGCGTTCGTACATTTTTTGAAGGAATTTGCATCTTCCATTTTGTAATTTTATCCCTACCAATGTAAAGAGATTTATCATTTTGGTACTCACTTTCATTATCGGAATCGCTGGCTTCTTGTTCTGTGTCACTGTTAGTAGAATTTAACGAAACAGCATCCTCTTCATCACAATCACTGTTGTCACAGGCTTCACTAAAATTATCGTCTTCTAAATCTGACAATGTGTTATCATCTAATAATAAACGTCGGATTTGTTCACAATCTCCTTCAGAATACGGATCGAAATGAATTCTATCCATTTTATCACTAAACTACGATTACAATTTGAACGTTCACACACACTTTCTAAATTGATGCACAGCAAAATGCCAACTAACACAACAACTGATCAGTGAAAAGTATACTGGCTTCATAACACGAACAGTCGCGTGGCGTCCAGTAGGCGCCAATTGCCTCCAACGCCTGTAGAATAAAAGTGTTATGTTTCATATTTTGTCAACTTATTTTTTATCATACTTTAGAAAGGTAAACAAAAAAAGAACAACAACCGTATTTCACTTCCGGAGTAAATATGCTTTAAAGATGTAGTGGCGCCTATTAGACGCCACGCGACTACTGCAGTGTTAAATATCAGGTGTCTTGAAGACATCACAGCTATCTATATTCTCTCCAAGTCCTAATTTATTACAGTGTAATTGCGTTCGTAGAATATATACTTTTATACCATATTTTATAATTTCATAGGTATTTATTTTATGATGACAGTTTGATACCATATGTTTATAAAGGAATGTGTTAACACAATTTTGTATTGTAATCAATTTAGCTGTTGCTCAAAATATAGTATCGTAATGTGTTGCGACACGTCTAATGTTAAGAAGAGTATATTAAAAAAAATGATATTCCTTTAACGTTGTACAACTAATGTTAATTTCGATTAAGTAATTTAATTCCGATCATTATATATATATATTTACAAAGTACAATAAATTCCGCAAAAAATAAACGATAAATAATGATTTTATATTTTTTGAAGGAATAATAATTAGTAATACTTAACTAAATTTATAATTTAAAATTTATTCTTCGCGTTTTTCTACACAATTCTTCTGGTATCTCCTATATTACAAAAATATTTATTTACTTCAAAAAAAACGAAATTTAAATAAAATAAATGAAAAAAAAAAATAGGTTTAACAAATGCAAAACTGCATTTAACAACGAGTATATATTTTCTTATCAGATTGATGTTAGGGGGGGGGTCGGACGCCCCTCTTGGCTACGCCACTGGTAGACAGTTATGTGTGCCTATTACTATTTATACAATACCTTTTTTTTTTAATTGAAAAAATTATGTATAGATATGAATCGCGTACTATTAAAAACGATTACGCGCATAACAACTACTTTAATCATGTACAATTTCGTTTCATAATTTTTCTGCGTTATAACCAAAAATGTCAGTTTTGACAAATAGAAGTGTTTTTTTGGAAATGAATTTTACAACTTCCCGATCGGATTTTTCCCTTAAAATAATTCTTTGCGAGATATAAAGTTTTAATTATATTTATCGACAGTTACGAAGTCAAAGAACTGAATAAATATCAACAAAAAAAAAAGAAAATTGGAATTGAATTTACCCAATAAATTTAATGGAGTTATACTCATGGTCAGGACCCAAAATTTTAAAATTCGCAATTTTCATACAGGCCATTTTCAGTTACCCACAACTTATTGGTTAAAAAGAAACTACGATAATTATTTATGTTGGTGTGTGTGTTTTGTAAGCATATAAATGCGGATTTGTGTGTAATGTATATTCGTACGCATACGAATATGTGCACGCGTGTGTATTGTAAGAAATTAACGAATATGGTCGGTAATATATATATATATATATATATATATATATATATATATAATATAGTTCGTTTAAATTACGCTGTAATCGGTTAATTTACAAAAGTTTGTATAACGTTAATTTGTTATTGTCTGATTGACAGGGATCGCATGTATTGGTAGCGACTGTCGGACGATTAATCCATTTCTTGGATAGGGGTTACATTGCCTTTTCTTCTTTGAAATTTCTAGTATTGGATGAAGCTGACAGAATGTTAGATATGGGTTTTAAACCGGATATAGATAAGATTGTAGCTCATGAATCTATGCCGGTATGTTAAAAATATTAAATTACGTCGATTATCGATGCAGTATCTTGTTTTTTTTTTTCGTAAATGTCCGTCCCGCGACAAATGAATGGAGTCGTTTGTTCTGGCCAAGGTTCACCTTGTAGTCGGCATATTCTTCAGCGTCCAAACCAAAGAGTATCTTCTATCGTATCCGCGAATATGGTTTACTGTAATTCATTTTCTCTCATTTTATCGTTCCGACTAGATCTTTTTTCTTATAATCCATAATTCGTGATATTCGTACTGACGATGTCCGTTTAAACGAGAATTAAAGAAAGTACAAGTCAGAACTTGTTTTTATATATTTTTAGAAATTTTCTTCGTAGATTACATATTTCGCCTGCAGCATGCGATAAAATTATTACGAACGTATTAATAGCGCGTAGTTTATTTAACCCTGTAAGTCATACATTAACAATTTTTTATACAGTTATAATTTTTTTAGTGCATGCAATAAGTAATATATTTCTGACAGTTTCCAAAGCGTTACTTCCCACTTTCTGTGCGATATTTCTGCTTTAAAGAAGGCGAACGTTTTCTATGGTATTTAGTTTTGAGGTTCCCCAAAACAATATACTCGGATCAGTGTCTCGTCTTAACAAGTTAATGTGTGGAAATAGTGTTCAAATATGAAGATCTTGTTCAAGTTTACACTATCTTGCATCGTTAACCGACTTAAATCGTGATTTAGAAAATGGCGAATTCATTTAAATGCAAGTAAATGTCACGTCGCATTTATACTCCGAACAGGAACGTGATGCATCAGTACTGCAGTTACTCCAAGTCGTGTCCACTGACTTTTATGTCGATGAATGTGGTTTTCTGAATTGAAAAGATTATTCAGTTTGACAAATTAACTTGTTTTTTTAATGACGAGGTTATATCTTTCCAAATCTTTGTTAGCCTAATGACTATTTGAAATAATTCGTTATTTTGTTATTTATTAATGATTTATAAAACGTTCAGCGTTAATAACTAATATTCTTTGAGAAATGAGACCTAAATGTGTGTAAAAAAAAAGTGTAAGATTTTAAATTATATCATATCAAATAAAATTATACCGGATTACCAATTTGGCTTCAGGGAGCAACATAGCACCGCAGAACAAATACATAGAGTTGTCGATGTAATAAATCGAAGTTTTGAAGAAAAAAGTATTGCGCAGCAGTGTTCCTAGACATCGAAAAAGCATTCGATAAAGTGTGGCACAATGGGCTGTTATTCAAAATGAAGCAACAACTACCCTATCAATACTATCTACTAATCAAATCTTACTTCCAAGAAAGATTTTTTAAGATAAATTTAACGAATCCTATTCGAGCATTCGATCCATCAATTCAGGAGTCCCACAGCAGTGTGCTTGGACCCGCGCTGTATCAGATATACACTCACGACTTTCTGCTTAATGCGAACACGACTACAGCAATGTTCGCAGACGATACCGCGATATTATCCTCTCACTATGATGCGGCATCGGCATCAAAGATGTTCTAGAAAAATGGTACAGATCTTGGAAAATTAAAATTAATGAACAAAAAAGTATACATATATTTACGCCGAAGAGAGGGGTCCCGTAGTAAAATTAAACGGAAAACCCATTCCTATATCGAGTAGCGTAAAATATCTCGGTTTACACCTGAAGCAGATAAATGTTAAGTTTCGCAAAATGTATTGGATAATCGGAAAGAATTCAGTCCTATCCATTGATAATAAAGTACTGCTTTATAACACAATGCTGAAGCCTATATGGTCGTGCGGAATCCCACTGTGGGGAACCGCGAGCAAGTCCAATATAGCGATCATCCAAAGAACGCAATCCAAAATTCTACGAACGATAGTCGGTGCGCCATGGTATGTGCGCAATGATGATATACATAAAGATCTGCGAATACCTACTGTAAAAGAAGAGATCGAGGCAGCCAACACACGATATATAGAACGATTACAAAATCACTGTAATTAGTTGGCACACAGTCTCATCGAAGACCGTATCCAGTTCAAACGGCTGAATGGGTCAAATATAATTTTCTAATATTATTGTATAATTGTTTAATATCTCACCAACAACAAGAGAAGCATTCCATACTTATTAACTAATTACCCCTTAACACTGCCGCTTATTGTTTATTCAGACAGATTGCGTACAAAAATTTTGGAGAAAAAAAAACTACATTTTTGATTTATTCTTAGCAGAACATCGATCCAGGGATATATTTTAATTTTTTAAATGTGCACGTTAAGACGGAATTTTTATTAATTTTTTTATTCTTGGTGGGTAGTTTTTTGTGACACGTAATATATAAGTACTATATTTTAGTTTCGACGTATGTTGAGCGTACTTATTATTTATCGTGTACCTTGTGTATATGTGTATGTAGAAACAAATACAGACTGTGATGTTTTCGGCTACTTTCTCGGATGACGTACAACGGTTAGCAGCCAACTTTTTGACCGATTATATATTCATCACCGTTGGTGTTGTGGGCGGTGCTTGTAAAGATGTCGAACAAAACTTTTATCTTGTTCCAAAAACTGAAAAACGTAAAAAAATTGTGGAACTAATTGAACAAGAAAGTAAGTGTATTACTATTTTTCGCGTAATAAATGAAATAATTGAACTGATTAAATGTAAATTACAAATGATATAGTCTTCAAAACTATTTACTTAATTAAAACACAATTATTCGTATGTGAAAACAATAATAATTTATATAAAAGTGAATACCAATAGACTAACGATGTATGTCGTCGTATTGCTTTCAAATCGATATGCAATGATGATCGGGCGAAGTGTAATGTTCTGGCATTTTTGCGGTCGGTTTAACTTCTAGCACAATCACACAATTTTATTGCGTAAATCCAAATAATATAAAAAAGTATTTTGTTTTCAACAGATTAACTTCTTAAATCTTTTCGTTTTCATTTCCATATATTTTTGACAAACGTAAATTAAACACGAATTAAGATACAGCACTACGTAGTCGATTGAATGTGGTCGGCGGATTATCTGCTGATTCAGCGTCTTGGAATATCCTCAAAGTGAAGTTTACAAGCAGCGATTTCTCTTTATTACCCATCATTTCGTTCAAACATTTAATTCGTTTATGCTTAACTATAAATGTTCGCCACCACCCTGTTCGATCTCGCATGTGGCCCAGATTTACTGTGTCATCAGCGATAACTGTACTCATTGGAGATATGTAAGATTGGTCATACTTCGCGGTATTTTCGTCGATGTGTTTCTGCAGTCAGACGTCACTTCCTCGTGTCTAATTTTAAACTTCCCGATTGGTTCTAGATTGCGGTACCTCGCGTAATTTAATGAACTCTCATGTCAAACTTTATCGGAATCTTGATATACGTTGAGAAGAATACGTCGTTCATTATTATACTTCATAAGGAATCCAAATTGATGACCCGGAATAATCCGTTTTATTTTTATGAAGCCGCTTTAATACAAGTTTTTTAAACGGCTAAGTTACGGGGGGGGGACAGATGTAGGACGAAGGAAAATACAGCATGTTACCCGATTTATTTTGCATTGATTAGGAATATTCTCCGTGCGCATATGGCGAAATAATCACATTTTTGTCGTTCTTCGAGATTGACCTCGTATTCAAGTGTTTTTAGTTACATTTAGATCTTTATCAATTTCACTAATTACACATCTACAGCAGAAAAGTGCTTAATATTTACGTTTGTTCTTTCGAATATCTGGGTAGTATCTATATTCGGTATACTATATCGTTTAGTTTTGAAATCCGTTCAAGATGATCGGTATCGCTTTGTCGACTTTTTACGAAATAGAGCAGATACGAATAGATTAAGCGAATAAATTGTTTCAGAGTTGTAAATTGAATATTGACTAAAAGGATAGTTAATGGAAATTAACAGTTAAAAATTAAAGGGCACCGAATGTATTTCGTATTTAAGTAGAGAAACATCGCGGAAAATCTGCGTGGTATGAAGTAAAAATAATAAATACACTAGTAGGTTGCGCGAGATATAAGAATGTGATTTGTCCTCCAGTAAACTTAATTACACAGATCAGTAGTCGGCAATAACATGTAGAAATTGGGGAAGTCTGACGATAATGGTAATAATTTGTGTTCCAAGTGTCTGCTTAATTTACTTAGGAATTTAATAGTGTGTTCTCTTTTTGTATGTAAACTAGTGTGTATGTACGTATAATACCTTTCTCTATACTTGGCGGTAAACCGTAATCAACAAGGCGGTTCCGTCAGGTGGAGGCTCTTCCATTGCACTGCGGTGATTTAAAACCTGCGAGTATCCCTAAGTGGATATCTCGGACGCTGAATTATACATCTACACAATGTTGCCTGACTTACCGTTTTTACGATAGATTTATCGTTTTTCGAAGGTTTCTACCACATTACCGTTATTTCCCAAAATATTTCATTAATCTACCGCTTTTTTCAATATTTAAGTTAAGTCAGATTTTTATATATTTTGAATATTTAAAACATCCACTAACCATTATATTTTTAACCATCGTTTGTGTCATTTTTGGTGTATCGCACATAGTTAGCGTATTAATTATTTTATAAAAGATATTCATCAACGTTAAAGTTGACAGTTCAAGGTGTAAATTTTTTATTTTATATTTACGATGAAATATTTGATAATTTGTTATAAGGAAAGATAGGCAATATATTTTGGGTTACAAAAATTTTTGAATGATCTCAGAAGTATCGTATAGTTTCTACCGTTTGATCCACCACCGCTATTTACTTCTGAGCATCTAGTAACACTGTTTCTACGCGGTCTGAATGATATTCTATTTGGATGATTTCGTCAACCTTCTTTTCTTATTCCTCGCTTAATCCCGGATTTATTGTATATTTTGTCGATAATTTACGCTGAATTTTTTAATAAATTCTTAATTACTACGGTCCAAAAGGTCACAATTAATTTTGCTAATGTTTATTTACATAATAAATTTTACAAGGTGAGTCCAGTGATTCATTATTAATCTAATATGTCATCTTTTTTTGGATATAATAATGTGATCGACCGACAATATTTTTCGATTAATTTTCTTACCGCGTCGCGCGATAATGTGTATATTTAAATCAATGAAATATGATTCGTAGCCAGTTTGCCGATAGTCACCCGAACCTTTTAAGATCTTTATGTATGGTAACTTAACCGTAACGATTTATTCTGGAATCTTTGTAGTATGTTGATGTTGGATTTATTTGAACATTCCCAGAATTGAGCGGCATATGTAGTTGATCTTGGTTTTGTAAAGGAGCATCCTGTTCTCTAAGGATAGCTCAAATCTATATCCTAGGAGCCAGTACATCTTTCCGAGTTTTAGATCGTCCTTTTTTCCCTATACGGATTCTCCAGCTTTTTTTGTCCGAGTGGACTCCCAGATACTTAACTGCATCTGTTTTAGGTATTTGCTCACCTTGTAACGATAAAGTCTTGTTTTTATTTTTAAAAGAATCTTGGGCTGATATCTCAGGATTTAATTCCGTGCGCCATGTTTTTTTAATCCACATGTAAGTTTTGTTAACGTTTTCTTTGAAGTTTACTAATAAATAAAATGCCACTCCTGAATTTTCATATCAGCATCCATATATGCGAGTAGTTGGTGGAAATTATATATATTAAAAATTAAAGAGACTGAATACTAGTAATATTAAACTTAAAACGTACGTCGGAAGAGATTGGACAAATAAACACGAAATGTTCAGTGTCATCTACGACACTAGAAACGTTAATGTTACAAAAAGCACGGTTACCGTTTTATGCCAATGCCAGACTCTTCGATTTTCTTATGCGTAGCAGCGCACTTTAAACTTTTTAAAAGTTATTCAGTGAAGGTTTTAAGAAAATACTTATTACGTGCATCGGTCTGTCAATACCCGCTTCTGTTTTTTTTTTAAAGCTTCGAAGATACCGTTTTTAATTCATATTATTTTTTTTAACCTTACATCGCGTTAAATCGTATTTTTTTATTTCTTTATAAAAATTATTTTATTTCGACCGATATTTTTACGGGCTAATTTGTGTTCATAACGAGTGTTAAAATTTATAAACAAATTGATAAATAGATAAATTTTTAACACATACATATATTATGTATATATATAATATATATATATAATATATATATATATATTAATGTATATATATTGTCAAACGCAGAATCGAACGGTATATTGGTGTTCGTTGAAACAAAGAAAAACGCTGATTATTTGGCATCTGTGTTATCTCGTGCTAAATTTCCTACGACCAGCATTCACGGCGATCGCTTCCAGGAACAAAGAGAAGAGGCGTTATCAGAATTTAGGCGTGGAAAAAGGGGTGTGTTAGTAGCTACATCGGTAGCTGCTCGTGGGTTAGGTTAGTGTATCACCTTGTTTTCGTTTAAAATATTAATTTTTCGACTTGATACTTATATATATTTAATGTATAATCGGTTTATTGTATTGGAGGCATTTATTGAAAGATGTGTTCGTATTTCTTGTATAGTTACCATAGAGTTGTTCGTCGTGTTCATTTAAAATATTATCAACATTTTTACGAAACGAATGTTCAATTGAGCAATTACTAATACTAAAAGTTTTCCTATTGTAATAACCGCAGATAAATGCGCTTTATTAAGTAGATAACATGATATATATATATTTTTTATATCAAATATATTCGTTCGTTCGCGTTAAATGTCTCATCTTCTTGAATAATATTTTCCAAAAACCGTTAACAACTAATAATATCTACTCGGATTAAAAAAAAAAAAAAATACTATGGAAAATTACGATTTGCGGATGACTTTGTCTACATCATAAACCTTGAGTAAAATTTCTTCTAACGATTACTACTTGTTACACATCGAAGGTCGGCTTCGTTATATCTATTGATTTTTTTCTTTCGAGTTTCTTGTTTACACTTTATATATATATATATATCACATTTTAACGTTTGCTTCCCAGGAAAGTTTGCGTTTATCAGTAATTTCTCCGTAAAACAAGATGATGCTTGAACGCATCTGAAAATTTCTGCATCTCGGGTTATGATTTCACGAATAAACTGACAGGGATAATAATAAGAATCGCGAGAAAGCGAACAAAAAGGTTTTCTTAACGTGAAAAATTCGACGACTCGGAGTTATTTGAATTAAGAATTACGAATCCGTCGGATACGATTCTGGTTACTATTCGCTGTATTGGAAAGTTGGGTTCTTACGCAAAGTAGAAAATTTAAGCCTTCGAAATGTACTTTTATTGCCTAAAAATCTCTTATCGTGTGAACAGGATGTCGAACCGAGCTAAAGTGCTCTGTATAATCCGGAATAGGAAATTGAAATACTGCGTACGTGTATCTTGAAGTTAGATTTCATTTTAAATTTAGAGAATAAGGTGGTCTTTGAATATTTCTTTCCGATAAGAACGCGAGATAAATATATCACGATGCGCTTATATCAATCCACTGATGGATGTAAGCCTTCCACTTTCTATCTGTAGCGATCACGGGCCTCATTTATTCATTTCACACCGGCTGATCTCTGTATATAGTCCTGTCACCCTATATCCGGACGACCGCGGCTGCTACGGTTTCTATATCAGTTCCTTATACAACGAATTCCGTCCTATAAATATATTCGTTATTATTTTATCTGTTTAATGTAAGCGCCTATTATTTTCACGTTTTTGCAGATATAAAAGGAGTCAGACACGTAATTAATTACGATCTTCCGAAAGATATCGACGAATACGTACATCGTATTGGAAGAACAGGTCGCGTCGGAAATTATGGCAAGGCTACGTCTTTTTACGATCCGGCTCAGGATTCCAATCTAGTTGGTGATCTTGTTCGTATTTTGCGTCAGGTATTGATTGTTGCTAAATTTTAAAGTAGAAAAATATACGCGATCGTCGTTGACAGTACGGTATAGTTTATCACAGCTGCTTTTTAATATATATAAAGAGCAAGCGTTCGAAACAATTAGTAGCAACAAAATCAATAAAAAGTCCTGTCAGATGCATCGTTAAGACTAAGTTCTATAATGAAACGCTACAATATGTCGATAAACAAGAAATGTCTAGTAAAATGGAAGATAATAAAGAAATAAAAATAAAATTAAGTGATGAATGATTAAAACGTGTAAAGGAACACAGGTACTTTTCACTAATAACAAACGTTATGCGATCTAGAATATCGCAGGGGAAAATAAATTGACAGAATAAAATATACGCAAATACTTCAAAACATCAATGAAAAAAGAAGATGCTTAATGAACATCATAAGAGATTATGAATAGCGCGTATATGAAGAAATAATGGGTATCTGACGACAATAATAGAAGGATCGATAAATGGTAAGATATCGAGAGGAAGATTACGGCGAAAATTCATCACCCAGTATAGTAGCAAATATAAGTGCGGATACGTACCCAAGTGTTGAAAAAAAAAAGCACGGAATTAATGATTTTCTGGTTGATGATCAATCGAAAGATTATACAAGCAGAAGAGAAAGACATTTGTGAAAACGGACGTATCAAATACAAAACTTGTGAAAAACAAACCAATAGTTATAAAAACCTAATTATGTAGCACAATATCAAAATATAATTAACTATTGAATAAGTTTATATTTGAAAATAAGATAAATAGAACGCTAGGTGTTCTCCATGTTGTTGAATGATTCTTGAAATCTGGGTAATCACAAAAGAGACGGAGCAAAAATTGGATGCCTTTGAAATGTGGTTGTACCGCGCAGTACTTCGCATAAAGAGAACAGATAAAGTACGCAACACGGAAGTACTCTGCGACGCATGAATAAATGCGAGGTAGTCGTAAAGTTAAGCGTCGTAAGCTGAAGTATTTTTGGTCGTGTAATGCAACACCCAGAACGGTACAGGCTGATTAATAATGCAGGGAAAAATTACAGGATGAATACTGCAGGAAGAAAACAAATGACCCCGTTACGCAGGATCTGTCGGATTGGTACAATTTACTATCAGTGATAAGTGCTCCGACAAGTTTAAACCGACGTAGGACTGCCAGCATGTTAACCAACGTTTGATAACTGACTCGACACTATAATGAATGCATATATATATATATATATATATATAAATTTTCATGGACGATAATATTATTATTACTTGTAAGCTGCGATTTATATAAATTCTGATTTTACTTATTTTTAATTATTCCGGTTAGTAATTAAGTTTAATTTTATCGGTACGAATTTAGGCGGAACAGAACATTCCAGAATGGTTAGCTAGTAGTCAAAAGGTATTCGATAATGAAGGTGAAAACTTTGGAGCTTACGACTATCGTAAGGTGGGTGTATACGTGTGTTTACTACTTTATATTAAATTATGAATATTCTCTAGTTTTCGTCCATTCTTCAATTTTGTTAAGAAGGATACTATTAAAAAAAAAAATAAAAAATAAAAAAAAAAAACGAGGCTTACTACGTTATCGACGATTATTTATTTATTCATTTGTTAAATTCTTTATTAAATTTTATAACGTGTCGATCTAATGGCTTATGCCACTGATATTTCACCGTGAGATCTAGCATCCATCAATGAGATTCGCCATCATATAAATACAAAGTTAGTTTCGGTACCGATGGCCTGTTTTAGATCTTGAACTTACAAAGTAATTTGTTCTGTTATAATCAATTCCATGTTATCCGACATTGTATCTCGGAAAAAATTTAAAGTACTCCTGTTCCTAATAGGAACCTACACCCTGTTTCGTTACTGAGTAATCTTGAAAAATGGCAGAAAAAGTTACTTTATACAGCAGTTCGCAGAAAACATCATTATCCTGCTCGATTAGTTAACAATTTGGTTTTCTAGACAAACTGTCTACAATTACGCAATTAACTAGAATTATCGATTAAAGATGATTTTAACACGGATGACTAAACCTCCTTTTAGATATAGAGAAGACGTTTGATACTTCTTGTTTTAATATATAAGATTATACAATTAAAGTTTCTTAATTATTATCATTAGCATTATCGAAGATTTTCTCAGCAATATAAGTTTTTTAGCCCGAGCAAAAAGTGAATCTTCCGGATCTATATATATATTATGATGGCTGTATCTGAGGAAAGTATTCTCGCTCTTATTCCATAAAATAACACATCGATCCAGTGGAGTTATCTGGGTGTAGTTTTAGATAAAGGTTTTACTTTTTCCAAATTGAATGCGTATTAAATCAAATTCATTTTCCCAATTTTAAATAAGCTATTAATACAGTTAACAAATTAATTATTTATAAAATTATCATAAATTTTAACATTTAAACCACCGAAATTTTTGGCATTAGGTCTTATCCAGTGGACAAATATTAAAAAAATACTTAATTCATATTTAATTTATTACAAAAACGGCAAAGTGAAATAATAGTTATTTATAAAATAACATGTATAAATTGCCTATAAAAAATCAATTGAAAATTAGTTAAATCACTAATATTTATTTTCTTATAGAAAACACAAAGCTTTTCGGGTCATTATCAAGTGAAACATTTTAAAAAATCCTAATTTTAAAAATATAAATTTAAAAAAATCACTACATTCCACATTATATAAAAAATTAAAATAAATTGTCTACTTAATGATATTTGTGTTACACCTCACATCATGCAGTCGCATAATAAAACGATGCAAAAATCATGTAGCCCTACTTTTATCTTTTAGTTAATCTCTTTGTCTAATTATGGTTTTTGTGTCTACTTTTATTTAATATCTAATGAATGCCGGTATTTTATAATTTATGTCGCATATATACACTTATGTAATATTATTGCCATCCCAGATTATGCAGACGCACACAGAAAAGTAGGCGCAATACAAGAAAACATTAAATAAGAAATTTTGTTCGTTGACCACTTACTCTTGTTTAACCTCTTGTTTAACATGCCATCCCAGATTAGGCATATGACAAGAATCAGTATTTTTTTATACACTATCTGGCCTAGAGTGACCATACAAGGAATTTAAAAATAAATCGTTTGGTACTTCGTATTTTCATTTCATTCGATTTATCTGTATCAATCAATTTTTAATTCTAGTTTATCTTTAATTGATATAAAATCTACGATGTCGATAAATTTATAACATCGATGAAATAGCAAACGATTTATTTAAAAAAGGTGTTTTCCAGTCTTGGCCACATAGTGTATAAGAAAAATATTGGTTCTTGTTCATGAATTCAGGTTGTGCGCGCAAAAGAAATAAATTATTTTCTTAACTAAATTTCTAATCTATCCTATAAACGTTAATATCTAGGAAAAACTAGACCCCAATTTTCTCTTCAACTATTCATATTCGAAACGTGAATATGTCATGTTTTGACGCTCATTTAAAAACTACTACTCAACACGAGTAATCTTTACTAACAGAAGAATTGATCCAACAGAAGACATAGTCCTAAACGGTGATGCAATTTCACAGAAATCAGATGTAAAATATCTCGGTATGCACCTTGATCAGCGTGTAACGTGGAGAAAACACATAATAGTAAAGCGCACTGAGCTAAATATAAAACTGAGACAGACGGTTACTAAACAAGAAATCGGAAGTGTCCGCTGAAAATAAATTATTGATTTACAATCAAATTTTGAAAATGGGGCTGTTCTAAAAACAGCAACATATCCATTATTCAGCGGTTCCAGAATAAAATCCTTCGGATGGTCGTCAGTGCACCGTGGTACATCATCAACTTAACGCTTCACAAAGACCTAGGAATGAAGTTTGTTCTGGAAGTAATATCCAGCGACGCAAAAAATTATGCTCATAGACTAGAGGTGCACTCGAACAACATGGCAATCGGGTTGTTGCCGGATAATTCGCTAGAAGTTCGTCGGCTTGACATCCTAAGAGATAAATTTTAATGACTGTTTTTAGCACTTACTGATGGGTAGGCTGTTAATCATGCCATCTGCATAAAATATTAAAATTGCTAAATAACTACCATCAGCTAGGTGCAATTTTCCTATCTCAAACTGTTCCCAAATTATTGAGAAAAAATCGATAGTTGAGAAAAAAATAGATACCCCCCTTTTAAAATTTTCGTGTTCGGATTGAGATTTTTACAGGGTTTTCACATCTATACGATAGAGTTACTATAGAAAATCAGATATAAATAACATTGCCTATACTAAAAGCATTGTAGAAACGGCTGCTCAGAATTTTTAAAAATCGAAAAGGTAATGTTAAGTTCACGATTTCTCGCTACCAGTTAATCTAAATAAAATGTACATTTATTAATAATAGATCTCGACGTCCAGTTTCGTCTAACGTAAACCTGATGAACCCTTTATCTATCATACGACGCTTAAACTCAAAACCCATTAATCCCATTTTCTCGATGAGTATTGATTTTTGCGTTTTTTCCACGACACCCGATAATAGGTTAACTTCCGGCCGCTGTAACTTCGCTACTATTCTATATAGAAACTCGGTATATATATAATTAAAATTTTTCACTATAGGATAAGGTAATGAAAAGTCGAATATCTCGGTCGGACGAATAATTAGACGGCTATTCAAAAAAATTGATAAAATTTCAACTCTTAAAACTCGACTTTTTCCGGAGACCTGGGTGATAGATGGAGGGATCGTATTTATGTTCTTTAGGGCATTTAGAAAATCTCTCGGACAGATTTTCGATTCGCGCCTCTTTTTTTTTTTTAATAACGTCCTAAGAAAAAAAGACCGATTTTCAACCCTTAAATACCTAGGGGGTTTGAACACAGGAAGTAAGTATATATAATCTCCGTAAGCGACTTAGTCAAACGCGCGAATCTCCGACATATGTCATAACACTTTGCTAGAAAATCGCACCAGTTTCAACCCTCATTTGTGATATAAGGGATGATGGATTTTAAGGGTAGTTTCAGGCTAGATTTATAGTGACTATTCGGATGAACCTTTTTTATGAACTTCTTCGGGTTCGAAGTATATTCTTAATGTTATCAAGCTTGTTAGAGAACATGGCAAATTGTCGATAGTATATATTTAAATTTAAATTTGACCGCGAATGTGGTAAACGGCGCAATCGAAAAATCAACAAGATGAAATTTATACATAAGGTGATACTCTTCGGAAAATTACGATTTGGGTGTCACACCTGATCGTCTTTTCTATATGCAACTTAGAGAAAGTCCTTTGCATTCTGTTCATCTCGAACGTGCAATCTGCAACCTCGAACGTGTTTTTTTCTTTTTAATGCTCTGTTGTGGCGTCGTTACGTTCCTAGTTTTATCTTATCTTACTACGTTTCTCCCATATACCTCCGTATTATATCGTCCCTTCTTCATTTGAGTAATCTATTCCCTCACATAGCAACACGTCTAGAGAAATTAGCGTGTTTGATTAAAATATAAATAGTATCCACAGATATCACTTTGGGTAAGCCGTAATGGCGTCCCCAATATGTAGAAAAACGATTTTAAGACAAAACTAAAAAGTTTCTGTCTGATATAAAAAAAACTGTTCACTCTTTAACTCTGTTAAATTGTCAGATGCGAGTGAACCAAGTTTCGAATGCCGACTGAAGAAGTACGTAACACGTTAAATATCTTTCGAGAAACTTAAAATTTTCGCTGTTTCGGAGCGATTAAATATTTTTCTCGCTTTATTGCAAATTATTTGAAATTGTACATGTAAATTTCTCGTCTAACGTAACGTTTACTGGTGTCTAGTTCGAATTATACTATGATGATCATTAATCAACCGTCAGGTTGGTGGGCAATTTATGCGACTACTTATACATACTTTGTTGTATAGTGTAAGTAGCGTACAAAGCAATTGTAATATGGCATTAGCGTAGTTAAACACACATACACACGCCTGGCGGAACTGTAATCGCTCTGTTGTCACGACATGATACAGTCCCGCGTGTTTTTGTAGTGTACTATATTATTACTAGGGCGCATATGATGTTGTGCGTGGTAGTTTTCCATTGCCTTCCACATGATAATAATATTCGGATTATGTACATTTTTATTCTTTAATGATAATTTTTGCGTCATCGATCGTATTCGAACTCGGTACCTTCCGTATGGAAGTGTACCTTCCGTATGGAAGTCCTCTTAGCCACTCTGCTATTCCGACGACGTATATACTGTTATATAAAATTTGTAATTTGTTTATCATGTTTAATTAATTTATACGGGATTTTTTCGCAGGATGTCCAGCAGGCGGACACCGGATACGCTGATTGGGAGGCTAGTACTAGTACTACTACTAATAATAATATTGATAATAATGTCGAAGATGAATGGTAAATGATACGAGGTATTTTCATTGTGAAATACGTACCTATTTTCCCAGTTTTATTTTATTTTTATTTTTTACGCTTTTGAAATTTGCTTTTACGAAATACGTGTATTTCAAAATATCGAAGTCTCTTTATTATTATTATTTTACTTTTATTCTACGAAAAATAATTAATAATTCGTATTTCGTTAATTAAACATGCTTGACTATTCGTTATTATAGCGTTTGTTATTCGATACGTCTCTCTCTCTCTCTCTATGGGACGAATAGTTTTGAGACGGCTTTATCGCGTAGGCAATTAAACTTTAAGAAGGGGTACGTGCGCTCAAGATACATCACTATATATATCGATACATATAGAATGTAACTGGTTGTCTTAAAATCAACAAAGGCAGAGAATTACTATACTCGGAATACGGTATTGCTCCATCGTATATAAGGAGTATTATATCTACCATTGAAACAAAGTTAACACAGATAGCCGCTATCCAATGTTTAAATAGATTCATCGTTAAGTACCGTCTCAGTAGCGTACGAGACGATTGTAATATGGAGTTAGCGTAGATACCTGGTAGAACTGATTGTAATCGCTTTGTTGTCAATGCGTAGCCCTCCCCCGCGTATTTTTGTACTGTACTATATTATTACTAGCGCGCATATAGTTTTATGCGTGTGATGCTTGTATCATTTCCACGCGATAATATTAGCATTATTTATATATTTTTACGATAATTCTCGCGTTTTCGATCGTATTCGAACTCGGTACCTTCGGTATAGAAATCCGTGCTCTAGCCACTAGGCTATCCCGACGACTTGTTTGAATAGATTACAATAAGTGAAAGATTGCGTAACAGTACGATTCTATCTGACGAAGCGATTTTACGAGAACCTTTGGAAGAGTATCTGTATATTAGCTCGCTATTATCCGCGGATACGATTATACGACTTTAAAATACGCTGACGATATTGTCATCATAATAAAATTCGTGAAGCGAGATCGGTGTAAGGACTATGGGGGATTATTAATTATCGAATATAATATTTTAAAATAATAATGATAATCGATAATAATCGGACGGAGATTCAAGGTCGTGAATGAAGCTGTGTACCGGACATAGTACATGTAACAGTAGAGCGAAAGATTTGGAAGGATACGTCACTGTAAGATAAATTCGTTGAATCTGTTTAGTTTTTCCATTCGCTACTTACGCGTACGAGACTCGATCCCTCACTGATGAAATTACGAATATCATCACGGTTGGGCCTAAAAACTGACGAACATATTTTCAATTTCTCTGAAAATTCTGTAACCTCTTATGAAATTGCTTAATCATGCCGATGAATGTTACGCCGATATACAATATATTCGAGTTGCCATATAACTAACGGTTCTATACGATACGAAAATTCTCGGAAAAGTCTGCAATCTTTTTTGAAATCGTTTAATATTAAGCATGTCGATGTAATACTGTCAAATAAAATATGTTAAATCGATATAGCGTTATTCTATTTAACGTATAGTATGATAGCATATTATACACCAAAGTGCTTAATAAACGATTTCGGAAAACATTACAAACTCCCGAGAATTCTCGTAATAATAAATCATATTGAACAATTACATGAAAAGCATTGCCATCGCTGGTATTAAATCGTTAATATATGAAACTAATAAACATATTAACATGTTCTTAATAAAAAATAACCTAAACATAAATCGCGAATTTATTAATACGCAGTATCGTCATTCATTCTTGCGTATTGGATGCTTACCGCGAAATATTAAAAATTATGGCGCGAACATAACAGTTTAGCGGGACAGTTTTTTCCAAGCATAGACAGCCGACTTGAAAATGTACCACGCTATTGTTGCAATTAATAGTAAATACTATAGTGTACTTTGCTACAGAATAAGAGATGACATTTAATGTTGACGCATGGATTTCTAGTTTTGTAAACTGGTTAATAATATAACTGATCGTTTCAAGCGGTTATTTATCGTACATTTATATGTACGTTTGCGTTGTGCAATATGCGTGATCGTCTGTGCGCGCATATTAGTTTTATGAATGAATATGTATATATTTATGTAGTAGAAATTTCATAATGATTATTTCTACTTGAAATATGCATTAGCTCAAGTTTCTCACGGGAGCATACCGAGACCTTACTTCTGATTTTTATTAATAACATTTCCAAAATTAAACGTGGCGCCTGCACATCGTAGCGAATGGACACTATACGAGACTAACTGGGGTTTTTATTAAATTAAATTCGTATTTTATTTTATTTTTTTTAATGGGGCTGTCTTTACAGAATTCGGATAAAACTATATTCTATTTAAAAAAAAAATAGCCGCATTTCTTACCACCTCTGACGGTGAAGAACAAACTTTTGGTTTTGGGAAACTGATATGAAATATTTAGTTTTAACATGGGATCGAGGTTTCATATGTATCTAACATAGTGAATATGCCTGTAATAAAAGTTACGCGTCTCTAAGCTAGATTCGATATTTAATAAACGATGTTACGTCAACTCCGAAAATTAACTTATAAAAACTATAATAAGAGCAATTACGCTTTATACTTGTCTCATACGATCATATACTGACCGTTCTAATTTAGCAAAGTTACTAAAAGTGCAAACGGCGGATTCGTACAAGGTTTCTCGATTTAAGTTTCTTTTTCATTCCTATAGATAGCTGGGATGTTAATTATGTTTTTCCTAAAATGAATGAATTCGTTCATTTTCACTCCGTCTAACACGTCACTATAGCCGCTATTTGTGAATCCGAAACTCGGCGGTTATATTGCTGGTTCTCACAGGCTTACAAATCTAATAATAAAAGACGTAGCGGTGGAAGACCTTAATAGTTGACGTTTTTCCTTTATTATCACTCAAGTGTATTACGCTGGGTACTGCAATTAGGTAAATTTACTGTAATGTTTTTTTTTCGTGCTTATCAGTCTCTACTGTTCCAAAATATTTAGACAATGATTTAGGTCATAAGATGCAGATCGCATGCTTCCGTTATTTTAATAGGCGATCTGAATATTAAGCGTTGGAATTATTACAATAATAATACTGATGAGAATACATTACTTATAAATTGAAAAATTATCCTCGATTTATCCTATTTCCTAGCCGGCGGAAGCGAAATCCGAGCGTATTAGAATTAGTTTTAGTTGAAAAATTTTAATAGTATTACTATTCCTCTTTCAATTTGATATTCGTCTTCATAGTCCCGTTATATTAATACATAATGACAACCGATAAATCTAGTTTAAAACGAATGTGAAATTTTTGATTTAAAAATAGGAAAAAATGTTTATAATTAATATCTGACAGACACTTTCGATTGTATCTAGGTGTCGCTAATCTAAGCAAAATTATTTTAAATTCTGAAAAATTAGCTATAAAAATCACGCTTCCACGTATTGTTAAAGTTATATCGATTAAAAACTACTATAAGCGGCCGACTGCCAAAGATTCACTTCTGCGTATATTAACGTTTGGTCAATCTTAGCACGAATTTCTTTGCGTTTGTTGAATTTTTGGAAAAATAATACCCGGAGAATTCGTACCTATCTATTTTATCGCCTAAAAATAATACCCGTTGGAAAAGATGTTGATCAAAACACAGAATGTACCGGTTTTTTTACTAATCCTTATAACAATCAGCCCGTTTATGAACTAACTGATAGAATTAATATTCACCACTAGTAAACTTTCTGACGAGTTAATCACACTAGTATGAAGTAAATAATGCGTTTAAAATTTGACTAATCACATGTTCTTCGGAGAGGTTTTCCTCGTTACACCATCTGAAACTTATAAATGTGTATTAAATCGTTATTTGCTGCAACTATGGTTAAGCATCTTCCTCGTAAAGCGATAGTATCTTACTAAGTTAAAATCAATAGCATTTTTAAACTAACTTTTAGATTCGGTGAAAAAAATGACAAATAGGGAACCAAAATCAGCGCGTGGAATTTTTATCCACTAAAACAACCTCCCTTCTATAGAAAAAAAAAATGTAAGATCTAGGTTAGTTTACGCTTATCGGGTCTTCTGTTCACTGTCCGCCAGTACTCATAAAAAAAAAGGAAAACCGGTATTGCAGAATATCTTTAAGCGCTGCTCTATGGACTAAAATGTAGAACAATATTCCTTATGATCGTATTTTATAAATTATCCAAAAAGTAAATGTATGGTGACAATAATTTCATTCAGGTAATCGGCGATTACAATATGCTTGATCTAAGCATACGTTACACTAAATATAATAGTGCCGTCATATCGCCGATTTTTAATGTATGTTAAACTAAATTTTTATTCTTAATTTTTTTTTTTTGTTTTGTAAAGTCGTTTCATTCAGCTGCTAAGGTAACTTTAAGAATACTTTGTGTTTACGTACATATAAGTTATTCGCGATTTATAAAATTTAAATTATAATTATTAACCGCAAGCAGACCGTCGACATAATTTAGCGGTAATCAAGAAATTTAGGTACACAGCACGAAGGGAATATACATGAAATAAAAATAGATTCACTGGTCTATTTCTTAAGTGTCTTACATCATCAGCCGTGTACAACAGTTTACATATGTATTAATAAAAATATGCCGGTGGATTGTAACAAATATAATTTTGATCACAAACGATTGTTAAATGAAAATAATACACACACATATATATATATATATATAATACATATATAGTTTTATTAAAGAAAACTTAGTTTATGTCGGTATAAAATAAAATTAGTACAAATTAAAATTACACCGAAATAATGTAAATTAATATTTCGCAATATCGTACGCATCGAGGTATTAAATATTTAAATGTTACACAATATCGTACGTATCGAAGTATTAAATATTAAATTCTACCTCTAGGATAATATTTACACAACTAGATCTGAAGCGAATACATTTAAAATGTGACATAAAATTGCGGAAATTAAAATTCTTTTATAAGCATACGGTAACCACGATAAATGTATTAAAAAGCAACAGTGTTATAAAATATTCTGCAATTACGTATTGCGTGAGATGATATAAGCGATCGATCGTCTGATTATCTTCTATATCGTCAAAACATACTAACCGATGGTAACTTTATCGTCGGAGAAAAGTATTATTATTAAACTAAATTAACGAGTCGTATTATTAACCAACTGAGTAATAGGCAAAACAGAAAAAGAAGATTAGATCGAGGAATAGTAACCGGATTGATGAAGAAGAATCGTCGTTTTTGAACAGGGGAGGAAGATTTAGTCTTCAGCGAGGAGTGACTTTTTCTTATATATTGCTTTCTCGCTTATTTTATGTTTAAAGATAAAAACGCTTCATTATTAGTGCAGACGGAATTATTCGTGGAGTAGGAGAACTTTGTGAATGGAACGGCGTTTTATATGGTGACCCAGAGAAAACGGACGGTTCTGATGTTTTAACTCTCATAAACTACTCGACTATTCGCCAAAGGCAATGTGCCTTGTCGACGTATTGTGTCCGGTTGGTAGTCAGTAAGTTCTCTCGATATGTACTTATACGCGAGCGATGGTATACACTATTTATTATATCTGCATATTGCTGGCCATCTTGTCGAAGGTAACGAGAAATTAACATCGAATCAGATTACGTTCGTATATAAAACATATTATAATCACGTAATATCAGTTCGGTTTTTCCTTCTACAATTGATCTCAGCTGCACGAGGTAGTTCATAAAATTGAAAATCAAGCTTACGTACAAAAATGAAAGTACGTACATTTCTCGATGTTGAACAAGTTTCTGGCAAAGTTTGGCACGACAGTTAATCTCGAATCTATACGTGAAAATAACGAAACTTTTCATTTTTTACACTTTCCAGTATTATATGCGTTTTCTTCTTATCGTCCGTTTAGTTAACATTTGGTTCCTTTAAATAGATCTAATTTTTAAATTCTATTTCTAAATACTATTTTATTAATATTATCCGTTTCTTCATTTCATCGAAATCCTTCTTCGTCTTCAAGAACTAACTCGGTCGGGTTTCCAACTTGTCAAAACACTTAAACATTCCTTTTGTCAGTCCGTAAAATATTCTTTCCCCGTAACGTCGTTTTCTTTTTTTTCGGACGTAGAACAACTTTTTTTTTTCTTTCCTTTTCAATATTTTTCATTTTTTTCAATGTCATTTAGCTCTATTCGTCTGCTTATAAACAGTCCGGTTTAATAAGTCGCTGTATTATAAATATTCTCGCCTGTTTATTATCCGAATTAAAAGTATTATTACCAACTAATTTCTACCTAACTTCATATATCTATAATCGACATTTTCAAGGAACGCTCATATTTAGAAATACACCCATTTCTCGTAAGTGTACCCTAGGGTTCGTTTCTGGGACTCGGGTGATCTTACATACATGCGGCTACTTTTGCCGACAGCGCTTTATTGTCATCACGTACACAATCATAAATAGTAAAGGTAACAATATGCAAATAGCTCTTAATAATGCGGTAAATATACAATTCGCAAAGGATAAAGACAAAAACTGAATTATATAAACTATGTCGAATAAGATTAAAATTCAGTCTGGAACGAAAAAATAGAATCAAAAATAAATATGCGCAAGTCGCAAGTAATGACGGACAACGGGAATGAAATAAATGACGATAACATCGATCGAGTAATGAGATGGAAAAGTATTTCTGCAGCGCGGCGATACATTTTTAAATTGAACGAAATAAAAAAAGCAAACATCTTTTATCCCGTAAATATATTTAATAAATACAATAAATACACTTCAGTGGAAAAGGTAATTTTCGGTAGTATTAGTTATAAAATTACTTATAATAATTTGTTGTTGGAAAGGTTGCAATAGGTAATTGTCCTATCAATAATAATATCGATATTCAATTTTCTATAGAACGCTCGATTCATAACACTCTTAATTTAATCGATTTATCTATTAATTTAATCGACGAATAACGTAGTTTTAATATCTTTCCTAAGTCAACTAACATAGACTGTATTTATTCAGACGTTTCAATTCCGGAAAAATAAAAATAAAAAAAACAGTCTTGGACCCCAATAATTCATCTGTTACAATTGGTCCAACTCAGCCAAGAAAACTATTTCATAGAACTAAACGTTGTCAAACACAACGTAATGACTACAAACAGAATTTAATTCACAATCTTATATTCAAGAAAAATAACCAGTCAGTATAAAACTTTAAAGAAACGGATAAAATTACATCTTTTGGCCAGTTAAAAAATTAACAATATTTTTAAAATGTATAGAGCACAGCGTTTTTTTAATACAAAATAATTTCAATAATAGAAAACTTAGCGTTAAAGATATTATTAAAAAAAAAATAGCGTCATATATAAACTTATTTATAAATACATGTAGGAAAAACTATTAGGAGTTTTTTTTAATAATGTCAGATTTAAAACACAATACCACATTATGGAAAAATAAAAGAAGTGATTTTTTTTCGATTTCCATCCGGACTACCTTATAGATGATGAACGTTGATCCTGTTTCTAATTTTTAAATCTATACCGTTTCTACAAACAATGCCACCCTCTCGGAATTCTAGAATTAAACGAAGCCTTTTCAAACTCCTTGCAGGTTAACAAAAACAAATTGGCCAGAATCTAGATTGATTCTTTTAGTTAAGTACGTGTTATTAGTTTTCCATTCAGTCCTGATTTAGCTGTTGCCAGTGAAATTAGTAGGTTGTTTTTATTAAAAATAAACAGATCGCGATACGGTATAAATCTATTTTAATTCTATCTTCGTTTTTTAAATTAAAAACTAGGGCGTTATACATTTTCGAATGTTAGAAAAATCAATATAAAGACAGTTGATTGACTGAACGATCGATAATACATACATTAAGAAAAAATTTACATTCATAGATTATTCATCTACCGGGGTCACTTCACGCCAAACACAGTTCGCTTAATTACAGTACATTTAAGTTATAGTCTGAAATATAAAGCGATATTTAATTTTTTAATTTATTATTATTTAATTATTTGTATAGAAGTATTAGGTTAGTCGATTTTATAAAGTATCCATTATTTTTCGGTAAAATATTTTTTTTTTTTGCAGTTTAAGGAGCCTTAATCATGTTTCCGTAAGTTTATTTGGCGGATCTGTACATAAACGATTGTATGTAAACGATAACATGAGATTTCAAGATAGAAAATTAATGTATTTGGATCGGGGAATGTAGGCAAAATTGGCGAATGTTGTGGAAAGAGTATATTAAAATTGGATCGACTGGACATGTTGTACATAAAGATTATGTAAACTGGATTCTAAAAAGGGCAAACCCTGCACAAATCAACCAGTGGCGATTTGTGGTTAAAAAATCTAGCGGTTGCAATTACATCTTGATACACGCATAATTTTTTTTTTTTTTTGGTTCACACAACATCACGAAGTAACATTAATAAACAAAGTGTAATACAAATAACCTTTCAAAAACTGTAATCGGAAAAATAAAAAAATTACGAAGTTAGTCAAACCCAAGATAAAAAATTATAATATTAAACCGAAATATATTAAAGTTTTATTTCCTCACGAATAACTATAAAATATAAACAATTAGAATAAAAAATTTAAAAATACTGAAACGAAACAGTTTTGATAAATTCTCTGTATAATAGTTAAGTATTCTTATTTTATCACAGTTTATACAAAACAATCTTCTGAAAATGAAACGATCAATTGCCGTAAAAAAAAATAAAGCTTCAGTAAGAAAAAAAATCGACGTATATCGTCAGTAATCATATGAACAACGTAAACTGCAGGGAGAAACGCGGAAATGTTCTCAGTAAGATTCGAAGAAGAAAAAACTAATCTCAGAAAGAGATGAAATATAAGTCCTATGGACTCGTTCGTTTGTTTAACCTATACGAATGTGACCGCACTCACGTGTTATGAATAATACACGAGAAAAATCTATTCTGCCGCGTACAATTGTGTGTACTTCAAGGATTCTGGTTACAAAACGATTGCAACCATATGTGTAAATTCTACACCCATAGAAATATGACGCTTTATTTCTTCAATTGTAAGTAGGCATTTTAAAGCGCTTGTAAAGATTTTTTTACTTTTTATAATATATTATATAAAATATATATAATTAAAATTCGCTTATTCATCTCCGTAAAATAATTACCACTTTTAACTTTCTGCTATTCTGGGTATTTCTTCTGGTGGTTGTGTAACCATGCGACCTTTATGTACGGAGCCACCACTGGAATCAACTAGATCCGAGTTGCTCAATAAATCATATACAAATTTAATAAATATTCGGACTGCCAGACAAAATTTTAACCGCTGTATTGCGCGTAATACCAACAGAATTGTATATTTTATGCTTGACATGAAAAATATTTTTACACATTAGAACTTATCTAGGAGAATCACGCCAAAAGCGATATACGTTTAAGCTTTATTACGTTAAGATAACGTGTGACTGAAATTAAATCGAATTAATACTAAAAAACAAAAAAATTAAAACCACGAAGATTTTCAATTAAGTTTACGTCATATTATTCGGCGTTCATTCGCATCGTTTATTAGTAATAATAATAATTTTTATTTATAACAATAATATCGAACGTTATAATTTTAAAATTAACGCTTACACTCGTGGGATGGCATTAATGGAAAGGATGGTGTATATACATTTCCAACCAGTCTTGCGAAAAAACGTAATTTTTATTTTATGTATAAACACGGTAAAAAAAACACAAAACATTAATTAAAAGAAAAAAAATCAGATTCTTATAATTTATAGTGTCAAACAGCGCTCTCTTGTTTAGGCGATATAAGCGGTGTGCTAGAAGGCGATATTTCTTCTTCCGGTATTGCGCAGGTGATCGACCCTCCAGCTCCGTATACTCGGTGACTGGGAAAGTGATGATGAGCCTCATTGCCGATACACGGTGGAGGCCAATTTCGTCTGGGTAAAGTATTGCAGTTACCGTAGGCGAAACATAATTCGTTATTCTGCGACGATATCTGTTTAAAAAAAACGTAAAATAGATATAGTTAAAAGTTTATCGGTTTTACAATTTTTTTTTTTAACTTTCCTCTGCTCGAGCGAACCGAGTGTGAATCCCACCAAGAGGGAGATTTTTTTACGAATAAAAAACAAAAACAAAAATACGATTCTGCTGTTCGTTCAACTGGAAGATTAATGAGGACCAGACCGTCGGTTACGGTAAAGAAGAGCCACTTCGTTCGGTTAAAATAAAAGTACTTTAATTATTATCACTATCTAAAGAAGTTACAAATGTAATATGTTATTAATTGCTAATGAATTAATTACCACGTTTATCGCTATTATCATTTCGTTTTTCTTTTCATCAAGAAGTTTTCTCTTTTTTCCTTTTCTTAAGATTAATATTAAATATTTAAATTAAATTTATTATATAAAGTATCTGCTAAAGAGGTGAATTTAGATATATTTTTTTCTTTTTTTTTTTTTTTTTTTTGGGTAGCCTTCCAAAACGGTTTACCCATTAAATTTTTATAACCCGATTTTAAGGAAATAAAGTTATCTTAATTTTTAACTATAGGAGTATGTTACAACCAACACAATAAATCTATGTAAACAAATGTATATGTGCACGTGTTGAGAGGAAGAAAGGTATATTGACAGGAAAAGGAACGTGTATGAAGTGATTGTAGAATGTGTCATCCCGAGAGGAGAGGTGTTATGAACATTCCAGGAAAATGCAATTTTCGTCTGCGAAATAGTGGATAGTTGAAGGATGATGTGAACAGAACGAAGAAGCAACAAGATGCATTTGAAAAAGTGTAGTTTTTTCCAATGTGTAATTTAAATAGAAATAAAACCACGGAGCAGACGCACTTGTATTTCGATATTATAGAACCGGGGTGTAGACAAGGAAGATCAGGTTGAAGCGGTTTATATTGTGTAACATTATAGGGATTATTCCAAGTAGTTCACGGGTGTTCTTTATGCACTGTCTTAATTTATAGACAGAAGGTCGATGCAGGGTGTTGTAACCGACGTATGTTGTACATTTAGCATAATGATCCCCAAGTAAATCCCTCTAATGCCAGCGCGACCAATGCAAACTTAACAGTTGACTATAGATCTTGTTTTAAGGTACTTTTTGTAAAATAATCAAATAAATTTTTCTTCATATATATATATATATGTGTGTGTATGTATATACATATAAAAGTAAGCATGGGTGTATAATAAAGATTTGGAAAATTAACTTACATTAAGCGCGTTATGATTGTCAGCAAGATGGCTGTTGAGATTTTGCATGGGAACCGCGCCATTTCTTAACGTACAGTAAGTCGGGTAATGACGACTAACCGCCACTCCTATCGCATTATCCGGATTGAATATATTTTGCAATTCGACAACGTTCGCATCTATGGTAGACACACACTGTTTTCTATTTAAAAATTCTATGCGCGGGTTCTCAGCCTCTGTGGAATTTGTACATCATTTATTTTCTTATGAATAACGTAATAGTAATAGTAATAAAAAAATTATGACAAATTACAGTAAAAAAAAAAATTCGAAATATATATGCATATATATACAACAAAACAAAATAAAAACAATGTTAATCGCTATAAAATTTATTTTATTCGCAAAGCTTTTCGCCTATAACGTGTCATTTTAAAGCATTACAAATATATACATATATCTTTTGATGTTGTCGATGCTACGTTAGCGTTTGACGTAAAAGGAAATCTGGCTTCTAATGTTGTATATATCTCCTTCGTTCAGCCGCGAACATCATCGACCAAACTTTTATACCTATCTTGATATCTTGCCACATCCATTAACTGCCTTATTTCTCCATTTCCATCTATTATTTCTCGATATACGGGAAATTTTTTGTACTTTTTCCCCTCACAATATGTCCTATATATATATATATATATATATATATATATATATATATATATATATATATATAATATACTATATAAACTTGAGGACGTTATTGCAGTAGACTGATTTTCGGTGAAAAGCCTAAATCAAAAAATCTACTGGATGGCAAAAAAAAATAATGAATCTACTTTCTCTAACCACAATGGTCAGTTTCGCATTGAAAAACTTGGAACTTTACATAAAAATATTATTTCCGAATTGTACTTAAATAATAACAAGGTTCCCTTCGCTAAGACTTTCATGAAGATCGATGTGAAAAAATTAAAAATCATCTCGAACCCCAGTACTTGAACAATTTTTGTAACGAAATTTTTAAATGACCGAATTATTTTCCTTTTAATTCAAAAATGAAATTTTTGTAAATAACTTTCGCTTATTGGGAATTGTCAACTTGCTCCCATAAAAATTTATGCTATTGATTATTGGAACGATGAGATTCAATCGATAAATGACTAAATAAATTTAAATATAGGGCGTTAAAAATCAAAAACTAAGGATAGAGAAATGTCGTTTTATATGAACTCCGTACTAAGATGTTTAAATCATCGATATAAAGAACCTATTGTAAAGTTGAAATTAAATCATTAGAAAGTGTTTTCAATTATACGGTACAGGACAAGCCCCTATAAACTAGAAGAATTCTGTTTTGCGGCTTAATAATTAATCTCTTATGATCTTCGTATTCTGTTTAATATCGGTAAATTCTGTGATTTCAAACATATTGAAATAATTTGTCAATGCTTGGAGAAACTAATACATGAAATAGGATTTAAATTGTCTGTAACCAAATGTAAAACAAAACTTAGTGAGTTAAATTTTAAAATATCTCTATACAGTAATCGATAGTAAATTAATCTTTCGTCTCCATATAGACCGAATTAATAATAAATGTGACGAAATCTATATTATACTAAAAAAAGTTACAGCCGAATATTCATGATTTGAAATATAAAGCTAGAATACTTCTATATAGGAGGAATTATTCGATCTCTTTATAGTTATAGATTCTCTATCTAAACATTCCCTCCCTTTACCGAGCAGTAATTTCTGAATTCAAAATTATCGGTAGTTAGTTCTCTTTTTACCGCAAAGTTTCTTGAACACACACCATAATCCAATATGACGTATTGCTTTCTATACCTGTTAAATCTTTGTATAAGCAACCGGCGTTCAAATTCGACTTAATCACACACTCGTTAATGTTGCACGTATTTACCGTAGTTGGTTTGATGTATAATTTTATGATCATGATCCAAACATGAAACGTCTCTAGCAGCATTAAGAACATTCGTATCGTAAGTTTATTAAACATATTAAGTAAACTGAAGAGATCCGTAATTTACTAAATTATTCGAACATCGATAATATTATCATCAATGAGTAATTTGTTTTTAAATCCGGTTACTCCACCGTGTGTTAGATTGCGAGGATTGCAAACCACTTTAACCTTAAATAAATTCCCACTTTTCATCATGGCTAGAAATCCTGTACTAGTGGCCGTTAGATCGGGGGCAGCCCTTCAGTGGGACGACGGTGCGAAGATTCCCCCGGCTGGCTATGGATGAAAATGACAACGAAAATAACAGAAAAAGGATTAAGATCAAAATCATGAATAAAAAAATCCGCATCGCCCAGTGGAACGTTCGTAGTCTTTTTTAAGCAGGGAAACTACACAATGTTAATGCAGAAAGGAAGAGACTAAAGATTGAAATTCTGGGATTGAGTGAAGTACGGTGGGCTAATAGTGGAAATGCCAGGTTAGATGATGCAGACTTTTACTACTCAAGAACAGATGAAGATAAGTCCATCAGAGATTCGGTGTTGGAATTCGTACCTATATATATCAGGAAAAGTATTATTACTCAGGTTCATTATGAAACGGCCTAAACAAAGCGAATCTCCGATACTGAAAACAAACGGAGAATGGGCTAAAAAAAGACGAAGAAAAAGTTGAAGAATTTGCAGATCATTTGGAGAAGGTATTCCATTTACATACTATAAATGATGACAAAAATTCAACTCATCGGTCAGAGAACAGAATGAACTCTTCACCTATCAAATACATGTCTCCGAGAGAAGTCAAAGCCGTAATAAAGACCTTAAACCCGAGGAAGGCTCTCGGATATGACCTAATTACACCCAAAATAGTAAAACAATTACCTCGTAAAGCAGTAGTATTATTAACACACACACACATGTATATATATATTATGACGCAATGCTGAGACTATCATATTTCCAATCACGGTGGAAATTTGCCAAAATTATTGTGGTACTTAAAGCAGGTAAACGACCGGGAAAAACAGAATAGAATCCTACAGATCTATATCGTTATTGTCCGCTTTGTCAAAAATATTCGAAAAGTTGTTATACAAATGATTGATGGAAATAGTTGAAAAAACAGTTTTACTACACCAGTTTGGTTTCAGAGAGAAACATAATTGAACAGGTACATCGTATTGTTCGTAAAATTGAAGACTGCTTTTTTTTTAAATCCATCATCAACGTATCGTGTCGTGTAGTCTATTATATCGTTTAATTGTGTATATATCTTTTTATTTAAGTTTTATTTTATTTTTATTTTTTTATTTTTTTTTTTTATTTATTTTGTTTCGGGATTGTTCGTTGAGTATATCAGTATATTAGGAAGTAGAAGTAACTAGTATACTCAGCTATGAATGCAGCCAGCCCGGAGGGCTTTATGTACGTGTTAATTAGCAACATGGAAACACCGACGTTATCGTACAAATAAGTGATAACCAAAATTCATGTACTTCCCGAAATAACAACAACAATAATAATAATAATAATAATGGCAATAATGATAATAATCGCATGTCGTCCTTTTCTAACGCGCTACAACTATTTCTTCCTGGTATTCGTGATGTATCCATACGTAATTATTAGACCGTACACGAAAATGGGGCCAGGCGCCACCAAGGACATAATTCCGCTGAATCAGCATTTCAGCACGAGCTAAGTCACCGCCGTTTTTCAGATAATCAAAATAAACATTTTGCGATAATAATCATAAACATCTTACAATAATAATAATAATAAACATCTATCAGAAAAATAATTAAAAAAAATAAACCTTGAAGAGAAAAATAATTATTTTAGTCTGAAAAAAATATATATATTTTTCTCAGGTTATATATATATATATATATATATATATATATATATATATATATATATATATATATAAATATAACAGCACGTTCCTTTTAGATTTTATTCTATATTTTTACCTATATATATATATATAGTATGTATGGGTATGTTTCCTTATCCTAGTGTGTGTGTGTGCGTATATACATGTGTGGTACGTACATGTCAGATGTGTGGATATACGCATACATGATTTTCATATGTTACGATAGTATACAAATTTCAATTATTCTTTTATTCGAATAGTGCGTGAATGACAATTTATCTTTTTATTTATAATTGATTTCACATAAAAATATTTTTAAGAATCTAATAAAGAAACACGTGATCATCCTTCTTTCAGACGTCTATATATATATATATATATATATATAATGCAAATTTTCCGTAAATTTTTTTTTTGTTTCTATTTTTACTTATATTTCTATCAGTATAACATGAAATGTTTAAAATCGTGAATAATTCTTATTTTGTTTGGATCAGATATTTAAATTATTACCTTAATAACCCGATGATAGATACAAACATATTAAATAAAGTTGCGCGTTATACATTTATCACATCTTATGCAGATAAATGAGGTTTCTTGTACTTACATATTTAAATATATATATATATATATATACATATTTAAATATATATATATATATATATATATATATATATATATATATATGTATATATATATATATATATATATATATATATGTATATATATATATATATATATATATATATATATATATATATATATATGTATATATATATATATATCAGACATCTCACTAATAATAAATTCGTATAAAATTTTTTACATACACGTAATGTACTGATTAATTTAAAATAACCTATATGGAAATAACGTTTTGGAAATTTTGGCCTGACTCCGAACAGACCGATTGTTATTCGAACGAATATTGCAAGCTTACAAATTTGTTCTTTAATGCAAATATGCTGGTAACTGTAATTAAAATATTAAATCTCGAGCACCGTTTCAATTTACGGTATCGTATGTTCCAGAAATATTTTATAATCTATTAAAAAATTATTATAAGGAAAAAATTCAATCAAAAAATTCCTATATTCATTTTTAAGTACATAATTTTCTTTAATAATTACTATATGTATCCAGCGTACAAAATTAAAAGAAAAAATAAATTAAAGTTGACACAATGCATTATTTTGGTAATAGCTAATAAACGAATGATAATATGATAATATAGGCTATTTTTTTCTATGCGCTGCGTACGTCTTTAAAGAAGTAAACGAAGTTATTCTACTATGACTTTAAATTTAATTAAATTGTTGATAAAAGTAATATACTTATTTTAATATATATATCGCATTATATATATGAAAAACATTTCGTCGGTATTATAAAGAAATAAAAATAATCATTCACACATATATAGTGATTCATGAAACTGTGAAGAAAAGTCATAGTGAAGTACAAACAAAAAAGAAGCCGTGGATCTCCGAGGCAACATTCAAACTAATTAATGAGAGGAATCAAATAAAAAACGGGAAAACTAATAACATAACAGATTCGAATGATCATGAGGATCTTAATAAACTAATAAATAAAGAAATACAAAGTGATAGGAACAATTACATAATAGGAATTTGTGAAGAAATAGAACAACACTCACAAAAAAAATGAACCTTATGATCTATATAAGAAAATTAAATGGTTAAGTATTACTTTCAAAACAAGAACGTTGACAATAAAAGATCAAAATGGAATGAAATTAACTGTAAAGTCAGAAATAGTAGAAAGATGGCGCCAGTATTGTCAAAACCTTATGTACAACAATGAAATATCAGTGTTAATGCAGGACTTTGAGCTTGAACCGCCAATTATGAAAGCTGAAATAGAAGTCGTATTAAAGAAACTAAAAGATCGAAAGGCGGTAGGAGTAGATGGTAGAGTTGAAGAAATGCTGAAAGCAACGGAAGAATCAGGAATAAAGGTATTGCATATGATTTGTCAAAAAATATGGGAAACTGGCAACTGGCCAGAAGAGTGGACAAAATTAGTATACGTACCACTACACAAAAAGGGTCCTACAGAAGATTGTGGAAACTACCACACAATATCACTGATTATTCATACCAGTAAAATACTACTATATGTATTACAAAACCGGCTTAAATACTATCTCCTACCACAAATTTCGGAAGAACAAGCTGCGTTTGTACCAGGTAGAGGCACACGTAAACGGCTATTAAATATAAGAAAAATAATAGAAAAATGCAACGAATATAACATTCCGGGACTGCTTTGTTTTTTAGATAACCAGAAAGCTTTTGACAACATCAAGTGGACGAAAATGTGGTAAATATTACTAGAAATGGGAACACTGAAGCATCTAATTTATTTAGTTCAATAATTGTACTTAAATAATAAAGGTTTTAGTAAACTGGAGAACGAAAAATCGAAAGAGCTTTCAGCAAGAAAGGGTGAGTACAACAAAATTGCTGTATTTCGCCGATTCTATTCAACATCTACGGGGAACGGATTGTAAGAAAAGCAATGGAAGGAGATAGCAAGGCGGGATATCTATTGGAGAGAAAAATATTACAAATATTAGATTTGCAGACGACACTGTATTACTGGCCAGCACAAAGCAAGAAATGTCTGAATTACTATCAACAATAGATGTGGTCAGTAAACAGGCTGGCTTAATACTGAATAAATATAAATGTTCAATGCTTATCATTGACAAAGAAAACAGAATACAACAAGCACTGACTCTGCTGCGAGATATTGAAATTAAATATAAATTAATTTATTTGGGTGTGTCCATATCCGAAAATGGTGGATCAGAAGAAGAAACAAGGAGATGGTTAGCTCTTGCAAATGTCGGGATTGGTAAACTCAATTGTATATGGAAAAATCATAAGACCTCTAAAACAACAAGACTGTTACACCTTAAAGTGTTAATTTTCTCCATAGCGACATACGGCTTAGAAACCTGGACGATTAAAAAATTGATGAAGAAGCTGGAAGCTTTTGAAATGAAGTGATACAGAAAAATTTTAAGAATCCCATGGATGACACACAGAACAAATGATTCTGATTTAAAAGAACCGAAAATCGAACTCACTGAGCAATTAAATTCATTGAAAGACACATGCTAGGCTTCTTTGGTCATGTAATACAAGCAAATGGGCTGAAGAAAACAATTCTACAAGGAAAGTTTAATGGAGAAAGGAGACAAGATAGAGTGATGAGCCTTTACATTGACCAGACTACAAGGTTATGTAGGTCAGACATACAGCAAATCATGAATCTAGCGCAGAATCGATATAAATGGCAACGTCTTGCTTGCATCAAATAAGGTCACGACATCCAGATTGGATAACGGAACGAGAAGATATATATATATATTATATATATATATATATATATATATATATATATATATATATATATATATATATATATATATATATATATATATATACTGTGATTATGACTGTGAAATATTATTCTGTATAAAGGAAGTTCTACTAAAAGTGACGAGTAATGAACACAGAGCATTATATTTTTTTTTTAACATGAAGGAGTCTAGAAAACTTATTTATATTTTTGAGGTTTACAATTTAAACATTTTCAAAATTAAGCTTTTTTAGGAGAATCTGTTCGATTTCGAATACTCCTGAGAATTTAATTTAAAATGTCTCATTTTCGGAAGGACCTCTGCAGGATAAACGTCTCAAAACGATTTATTTACCACGAAATTTCTATGGAAGTGAATAAAATTGAATAGTCTCAATGAGTGATATGTGAAAATATAGTTGTATTACAAACATGCACACACATATACATATATAATATATATACAGTGTGTACATATTATTCATTTGTAATGCCTTCAAATTTCACCTTCCGACACCTGCACATCGCTAGAGTAATCTGAAGTAAGTTTAAAAATTGCAGGCTTTTATTTTAACATTTCTTAATTTTTTTCTCTCCAATAGATATCCCGCCTTGCTATCTCCTTCCATTGCTTTTCTTACAATCCGTTCCCCGTAGATGTTGAATAGAATCGGCGAAATACAGCAATTTTGTTGTACTCACCCTTTCTTGCTGAAAGCTCTTTCGATTTTTCGTTCTCCAGTTTACTAAAACCTTTATTATTTAAGTACAATTATTGAACTAAATAAATTAGATGCTTCAGTGTTCCCATTTCTAGTAATATTTACCACATTTTCGTCCACTTGATGTTGTCAAAAGCTTTCTGGTTATCTAAAAAACAAAGCAGTCCCGGAATGTTATATTCGTTGCATTTTTCTATTATTTTTCTTATATTTAATAGCCGTTTACGTGTGCCTCTACCTGGTACAAACGCAGCTTGTTCTTCCGAAATTTGTGGTAGGAGATAGTATTTAAGCCGGTTTTGTAATACATATAGTAGTATTTTACTGGTATGAATAATCAGTGATATTGTGTGGTAGTTTCCACAATCTTCTGTAGGACCCTTTTTGTGTAGTGGTACGTATACTAATTTTGTCCACTCTTCTGGCCAGTTGCCAGTTTCCCATATTTTTTGACAAATCATATGCAATACCTTTATTCCTGATTCTTCCGTTGCTTTCAGCATTTCTTCAACTCTACCATCTACTCCTACCGCCTTTCGATCTTTTAGTTTCTTTAATACGACTTCTATTTCAGCTTTCATAATTGGCGGTTCAAGCTCAAAGTCCTGCATTAACACTGATATTTCATTGTTGTACATAAGGTTTTGACAATACTGGCGCCATCTTTCTACTATTTCTGACTTTACAGTTAATTTCATTCCATTTTGATCTTTTATTGTCAACGTTCTTGTTTTGAAAGTAATACTTAACCATTTAATTTTCTTATATAGATCATAAGGTTCATTTTTTTTGTGAGTGTTGTTCTATTTCTTCACAAATTCCTATTATGTAATTATTCCTATCACTTTGTATTTCTTTATTTATTAGTTTATTAAGATCCTCATGATCATTTGAATCTGTTATGTTATTAGTTTTCCCGTTTTTTATTTGATTCCTCTCATTAATTAGTTTGAATGTTGCCTCGGAGATCCACGGCTTCTTTTTTGTTTGTACTTCACTGTGAATTTTCTTCACAGTTTCATGAATCACTATATATATGTGTGAATGATTATTTGAAATTTGTATTCATTACAAATAGGTTGTTTTCCGAACAAAAATCGATTAGCATTTCCTACTTTTGTTCCTATCTCCTAAGCCATATTTTCTAACAGTTGATCTTAGGTGATTATCGTTTTTGGTGGTTCCTATTTTTGCGTTAAAGTCACCTATTACTAGTAATATTTCTCTGTTAGGAACTTTTTTTACCGCCGTGCATAGCTCATCATAAAACTTTTCCATTTCTTCATCCGACTCTTGAGTTGTTGGTGCGTATATTTGAATAATATTTATATTTACTGGATTCCCTTTTATTTTCACTGATATAATACGATCACTTATTGTTTCATATCCTAGTAATCCCGATGATATCGCTGAATTTATTATTATCGCTACCCCGTTTACTGAATTCGTTTTCATTGCTTGAACATACTATCAAGTTACCGCTGGTTGATACAAAATGTCCACTCTCTTTCCAGTGCGTCTCGGCTACGCCAACTATCGCTATTTCTTTAGTAATATTCTCTACTATACCAAGTTTGCCTTGATGGTTAAGTCATCTTATATTTCATGTTGTTATTTTTGTTATTATGATTTTACATTTATCCTTCAATTTTCATATAGAACACGGTTCTTAAATTCCCTATGGCCGGCCGCCCATTTCATACATACGGTCCCTGTACCGTAGCGCCGATCGCCAACCGGTTCGCTATCGCAAAACACTTACTACTACAACAAAATCGTATATGATCACTTTGTTTATTATTAGGACCCATTTTCTCGATCAATAACCTTTATTTATACCGTAAATAGACGTTTAAAAACGCACAAAACAAATTGAGTCGTTTAAAATAGTCGTTCCCCGACCAACGTAGTTATCTAAATTAATTATGGCCGTCTCTACGTCTAACGGCTTTTTCGGCAATTTATCTCTTATAAAAGTACCTCTAAAATGCGGAATATGTTGGGCGTATTTCGTCAATTATACATTACTCAACGGTTTAATCGGGATGTTTTTTTTTATATACCCTTAGTAAAGTCCGTTATCTTCTTTAGGTTTTTTATTTATGTATATTCCTTTACCGTCTTTAGGTTTTTTATTAACGTGTAGTCCTTCACCTTCCATCACTTTATTATGACGTATTCGTTCTTCTATTAACTTATCGTTTTCTTTCTTATTATTATACGTGTTTATAGCGTTGGTTATTAATGATCCTACAGCAGCTACAGCCGGTGCAGCGGCGAGCAAAGCCGGTAAGAAACCACCTACTTTTATATGTTCAAGTTGTTTAACCGATAATTTTATACGTAAATCTGTATTAATCCTTTCAATTTGATATTCGGTTAACGGTAAATACGTTTCGTTCATTGTGGAATCTTTATTTCTCGTTTTATTTATTTTTAAAGTCACGGGTTTATTGGTTTTCGCAATAAGTTTCCCTTGTTCCGTGCGTATGTTAACCGGATGTTTGATGTAACCAGCATTGACAACTTTTTTGGCTTTCATAGCGTTTGTTACAAGCCACTCATTTTTTCGGCTAAATTGGAATCTTTAGCCAGTACACGTTCCCACGCTTCATTTTTCAGTTGTAAATCCATTTTATGTCTGTCGTCAAAATTTTTAGACTTGGAATACGCTATATCGTGATACATGACCGCTTCGTCTAATTTATTTTTAGGTTTGACTTTTTTTTCTAATTTCAAATCAAGATTAGTACCAGGACTGGCCTATTGATAACCGCCCGGTAAATGAGCTTTGAAAGGTAATTTGTCGATTATATCGTTAATCAGTCCGCTACCTTTTTTACGGGTAGAATTTGCACGATTTTTTCTAGTCTTTTTTGTTTGTAATCTATTCTCTTCTTTAAATTCTTGTAAAATGTTTATAATTTCGTTAATTATTAAAGTTTACATCACCATATAATATACACAATCTGTCTAACAATTCGTCGATATTGTTCCAGTATACGTATTCTTTGTAATCCTGCACCAGTTTTTTCGACGTTTTCTTAAAATATTATGTTTAATTTAAATCGACTTAATTATGACGTTATATTTATGTCCTATACTACTTTTTAAGCGCGGATTATTCGGGTCATTTTTTTGTTTATACGAACTAGTTTTTAACAAAAGTTCTTCGTATACTTTCAAGTCTTTTTCGTTGTAATTTTTAGGTTTTTCCAATGTTAATAACTCCTATAATCTTCGCGAACCTTCGTACCAGTAGTCGGTATTTAGTAACTTTATATTATGGTTCTCTATAATTATCGGTAAATTACCCAAGTACGTAGTCTCATCCTCGATACGTATACCAAAAGTGGAATCTGTCTTTACATTTTTCGACAAATAGTTTTTCATGTATTTGGAGGCTACCGGACCTAATGTTTGTACAAATTTATGCGGTATTTCGATAGAGGGTTCTATAACTGACGCTGCTGTTGCGTATATTTTTGGTATTTCACGAGGTTCTATACTTTTTTCGAACGAACCAACAGCTAATGTATTGGCTAGTTGAGTATGTATCGCTCTTAGAGGTTTAACAATGTTCTTGCATTCCTCCTCGAGTTTTATTTGTTTCCTGATTTCTCCTGTACGGAGTTGTTCATATTTTTCTTTTAACTTTTTTCCAACGGCCACGTAATCATTTATTTTAATAATTTATGTTTACACGGAGTCAATTTATATCAGTATTAGCTCGTATCAAAGTCGTTTTTATTACTCGTTAAATCTTTACTATAGTTTTTGTATTTTTATTCGAGATTCGATGATACTTTATTTTCGAGTTTTAAAAATCGCTCGTTGGAAAACATGGTTATACGGGCTTAAATAGTAGTATTATACTTATGCTCTTATCTCTAAAATCAACCAATTTTTCATTTTGATCAACTATCTTAACGGATATGTAATTTATTTCATCCGTATTTACGCGGTAAAATGATAAATAATTAGGTCTTTCGATAATTTTTTCACCAACTTGAACGTTTAGCGGAAATTCGTACAACGTGTTATCGTTTAAATTTACGTCAGTTATATTACATTTTATTAAATTACATCTAATTTTAATGTTATTTAACGGTCGTTTGAATAATGTGTTTGTCCAGGTATGAGTTATGTTTACTAAAACTAAGTACCCGTCTTATCGAGTTCGCAGTTGTGAAATCCATAATCCATTCCGAATATAATTTTATCTTTAATGTATTCGAATTTAACCTAATGACTATTTCCGTGTTCCTAAGTTCTTCATTTTGTTGAATAAATTCTATTATATCCTTCAATTCGTACGTACCCGTAGGTATAGTAATGTTACGATGTTCGTTAGTTTTCGGTTCTATTACTACCAACTCGTTATTCTTACAATTTTCCTAAATATTTGGAATGCTATTGTACGTTACAAAACTTTTTAAAGCAACTTCGTACGGACGATCTAATTTGATCCCTCGCTGGTATTCGCGACGTATATTAGATGTCGCATGATTTAACGATATTTGAAAACTCATTTTAAATAAAATTAATTATCCAATCTCTATACGTAATAGCTAGTTTTAACGCACAATGTACACTCGTATCTCTGGCTTGATCCGGTAAATATCCATGATTTTTATAAAAACAACGCTTACGGCGGTTATAGAGTAAACTACCCAATCTTTAGCCTTTGGACATCCTAATGGATCCAAGTCGAAAACATCAATTTTATTTTACTCTCTTGTATAGTTTACTCTCTCTGTTCCTTTGATGTATACTATGTACGCGTTTGCGACAGTTTCGCGTAATAATTTAACCGCTTCGTGAAATTCCACGTATCCGTCTTCCCAATTCATTTTGTGATATCTTTTGGTCAAAAAATTTATGTGTCCTTCTGTACCACGTGTCCGTATAGGTGATTTTACCATACAATGAACAATTCGGTCATCTCCAAGAGATGCAATCGCCAGTTCTTTTATTATAAATGTATTTTTAATACTTTTAAAACCTTGGAAATCGATAACGTGCGAAAAGTCCTTAGAAGGATTATTTCTAAATCTATCATTAGCCATCGTATCGTAAACAAACGTGTATACCGTACAAAGGTCTGTGTGAGATTAAATTTTTTGACAACTACACCTACTTATATACTATTTCTTACATACGATTAATCTAAAATTCGTAATACGCGAGTGCCATTATTTATATACTTTTCCTAATGAATTACTCTGTTATTCAGAGGATACGGCTTTATCATCCATTATTAACACGCAATGAATCGTTACGTTCGATGGTGTGTTATCTCGCCAATTAAATACTACATTAATCAGCGATTCTTTTATAGAGTTCCGTTGATACCAGCAATCTATAGCAATAACCGGATACTTTGATACATACGTACTATAGTCGACTATAGGATTCATCTCGTATTCGTCGTAATAAGAAGCTTTAAAGTTTTTAAATATTTGATACAGATTAGCGCATTTATTTTCGCTATATTTCAAATTCAACCTTACTCTCGGATAGTAAACGTTATTATTCAATAAAATTTGAACATTTTCTAAATTTAAGAAATCGTTAGTCGAAATATTTTTTTTTTTCTGAAAACCTACTAGTACGTACTTGGTTTTCGAATACGATACCGGAATATCTCAAGTAAATTCAGTCGCAGATGAAATCACTGTACCTTGGTATAGCCAACTTTTGTATAGTAGTTCGTAGTCCGTATTATTTAAAATTTCTATTCTAACTCGCGTTTCTTGCTCGATCGATAACTTTGAGGCATTCTCCATGTTATGTCTCTTAATGTAATGGAATACTTGTCTTTATCTGCCTTTGAAATATTCCCTAGTATATCTACGTTTATCGTCGATTTATAAAACATCAATTTTTGAGGAATACGATATAGAAAATTCTTGTAATCTTCGAAAAATCCCATTATCGTACTCACGGGTATACATAATGAAAAATGTCTCTTTTCATTTAGAATATTCGTCGAAGAATTTGTAATACGCCAACCGGTATTACTATACTTTAGATCATTTTCAAACGATACTAATCCTTTCATCGTGGTAGACATACCCGGTTTTCTTATACTATCGACCTTGTTATCACCTAAATAATAATCTATACGATCGAACAAATGTAACATTCCGTTATTGATTACGTTCACTTTTTTGTCTACACCCGTTATTTCAACATCTTTTTCGTCTTTTAACGTTATTTTCCAAATTATCACGATGAAAATTTTAAATGGTTGAGGATCTCTTCGTTTTATATATATGTTTATAGAAAACTCCGTCCCCAAACTCGTTTATGTTTTCCGCGACAGACGGTCTATAATCGAAATATTCGAAACTCTCTATTATATCGCTCATATATACTACGAGTATGTAACAAATTCTATGATTTACAACTATAACCTGAAACAGATTTATATACTTGATTTTTTTAAAAACTATACCTCTATTTATACTTTTTAAAAAAAAATTGTATTTACTTATATCGTCATTCATTCGTTACCATTTTTGCTACAAAACATAAATATGGTGCATTCGTATTCTCCGTTATAACTTACTTCATTACCCGTATATATAAAATAATGTTTGTCTTCGAACCATATTTCTTTTATCTTATTTACTTATTTCACTATTCGTGGTGGCATATCGATTCTTACAGGATCAATATACATCGATATAATCTAAATTTGCCTACAAATTTAATAAAATTATTCTATGAAATTGCTACTATTAAGCTAAAACCATCTAACTGGGGTTAATATAATATACTATATATTTATTCTCTTAAGATACATCTTTGCAACTCAATTATAAAATATCATAAAAAATTATATATATATGCTATACACAAACTCTCTGTCTCTCTCTCTCTCTCTCTCTCTCTCTCTCTCTCTCTCTCTCTCTCTCTCTCTCTCTCTCTCTCTCTCTCTCTCTCTCTCTCTCTCTCTCTCTCTCTCTCTTTCACACACACACACACACACACACACACACACACACACATATATATATATATATATATACACACAAAATGTATATACACTATATTATATATATGTATATATATGTATATATATATATATACAAAATGTATACATATATATAAATATATACTTAATTGTTATATATTTATTCTCTTAAAACAGATCCTTGCAACCTAATTATTAAATATCATTAAAAAAGTATATATATATATATATATATATATATTATATTTAGTTTGTAAGGATCTATCTGCATTAAAAGAATAAATTACGATAAAAAAAAATATATGTTAAAAACAAATGATATGAAAAAAAGGGTACATACCTGCTATACAGAAATCGACCCTATTCAATTTCATACAATGAAAAAAAAACATTCGCTTCTGTAACATTAAATGCGAGAGATCTTTTGAACAGACCGAGAACAACTTGACTTTGAGATTGTACAATAGTTTTAATTATCAGGGAATGAAATGAGCGACAGATCTGTGAAGCCAAAGGAGGAACATCTTTGAACTTTGCTGTTGTACACACTGTCATGCATAGTTGCGCCATACTAATAACTTAATTGAAAACACTAAAGACCTTTCTATAAAATTGTAATTACTAAAACGATCGAACTATATAATGATAGGTTCATTATCTACTTATATAATCAAATATCAGAAAAGCTTTATTAGGATATTTTAATGAAATGCACATGAATTTAAAAAATCACGTTAAATTAACCAAAAGTCGATCACTTCACATAAATCAATAAACAACGAAAAATCACAAGTCGCATCAGTAACATTACACGCAAGATGATTTCCAACAGACTGACTGAATCACTTGAAAATGTTAACTAAACAAGCCTAGGATTGCGTAACAATTAAGGATTCTATATTATCAGGTGATGAAATGAACGACCAATCAGAGGAGCCACATGATTCGATGATCCTTATCAGTCACTCTGGCTACGCCCTTGTGTATTTATGAAATTTCCATCCTGTCAATGACTCAAACGCATTCTATCGTATTTAAGATGAACTAGAAGTTTCTACTTTACCCAAGAGATGCATTGTCATGCCAATGACTCCAAAAGCGATTACAAAGAATGACTGCACATTCTATTTTTTTATAGTTGAACTTGAAGTTTCTAGTTCTCAAAATGAAAACCGTCACAAAGAAAATAATCATTTTTTAAAAATAAACTCTACTTCATCATTCCACGCGTTTCACTCGAGTCGTCTCCTGCAAATTTACAAAATTTCTGTCATGTTCAGCAACATAAAAAACCTTATGAAGAAAATAAGCAATTATTTCTCGTTTCTCGTTCACTTTTACTAGAAAAAAATATACATAGATCATCATAATCATTAATTGTAGTCTCCATGTAAGAGGTAAGCGACTACTTACCCACATATTTTTAAGACCTTGCGCGTGTGCTTGCCCGAAGGCACCAATCCAACTGTGAATGCGAATCAAAGCAATGGAATGTCTTATAGTCTGGCGGCTTTGCGTAACAGTTAAAAACCCATTTTTCATTATTAATTTCAATGCTCGTGATAAATAATCCACATTAGCATACCAATTTTTTAAAACTAGTAAATTGATTCTATAAAATCGTGATTATTAAACTAAAATGATCGATATAATATATGGTTCATTATCGGCTAATATGATAATAATAAATATCTGAGGAACATAATATTTTATAATTAGGTTAAAATGAAAAAATATTTCCTTAATGTCACGCATACTGAAAGTACTAAAAATTATATTACACAAAAATCGACTAACGATGAAAAACAACCGGTCGCACCTGTAGCACCTGTGAGAAGAGTTCGAACAGGCTGAATAACATCTTAGGGATGCAGTTGAATTGTAGAGAAACATTTGATTAATGAAGTTGGCTGTGAAATAAAAGGCTACAACTGAAATTGTCCAGGATCAATATACATCGATATCATCTAAATTTGCTTACAAGTTTAATAAAATTATTCTATGAAATTGCTTCACATCTATACCATAGAGTTATGATAGAAAATCAGATCGGCGAAGACTAAATCGTTGAAAAACGTTTACTTCATGCGCAATAAATTCGACGGTAACATAGTATTCGTAATGGGCACACGTACAAATATGATAAATAAGAAAGTTTTAAACCGGTTGTATGTCTGACGTATGTTAGACAAACACGGTAAATACACCTGTGTATATATATTTATAATAACTACTGATCAGTGCATATTGAATGTGTATATATATATATATATATATATATATATATATATATATATATATATATAGTGATATATAAATAGCATTGTAGAAACGGCTGACCAAAAATCGTTCACAGAATTTTAAAAAATCGAAAACGGAATTTTAAGTTCGCGATTTCTGGCTACCAGTTAATCTTACGTTATAACATTAATAATAGACCTCGTCGTCTACTTTCGTCTAACGTAAGCCTCAATTCCCTATCTATCATACGACCCTTAAAAACGGCCCAAAACCGGTAAACCCTTTAACCCAATTTTATCGATTGGTATTTTGTTTAAAAATACGACTGTAACGTTATAGCACCCACTTAACTTTTGTATAAACATTATCGCGAATTATCGTGAAAAAAGTCGAATTTGAAAAAAATTGCAAGTGTGGTCATTGACATTTTTGGGTTCGTTTTGAAATTTTTTTTGCGGTTTTTTCGCTTTATACGATAGATCTTATATAGAAATGACGATTTCAAGAGTAGAATTGTTTTAAAATAATAACGCCGCGCGCTATGCCCTGCCAAAGGTGGCAAGTCGGCAATTTTTATAAATTCGTAGCTGGAGACCTATCGATCGTCATGAAAACTGTTTTCCATTTCTAACTCGTCATTTTAATATCTCGTAAATCGGTTCTATAGAAATGTTTCGAAAATCAAAATTCAAAAAGTCACCCATTCAAAACCCACCAAAATTTTTTTCCAATTACGACGACTTTATTTAGTAGGTTTTTCTATGCATATCTAATTAGGAAATAACAATTTTTATATAGAGACTTAGTATGTATAATTAAAATTTTCCGCTATAAGATAAGGTGGATTAGATAGTCGGACTAATAATTAGACGGCTACTAAAAAGATTTAAAAAAGGGATGATTTATAAAAATTTCTACTCCTTTAAAACTCGACTTTTTGCGAGACCTGGATGCTAGATAGAGGGATGATATTTATGACGAAAAATGTTCGTTAAGATATTTAAAAAATTCTCTCGGGACAGATTTTCGATTTAGGCCTCGGTTTTTTTTTTTTAATAACGTCCTAAGCAAAAAAGTGCGATTTAAGGCCGATTATCAATACTTAAATAATTTAAGGCCCATTTTCAATACTTAAATACTGGGGGGTGTTGAATACAGGGGTTGTATACGCGTTAAAATTCCCGTATAGTCAAACGCGTGAATCTCCGACAAATGTCATAACACTTTACGCGGAAAATTGCAACGATTTCATCCCCCATTTGTGATACAAGGGATGATGGATGATTTTAAGGGTAGTCTTAGTCTAGATTTTTTTCGACAATACGGACGATCATTTTTTATTAAGAAGTTTCTTGGATCCGATGTATATTATTAATGTTATTCAGCTTGTTAGAGAAAAGGGCAAATTGTTGATAGCATATATAAAAAAAAAATTAAAATATATAAGAATAATTACGAATATTTTAAGGGAAATATACAAAATTGTCTTATTTTCAAATTATAATGACGCAACAAAAAAAAACGCGTCTATATATTTTCTTTTTAATTCGATAAAATTTTAATAATAAACTGATATTTTATTACAGATTTTACTCGTTTGTTGTAAACTGATTAAAATTAAATAAATTAGCTTAAAATATTTTATTATAAATTGGTGATAACGACTGGAACAATGCTATACATATATTCATATATATAAATTGATATTTTATCTTTTTTGTATATATATTATATATATATATATGTGTGTGTGTGTGTATATGTATATACACGTATATATATATAATTTGTACACACACATATGGGCACCAGATAAAACGGGTGTCCCAAAAATTCGTTTTTAGTCAGAAACCCAAATATAAATACACTTAAAAAATATATATATATTTGAAGTATAATACAAAGGGGTACAAATAACAGTTTATTCATAGCCCATCCATTTAAGTTTATAGAAAACACGTGCTATTAAAAACAATTATTGTCCGAATTACATAAAAATACCAGTAAAATTTTGAACGACACATTTTATTATATAATTATTTATATTTTTGGGAAATGTATACTTTCGTCTTTAGGTACATGTATATATATATATATATATATATATATATATATATATATATATATATATATATATATATACATATCTGTAATATATACATGTAATATGGGTGTGTGTGTAAGTGCATGTATAATATACGTATATGCATCTAAACATCCATATTACATGTGTTATATTACATAAATATGTATATATACATGTAATATGGGTGAATTTGCATGTGCATATACGTATACATATATGCGTGCGTGTGTGTATTATCTACATACGTATATATATATATATATATAAATAATTATTTTCTCTATCTTGTTTTCATTTATAGATGTTTATTATAATTATCTCAAGATGTTTATTATTATTATCTGAAAAATGACGGTATTAGGAATGCTGACTTGTGGGAATTATTCCTTCGGCGGCGCCTGGCCCCATTTTCGTCGTCAACGAAGAATTTACGGCTTATGTTCCGAACTCCCTATTATATCGTTTCGGCGTCATCAGAGGTATTCCAGTTGAGCTTTCGGATGACGAAATTCTTCAGCAACTTCAAAGTAACATTTCCTTTGCTAGTGTAAGGAGACTAAAAAAAAAGTAGCTGATAAACTTGTTCCTACACCTACGATAGAAATAAAATTTTTGGGAAACACTCTTCCTCAATACGTTTATCTATACAAATTGAGATCCGCTGTTGAACCTAGCATACGTCCTCCACAATTGTGTTTTAACTGTTTCCGATTCGGTTATGCTGCTCAACAATGTCGCTCTAAACCAAAGTGGCAAGTATGTCACGAAGAACATTTAACTCAATCCTGTTCTGCGTCGTCTAATCCAGGAATATCCGTTCAAGTTAAACGTTGTATTAACTGTAAAGGTAATCACTCAACATCTGATAAGAGTTGTCCTGTCTATATTGAGCAGCTCAACATCCAAAAAATAATTGTTTTCGATAATATCACGAGAGCTGAAGCGATCAGAAAAAAGAAAGCTGCCGTCGTAAGTGACGCTTTTTTTTTCTCGGACATAACGCGCTCGAATAATGAGAAACCATCGCATCCGTATCCAAACAAATGACCAACGCTCGTTCACTCGCGTCGTACACTTCAGACTACGACACCGAACAGAAACTTTCCAGATTACAATAATTTACTAAGTTTTCCGTCCGGTAGATCTTCTAATGTTATAAAAGTATCTTCCTTAAAGTCAGCCTCTGAAAACGCAAGTCCGCAACTAGACAACAATCCTGTTGCGGATAAAGAAGCCCAAACGTCTACCACAATGAAGAGATCTTCCATCTCATCGTCATCATCTTCTGCGTCTACAGCTTCAACGTCTTCACATCCTTCCTTTCCACCGAGGAATAAGTCATGTCACGCTGACAAACAACCAGCCCCAGCGAATAAAAATATGAATAAAAAGTAATCTGTATCACTATTTTTATCTTTATATTTTGTATTTAGAATATTATATTGAAAAACGTGTGCATGTGCGCACATATGTGATTATTAATGTGTATTCATGTGTTTTTTTTCACTTTTCGTTCCTGTTTTCCTCTTTCCGCTAGTCAATCTTTTCTTTCCTATATCCCTTATTCCTTTTTTCCATTAATATCTTTGTCCTATGCCCATACAACATACCATCCACGGCTCCAATTTTCCATGTGCTCATATAAATTTATCTGAAATTTTACACTCTCTTTCTTAGAGAAAAAAAACGTTTCTCCTGACTGTGACGGTATTACCTATATAATACTAAACAACCTTCCCTTCTCTGCTGTTACCATCCTTCTAAATTGTTTTAACCATTTCCTTAATACTGGCTCCTATCCTGAAAGCTGGTTACACTTTCTAGTGTCCTGTTAAAAAATTTAACTCTCCTGTGACTAATACATCATATCGTCCTATATCTCTTGCTTCTTGTATTCGAAAAACATATGAACGAATATTAAACAACAGAATTGTTTGGTAGTTAGAAAACAATAATTTGTTCCCTTCTGGAATGCATGGCTTCCGTAATAATATTAGCTCACTAAATTGCGTCTATCATCTGGTAGCTGACATTTACAAGTCTTTGATAGCAAGTAAATATTTAATTGCGTGCTTTCTAGATATAAGTAATGATTTTAATTCCATTTCTATTCCGATGCTTTGTGATACACTTGCCTCACTAGGAATTCCTCCTTCCTTCATCTGTGGCGTTTGTAAATTATTTACAAACCAGATTCTTCAAACATTCGTTTTTTTTTTGTGGTTCCCCAATCCGCAATTATGCGGTAGGGCAAGTGTATTAAGTACTTTGTGATAAAGGTGCAGGGAACCAGAGTACTTAATGAATAACTGTGTGAAAGTGTAGTGTAGCTGAAACAAAACAAAATCAAACAATTATATTACAAAAGTTAACTAGATGTGTGTGACAGTTCCCTGCAAAGTATAAAATAATAATAACAAATATATATGATGGTAAGGGATGAGGAACATAGTCCCTTAAACCATCAATGATGTGTGTAAAGAGTTTGTGTCTTAATAATAATAAAAAATAAAATATAAGGGAAAAGGAAAAAAAATTAAAAATTTAAATAATAAAATAATTATTACTTATAATTAAATAATTATAAATACATATATACATATAATAAAGGACAATTGACCACGTTACAATTAAATAGAAACTGCAGAGGATTTATAAAACTTTAAATTTTAACTGCATGACCTGCTCAACCAGCAAAAGGAAACTCCTAACTTCCCTGCCAATAGGAAATACATCAGTAGGTCTTATGTTATATTTATGATGGATGGAAGCAAATGCAGGACAAATAAACAGAGTGTGATACACATCATCTACTTCACCCAAGTTACAACAGGTGCAGCAAGGTTCATTAACAAGATGGAACCTATGAAGGTAGGAACCAAACCTGTCATGACCTGTCAACACCTGAGAACTGTAGAAGTTAATATCAAACGGCAACATTTTTAAACGTAATGAAATATCAGGCAGGAAGGTATAAGTCTTCCTACCTGTCTCAGCTTCATCCCATCTGCCCTGCCACTTTGCAATTAACAAAGAGGAAATATACTTCTTAAATTCTCGATAACACATAGACTGTACTGAAAAATTATTTGGCAGGTTCGAATGCTTGAAATCAGTACCACACCCTCCCCTGAGCCTGTGCTCGCCAGTGAGAGCTCTACCAATAAGAAATAAATCAAGTGGCAGCACTCCGCAGAGAACACAAGCTGCAAAGGTAGGTGCAGTTCGGTACAAGGAAGCTATTCGAATTGGGAACTTCCTTTGCTGTTTGTTAGCTAGAGCAAGTATTCTTTTATTAACATAAATGGCTGCTCCATAGCCAAACTGGGCCTGAATGAGGCCTTTATATAGTATTAAACGTTCCCTAAATGATAAACCCCAAGCATTTTTCTGTAAGCGCAGTTAACTTATTATAGATATCAATACACTTACTAGAAATATACTGAAAATGAGGGATGAAAGATAATTTCTTGTCAATAATTATTCCTAAATTCTTTAATTCTGCAGTATATGGAATGCTGGAATCAGATAATAATTCCAGCCTTCTGACTTGGCTAGCAAATGAGTAATCACCAAACACAGAAAATTGACACTTAGTAGGGGAAAACACTAGTCCTAACTCTGCAACCACACTCTCCAAGTATTTAGAAATACATGTAAGAAGTGACAGAGATGAATACCTCTCTGCTTTGAACATTAAACACAGATCATCAGCATAGGAAACCAGCTGGCAGCAGGCATTAACATTACAACAAAATATTTCAACACTGTGATGTACAGTGGAGTATAAAATGTTCCATAGAGTCGGTGGACCGACCCCTGAGGAACTCCGCATGTAGGAGTCCTTGTAGCAGCTGATGACCCAATCTTAAGTGTTGCAGAGCGATTCTTAAAATAATCTATAATAACATTTAAAATAAAAGGATCAATACTATTATTTTTAAGTATATCGACAGTTGCAGACCAACTACAATTGTCGAAAGCTCCTTTTACATCATAAGAAATAACAAGAGCAGAGCAGCTATCAGAAATGTACTGCTCCACCATTGAAACTACTGTATAAATTGCATGTTCAGCTGATAAACCTAAACGAAAACCAAACTGGTGGTGGTGCAATGTGCTTCTAACAGCAATTTCCTGCAGTAAAATCTCATTAATGACTTTTTCATAGACCTTCCCCATGCAATTAAGCAAGGAGATATGTCTATAGGCTGACAACTCTGTAGGATCTTTACCTGGCTTAGCAAGCAGCTTCAAACATGCTGACTTCCAACAATCCGGGAAAAGACCAAAATCTAAACATTTTTGAAATAAAGTTGGCAACAATGAAGGAAAAATTGAATGAATTTTTAAACCAAAATGTTACTAACCCTGTCATCAGCAGGTGCTTTCCTATTACGCAAATTTTTTACAATTTTTGAGATATTATCAGAACCTACTACAGGAGAACTGCAGCCGGCAACAGGAAGCACCACCAAAGGAGAATCATCTTTAGAAGGGAAAAAATAATCTAATAAGGCATCCACTTTTTCATGCTCAGAGACCATGGTCTGATTGCCTACCCTAATATCTGGCAGCAACACATCAAACCTATGCTTAAACAGCATTTTATAAGGTCTACCCCAAGCAGTGCTAGCACTAATGAAATCCTTCCAATGTTGGAATTTGGCCTTTAATATCTCGATTTTATATAGCCTATTCAGCTCCTTTAGCACATTCTTATACAGAAATATACGAAAGGAGTCCTTACATTTAGAAAATTTTTTCCGCATAAGGTTAATTTTAGTTTTAAAATACTGTAATTTGTCATTCCTCACAAATTGATCCATTTCAATTTTGTATAATTGTCTAGTAGGGTGACGCCTAATTATACCTTTAAAATTAAAAACAAAGCTACGATGGAATGCCAAATCCATCTCCACTAGCTTATAATTTAAGAGATGTGTTGCACTGGCAGAAACCAACAAGTAATTTATAATACTTGAACCATTATAATTAACAAAAGTAACTCACTACCATTCATAATTACCAGACCACTAGAGGCAAGAAACTCGCCGAAATCAACAGAGTCCCTGCTTTCCCCAACGCGAGGCTCCAGCACAGGCAGTCGAATGTTAAAATCCCCAACAACAATATGAAAATTATTTGGAAGTTACCCTAAAGCCTGGTCAAGTGCAGTTAGACGATGGGATTTAGATTTATTAGGTGAGAAATAAACACATGTAAAAATATATCTACCTATCTTAATAGAAATCTGATTGAATCTACTGCACACCAGGGAATGGGGAATATATAACTTCACAACAACAGCAACTTTGTTATTGATGTATGATATATAGGGATTACCCCATTGCTCAAATAAGGTTCTGCCAGAGCACACACATCCAAATTATCTCTATAAAAGTTTCTTAAAAATAGTGCCTGATAGGCACTTGAATTATCTACGTTAATATATAAGCAATTAATTTGCTCCATAATCGATCTTTGTCACAGGCTTTAAATAAGCGTGGGCAGTTTCTGCTAAATGTAACATGATCAATGCTCTTGATAGCTACATCTAAGCTGTCCTTATCGACTAACTTAGAATCTACTTCCTGCCAAGAGTAGAATGCCTTAATCTTATTAAAGGTGCATAACGAACAAGCACCATTATCGTTTCATACTGTATGGAATGACTTGTATACATTGGACGCTCGACAATGTTTTTCAGGATGGCCAAATTTCCCGCAGCTCCTACACTGCCTTAGGTTGACAGCTTCAACAAAAGGCAGCGATTCCCATTGTATGTGGATTCTGCCTCCCTGCGGCAGAAGCTTGTACTAACTTGGAGTCAACTGTAAGTAGATCCTCGATCCACGAGAATTACTAATCTTCGTTACACTAATTGGTAATGAACCAGTTAACTCCTTAATATGTTCTTTAACATCATCTTCCGTAATATTTTTGGCATGGAATAGCAAAACGATAGGGTTAAGCAGCTTCTCCTCCTTAACCATGCATTCCGGTATCGTCTCCTTGATGATGGCAGCCAGTTTACTGGAGTCTGCCTTGGTTGAAGTATTAACAATACAAGTTTTCTCGTTCATTTTTTTAAAAAAGTCACATTAATGTTTTCTTTGGCAAGGGATACCTTCGCCTTCAACTGGCCAAGGACCTTGTCTGCATCTTCAGACTTTAAAATCAGTTTATTCTTAGGCAGGACTACCTTCTTTTTATCTGTTAGCAAAGCACCCCTAAAAGAGACACTAGTAACACGTGCACTTGGAGTGCGCAATACAGCAGAAACTGCTGACTGTACCTCTGTAGCCTTAGACTTCAGTATTTTATCAACTTTACCAACTATCAACATGGCTTCCGCCATCTTCTTGGAGATATCATCAGCTGCTCCAATGATTGAATTTTTCTGAGCTTTTGATACGCTCTTGTCACCAAACTGAGATTTAATGGTTGACGTCAGGTCAACCACATTTTTAAATAGCCGACCTAGAGCTTCTAGGTCAGCTATAATCAAATTATTAAAAAAAAAAGTTACCAGAACAAACTACTTATCACTACTTAAAGAAAAAATACTAAAAAGTTTAAAAATCAGTAACTTCCTAACCAGAATTCCAAAATGAGTAGGGTAAAAAACATAATACCCAGACCATGTGCTTGATAATATACACTCAAAAACCAAAAAAATCCAAAAAAGTTTAAAAATAAAAATAATAAAAAGCACTGCACCTAAATTGACACGGGAAGCACAAAAACACTCGGGAGGAGAAAGAGAAAGCTACTTACATCCGCCCCGGAAACCGAACATGCAAATGAACAACCAGCCACTGCGAATGCTCGGCACAAACTGCCAAACATTCGTTTATCGCTAATCCTTACATCAGGGTTGTACATTTGGGACTACCTCAGGGATCTGCTTTAATCCTGGTTTTATTCAATATCTATATGTTTAAATTATTCCCAGCCTGTCCTCGTAATAGCATTAATATTTTATCCTATGCTGATGACATTGTATTCTATAAAATGAATTCTGATCTTTCAGAAGGTATCACTAAATAGTACTTTAGAATTGATCTGTAAGTTATTAAATAACATGGGTTTCACTCTTTCATGACATACATGTGTCTCCATCATATTTTCTTATAGACATGTTAATTAACCATTCTATACCCAGTTTATTGGTTGACAATTATTGTGCTCCATTTACCACATCTTGCAAGTATTTAGGTTTTGTCCTAGATCATAGACTCAATTGGCGTAATCATATTGAGGTCATTTATTCCAAAGCTTCCAAACGAATAAATCTCTTAAAAAACAGATTAGCATACAACTTTTGGGCGTGATCTTCTAATTTTACTTCTTTTGTATAAATCGTTTATTTGTAGTGTTATTGATTATGGTAGTTTTCTCTTTACCAATGCACCATCTAGATATATTTCAACTTCGGACAAACTTCAAAATACATGTCTACGTTTGGCCCCTGGAGCTTTTGTCTCTACTTCCATATCTAGTCTAGAAGTGGAGGCTAAGTTCCTCCTTTATCTATTTATATTGTGAGAACTTTAAAAAAGCCAAGAGAGAGCTTTTAGAATCTGAAAAAATTATTACTTTTGAGTTATCTGATTTAACAGGATGAAACGCAGAGCTTGAAAAATAGCCACAGACTCTGGTGTAAAAATGGAAGAAACTCGCAAATTTGGCTGATAAATTTTTGATTAACGCTTTCTCAGTTACTTCATACTCGTTATTTTTCACATTCCTCGAAATTTGTCAGAACTGGAGCTTTTCTCTTTATCATCGTCCAATCATATGTCTTTCTGCACATCACATTTCTATGTACAGTGAATTAATACTTCCTGCTTCATCTTCCGTTTATTTTTCATTTCCCTTTCTTAATAATGATCTTGTGTTAGATATAAACTTAAATTCTTTTAAAATGTTCAAAGTTGTTACATCGCCTCCAATCGCCAATATTCTCTTTACATCTCACATTTGTGATAACTGGTCAGAATTTCTCGCTATATATACATAGACGGTTCTAAATCGAAGGATCATGTAGGAGCAGCTTTTATAATTCCTTTCTTAGACGTAGTTAAAAAATTTTCACTTTTGCGAGTTTCTTCCATTTTTACAGCAGAGTTTGTGGCTATTTTTCAAGCTATGCGTTTCATCCTGTTAAATCGGATAACTCAAAAGGTAATAATTTTTTCAGATTCTAAAAGTTGTCTCTCGGCTTTAAAGTTCTCACAATATAATTCTAATTCCTCTCCCATAATACTTAAAATTCGTAATCACATTGCCCTTTTACAGGGTGCCGGTATCTCTGTTAAGTTTGCATGGATTCCTGGTCACACTGTTATTAAAGGGAATTTACTTGCTGATCATTATGCTAAATGTACAACGTACCTTGGTTCACTTATTGCTCACACACCCTGCATTGATCTCCTGTTTATCATTAAGACAGCTCATGAAGAATACTGGAAAGCTACTTGGAATAATCCTTATAATGTTACACAATATAAACTGCTTCAGCCTGAGCTTCCTTGTCTACCCTGGTTCTATAACATCGAAATACAAGTCGGTCTGCTCCGTGGTTTTATTTTCGCTTTATGTCGACTACGTTTTGGAAAGAATCGTCTACCGGCTACACTTTTTCAAATGCATCTTGTTGCTTCTCCGTTCTGTTCACATCCTTCAGATATCCACTATATCGCAGACGCAAATCACATTTTCCTGGAGTGTTCACACTACCGCGCTTTTATTGTGACACCTTCTATAATCACTTCATATCCCTACACGTTCCTTTTTCTGTTAATATTCCTTTCTTGCTCTGCACACGTAACATGAATATATGTTAATATAGGTTTATTGTTAATTGTAACATACTCATATAGTTAAAATTAAGAGAATTTTTTATTTTGTCTATGTAATAAAGTTTAATGGGTAAACTGATGTGGAAGCTCAATTAAAAAAAAAAAAACCTTCGACACTGTGTGACATGCAGGGTTGATTCATAAATTAAATAAAATATTAACTACTCAGTATTGTACGTTATTGGAATTGTATTTACACCATCGAACATTTCGTGTTAAATGCGGCGAATTTTTATCAGCAATACGTGAAATAAGTGCCGGAGTACCGCAAGGAAGCGTACTAGGGCCGTTATTGTATGTTATATTTACATCGGATATACCACAGGTCAACAATGTCGATATCGCTACTTTCGCAGATGATACTGCTCTGGTCTGTTCCGCTAACGATTTACAAGAGTGTAGTACGAACATGTAGCATGCGATTGAAAAAGATGAAATCGTGAAGCGGCGCCTGAAAATAAATACGTCTAAATCGACGCAGATAATCTTCACAAACCGTCGTATAACTTCCGCGCCAGAAACTTATATCGTTGGCAATGAAGTACCGCAAAAAGGACAGCATGTTATTTTGGTATACATATGGACAAGAAATTAACCTGAAACACCATATAATGATGAAACGAAAATATCTGGATATCAAACTCCGCCACATGTACCGGCTACCAGGAGGATGTTCAGAATTGACGTTAAAGAACAAAATTCTGCTTTAATAATATGCTGTTGAAGCCGATTTGGTGGTACGGGGAACCGCTATGGGGATGCTCAAAAGAAAATAACATACTCATCGTACGACGATTTCAAAACAAAGTATTGCGTACAATAACGAATGCCCTGTTGGTTCATTTCGAACAAAACGTTACGTACCGATCTCGACGTGAGGTATGTCTTAGAAGTAATATCAGATGAGGCGACGAAGTACCTTCACAGACTGGAGTATCACGATAATCCGTTAGCGATTGCATTGATGGATAACTCTGAAGAAGTCAGACGACTGCAGAGAAGAAAAGCCTTGAATTTAACCAATAATTTTATAAGCAGCAGGAATTGCCCATCAGTGGGTGATTGCATTTCTATCACGTTTATTCCTCCTTTCCTTCTCCTTCTCCCATTCCTTCTTGTTTGCTCTTATTCCTCTTCTCACCAACTCTCCTCATTTACACTTCTCATATAAAGATCAACTAGATAGTAAGAAGCTAGTTGTAGGATAGAAAAAAAAAAGTAATAGATCTTTCTATGTTACCCATCTTTGTACTAACTCTTCTGATAAACGCTGGCATTACCCAAGATAGTAGTGTTCTAGAGTCGTATCTATCTCAATATTTTTAAATGATTTATCTCGTGTATCTTTTGTTCAAACAGATTTTAGCCGTATCCTGCGAGTATTACAGATCAGAAATCGTACGTACTCGTTTACAGAAGCTTGTATCGTAGATTATGCATACAAAAGCATACGAACGCTTTCTTATATATTTCACTGGAGGAGTCATTAATACTGTAAATGAAAAGTTGATATACACTACTATAATTCAGTAAATGTTAATATAGTCATCATCGTGCCTAATTTGATACCTATAGAAGATTGATGGTAGATAGTGGTGCAAAACTTGTGTTATAGATTTATATCGAACGGTTCTAGGTATAAAAGGAAAAACTCAACATACGCTGAGAAAATTAAACCGTCCAGATATTCATTAACAAAGTTTTGGGAAAAATTTTATCATAATTGTAAATTTCGAGTAAATGACTTAATATAATCTGCGACTACGATATGGCTTGCCATCGCTTATAGAACCGTTTCGACGATCTTTAATTTTTAATTTTTTTATCGTTATCTAATAATTCACGTCATTTTATTACTTAGAATTGTAATTTAAATTTTATTGTTATTTTACGATTGACTTTTATTCAATGGTACAGATTTGATTATGATATTTGTTTTATAATTACGCTAATTTTGTAATTTAATTGTTTAGGCGTTATTAAATTGGTAACGAAGAAGTATTTACATTAATTCGCGAAAACAGAATTTTATTCGGAAAATTAAAAGAAAGAAGACGCAAATAGATGGATCATATTTTCACGCGCAATGAACATTTAACACGAATAATTGATGGCACCGTACAGAAAGATCAGGAGGAAGGACCAAGAATGAAGGAAATCAAACGATGTTGTCGACGAGTGCCCAGTCCTTTTCCTTTCTTCGACTCAGTTGTGTTTCATAAAAAACGACGCTGTAGTAATAAAACGATTGGAAATTTATTTCGCTATATTGTATTTATTAATTTGTTGAAGATTATTCGTCCGTTTATTTCGAGTAAGGTTGTGTGAATGTGGTGTGAATGATGTATGTTTTAATCAGTGTGAGACTTGTGAATGCGTGTAGTTTTTCTGGTGTGTTTAATGGGTGTGAGGCTGGTGAATGTGTTCAATGTATTTTTCTTGTATTTTATTTTTTTTTACTTTTAATTTTATAATTCATAAAAAATTATTCATTGTATTATTTTATTTATAAGCCTGCACTATAATTGGCTGTTAGCTGTTGTGTGGCTTCATTAAATAAATAAATAAATATATTTTCTTTTGTTCTTTTCCACTTTCTAATTTATATTTGACGATTATTATTATTATTTATTTTTATTATTATCATTATTATTTGACGATTACTTACCGTTGGTAATCGGTTGCGGTATTAAATCCGGATCTCTTTCTTCAGTGCCGTCAGTTATGACGACGCTTCCTTGTCCGATAAACAGTTTGTCGCCTATCGCTAAACCGGAAGTAGCGTCTCTACTTTTCTCGGAACTGCTAACGCTGTCGTTCGAACTGAATATAACGTCAGTTCGTAATTTACGTTTATTACTGCGACGATTTTCCATACGACGCGAGAAATATAATTGCAATACGACCGCTACTATGCAAGCGACGAATATTAACGACGAAGATACTCCGATGACTACGCTCATAGTAGTGGACAATTGAAACGGTTCTTCATGATGCATCTCTACCGAAACCAACCGCAACCGTACAATGTTACATTATATTATATATATATATATATGTGTGTGTGTGTGTGTGTGTGTGTGTGTAAATAACGAAGAAATAGTTGTTAAATATAACAGGTTTTTTTTTTCATTGTAGTTATGTTGATTGTTATTTTTTCGCATTCGTTAGTCTTAACATCAATTTTAATCATCGATTATTAGAGATACTATCGACCGTTTTTTTTTTTATAAAATTGGGCACAAACAACATGGCTCAAAAACTAAAAAAAAAAACAACAACAAAATTAATAATTAATCCAGCTGGCCGGGCGGAAGGCTAGATTAAGTCAGCTGTAATAGACGACTGGAAAGAGAAGAAAATGATGTCGTGATGCTCTTTTCAATTACTCAAGCAGTCAGATGGTTCGCTGTGATGTTTCACCGCACGCTGGAAGAAAAACCTTTTTAGCGTGATGAAAATCTTCCGCCGGGCCAGCTAGATTAATTATGATTTTTTAGTTTTTAAACCATTTTGTTTGTGGCTAATTTTATAGCCGGTACGATAATTAAAAAAAAAAAAAACGTTCCATAGTACCTCTAATAACCGAACGTTGATGTAACTCAAAAAGGAATGAGAACGAAGAAACAATAATCGAGATAAGTAAAATGAAAAAAAACCAAAAAGTTATATTTAACATTCTGTAAAATAGAGGATTCATATTAGTCTGTAATTTTTCCAAGAACATTTTCTATTGCTTCAGGTAAATATCGTTTGTACATACGGCATATTCAAGTCATTGTGTAACACGTAGTTCGATATGTAGTATGGTGCCGATAGTGCGTAGTATCCTTGACTGCTGTTGTATCTTTTGTAACTTTTCTAGACATGTCGCACTATATACTTCTATACCATATCTCCGCACAGCAGCTAGAATTGATCGGTAAATCTGTCTTTTAGATTAAGAATCGATTTTCGCCCAATCAATGGCGATAACAGTCTGGTATTTCTTACATTATTTATCAGATTAGTCGTTTATCCGCGTTTAAAGAACAACTTCGTGATTTGAACGTCTTCAACAGTCGCATATGAAATGACGCGAAAATTGTTATTCACGCGTTTAAATTATTGTCGACCAGTATTAATTACAGAATCTGAAGGTAGATAAAAACATAAGTACAATGTGACTTTGTAACGAAAAAAGGAACTCGAGAGACGAAGGTATTATTAAAGGTCACATCATTCGAAGAACGTTAAATGTAGATAGGTAGTCGTGTGCTTTGTCGGTTACGAAAACGCGTTCTATAGTGTTAAGCATGACTGAAATATCATAAGGAAATACAAATAATTAAGAACTTATACCGGAACTAGCGCATGAACATCGAAATGGAATATTCGAAAGGCAAATGCATCATTGAGATAATGGCATGTCACCTCTCTCCGAGATTACATAACGTATCAGCGGAAGAGGTCTTGAAAGATCCGCGAATTAATAATACCGGCTCGAAGATTAATGGAGAAATAATAAATGCGATTATAATCGCGGATGATATAATCGCGGAAACGGGGAATGAAAAAAAAATCGGAACTAAATAAATAGCTCCGATTGAAAATATAACGTGAAATTAATGTGAAGAAAACAAAAGTGAGATCAAGTTCGCGAGAAGTAACGACAAAAAAAAAGTTAGCATAAATATAGAAACACGGAAAGCGTTGGAAGTAAATAAATATAGGTACTTACAAGCTCTCATAATTAATGAGAGCACGGATTTAAAAGAAATAAGAATAGGAATTGGCGCAGCAACGAAAGCGTTGAGCAGAGTACTCGTGAAAAAGTGAATTTCAAAACTCAGGAAAAGGATAACGCGATGGTAATGGACAGTGTTAAAATACCACGCGAAACGTTGACCATCAGAAGCATTTGAATTTTTCGGTGTTATCGAAAACGGTTAAACATATCGCGGATACTCGCTAAAATAGGAGAAAAAGAAACAGTTTTAGTCGAAGATATCGAGAAACGAAAGCTGTGAAATACATAATGCACAATATACGCGAAAACGGAATATTCATGCTGGCGGTGAAACCGATCAGAGGAAGAAAAAACATTGCAATTAATAACGATTAATATACCGGTTAACTTAAACCTAAAAAAAAAAAATTATGATGCAAGCCAAAGGTCGGAAAACATAGATGTACGCAATCTTTGGACTCAACATAAGTAACTACGATGATGATGATGTCATATTCCAAGAGAGGAAAAGTAATTTTTGCGTCTAATACTGCAAGGAAGAGTTCATGACCAGTTGGTAGAAGAAAAAAGTCACAGGTAAAAACCATCAAATAATGAAGATTAACGATATCGGTGGACTTTTTAAGGCAGCAAGGGATAGAAATTATTATTGGCATCTGCATAGTGTAAATCTGAATATCGTCAATAGTAGCACGTTTTAAACGAATAAATTTTAATTACTTCGTACATGCTAAAATTTAGAATTTTATGTCTGAAATAGATCATGTGTGACTGAAAGGGTTACATTTGTGTGATTGTTCCCTAAAGAGATGTACTCTAAGCTATGTGAAAGTGAGCGTGAAGAATGTTGTATTTACTACAAAACCTAATTAAATCATCTTCTAGTGGCGCCCATTTTTGTAGCACAACTGGTCGCGCAACTTCAGATTTTCAGTATTTTTTAGTTATTCACAACTTTAACTGTGCGATTCAGATAAAGAGTTGATTTTTTTTTCGCGTATCCGTTAGTTTTATATACCGATATTTTTCCAATAATCTATAAATTTTAATGTGTCTTCTCCGAAATCACTATAAAGTTTTGATGGATTAAATGCTCGAATTAATTTACAATTAAATAAACGGTTCCCATCTTTCACCACATTGACATTGATCATCTTCTGCCAAACCCCATTTAAATAGATTGTATTAATCTATTTAGTGTTCTCCAGGATGAATAATTCAGGTGACAACCTGCTGGAAGTGATTCTGCTGCCTGGTTGTTGTCAGCAGCTTTCCACATTTGGAGACTTTCTGCGTGGTCTGTATTTTTTAGTTCCTCCACTGTTCCACTGCGTCTGGATTTTAATCGGCTTTTGGCTCTACTCCCGTATGGCAGTGTAATGGGTGGCGCTCATCATGAATTGTCTTCCATCTTTCCCTCTTCGCTGCCACGTGTCTGCTAATTTCTGGCGGTGCTCAGCAAGTTCATATAATGTGAATAGAGGCGTTGAGCTTAAACAGCCAGTTACTGCTCTGTATGCTTCATTTAAAGCAACGTTAACTTTCTTCGCATGTACGGAACGGCTCCACACTGGACATGCATACTCTCCTACAGAGTAGGACAAGGCCGATGTTCGTAATAGATGCGGTTTAGCTCCCCCATCTACTACCGATCAATTTTCGAATCAATTCTTATCATCACTTTCATCTTTGTGGCTTCACAGTGCTGCTTGAATGTCAATGATCTATCGAGTAAGGTACCTAGATATTTAGGATTATCAGTGTGTTTTTGAGTTTTGTTCCACGCCATTTAAAGAGTTGATAAACATACGTGTTAATAGTTTCTAGAAGTTATAATAAAGTATTGTGCCAGTTCTACATAGATTGAGACTGCCGTTAACGCAAATTAATAGCAAATGCGTTTAAATACGATTCTAAGAGCCTCGTATACAGATGAATGACATATAGTCTAACACTGATAAATATGACGGAGAAGAGACGACAGACTTAAATGATCTTATTTTTGGAACCCGCTATCTTATCGATATATGTTTTACAGTTCAAAACATGACACCGTATACGTATTTTCAGAGGAACGATTATAGAATTCTTGTAGAGAATCCAATGTAATTGTCTGAATGAATTAATTAAAAATAAATAAATATAATTAGTCTTATATTATCCGAATAACGATATAATTACAATGAATAAATATAATTAAACGATTAATGTAATATTATCCGAATGTGTGATATACCTTCTTTTAAATTTTGCGTCAGTTCTTTCTTTCCGAGAGTGGTAAATTGCAGACGTGTCGATTCGCTACGTCCTTTCACATTGGCCGAATATACGTTAGCCGTGTATCCGGTCCCCGGTCGTAAACCGTGTACGACGAACTTCGGATAAGCGGACGAGACGTTAACTTTCATCCGATTATTATCGTCGTCAACTCCGCTAATCGTTAATTTACGTATTTTACCGTCGTAATCGTTTTCTGCTCCGTCATCGGTTGTCGCCTGATTTTGATCGGTCGACGTTACTTCTAGCCAAAAAGTTTGCGGCATTCCTCCGTTGTATCCTTCTGAACATGCGATCGTTAAAGATACCGTAGTAATATTCCAAATGCTGCAATTCGAAGTCTTATCCGGTTTACCTGAAATTATTAAAAAGATCATTTCTATCGGAAAGTAACCCGTATCGATTTCGAAATAGGACCTTTCAAATTTCAAATTTTAGGCATTTCAAAACCCATTTCTATATATATATATATATGAATAAATGGACAAATTAAAATGGGAATATAAAACTCGAAAAACATAAATAAACGGTGCATTATAGAGCGGTTTTTATTAGTTAATAATTAATTGTTCTATTTTTTTTACATCATTTTTGGTTTTATTGTTATCAGTCATTTATTATTATAATTATTATTAACGAAGTTATTTATATTTAAAAATGGCGTAAAAAAAGTAAGTTTTGTTACGATGAATTATGCGATTTTTACTAATTATTGTCGTTTTTTCGAAATTCTCAATCAACGATGAAATCTGTCATCGATAACCTAACCGAACCTAAATGGAGAAAATGTCGTACGAAGATTTTAAACTTACTTTTCTTACGCCATTTTTAAATATAAATAACTTCGTTAATAAGAAGTAAAATTATAATTATCGCGTTATTAATTCATTTAAGTTTTTTTTTTTTTTTTAAGTGCACTCTCTTTTTCATTGACCATACTACTTTCTCAGAACCGGCATACCCACGACTTTAAAGACCTCGTATGTTTATATAATACCGATCCGTTTCTTTTAAAGACCGATATAGCTTCTCACTCGGTCTACTGGCGGCTCAATTAAAGATTTACTTAGCTGTTAACTGTGCCATAACTTACCGATACTTCGTGTACAAAAATCAAGTAATCAATAAAAATCTCGCTCGGGTCACTGACCGAAAATGAAGCAAAAAAAAGATGGGAGAACTTCGATGAGTTCGCAGTCTTGTTTTATACAAACTAAATATATGACTACATTCTGTCAACTCTTCACGTTCGTAGCTTTCGAAATAATCTGGTTAGATTTGCTCATTGTGTTTTCAAGCATGTTCGTTCATTTTCACACTGCCGTCGAAATGTTTCCGCGGTATAAGAACACTCATCGTACTATTCAAATGGGGGGGACGTATATCGAAATATGTCAGTACGTAGCGCGAATCATTCGCATTTTATAAACGATCGTATACATCAGGTAAAATACAATGTTGGCAGTACCGTCATATTCCATCCAAGACTGTCAACATCGTACGCGAGCAGCGCCGTTAATTCGCCTACGCAGAGTACTACTTGTTTTTCAGCCGTTTTAACGGCGTTCTCTGTAGCAGCTTGAATTTTCACTTATTCTTCAAATTCCCCGAGCCGGCGAGGCCGCAAATTGGTACAGTGTCTCATGTTTCTTCGACTAGTTCCTTCGAAAGATCTAGGTTAGCCAACTTCATAATTGATGTGGACTTGTCAACTGTCCAAACTGATCGATTTCATTCGGTTGTCGTTAAGATTTTGTGGTAAACTACTTTGTTATGAAATTAAATCGATGATAGTAAGAAAGTAAGAAAAATTCGACTAAAATTTTCGTTTCAAGCGTTCTTTTTTTTTTGATAAATTAACAAAAATATTATATTCGTATTTTTCAACGTCCGCCCAAGGAATTTATCGTTTTTTCTTGTATTAACTTAAGAAGACACTGAAGATTATATATATAATAAGACGTCGCTCTCTAAGGCAAATGTAACGGTTTAAATCCGAGTCTAGATGTCGAGATGATGTCGAGATTCGCGATATTTTAAGGAATCATTTAACTTTTACCGGGTGGTGGATGGTACGGTTTAGCCTACGTGTAATTAGTAAAGAAAATAAGAATAACGTTAGAGCCTTAATGACGCGAGTTTCCAACCTAAGGACGGTAACGGTCAAACCCGTTCGAAACTCCGGCTTAGGTGTAACGTTACTTACTACCTACCCGGCTTTTAACCTTCTATTCTAGTCGTCGTTCTGTTCTTCTGCGCGGTCTGTTACCGGGCGTCCTACGCTAACTTTTATCCGTAATTAGTAATAACAGGGCGACACGTTCAGGTGTATTCAAAAGTTAGACGAAATTTCTTCTCGGAATAGCGCGTTGTAACGGATTGTTCTCCGAAAATTTTAGCAAATACGAAGTCACCCTCCCGTCGTTTACAGCATCAGCCGGATGCGCTGATATTATTTCGTTCGCCTTCTAAGGACAGACTTATAGCCGACGATCCATTTTAATTATGCCGTAGTTAACAACGGAAAACCTAAAATATCTCACCCGCTGCTTCGTTTTTCTAATACCCATTGCGAGTTTGAGACACAGCAGTACGTTTTCGCAATTCTTGAGTTTTTTTTTCGTTTTGTTTTATCTTTTTCGACTTCGTTTAGAAAAATCGTCTTTATCTTACCATCGTTTTTTTTTTTTTCTCCAGGGACGAGACATATTTCGACCGAACGCGGTCGTTGGATTATAATATTTTCCTTAATTTACAACGACGGTCTTTTCGTTAAATTTAAATAGATTAACTCTTTAACTCAAATTTTACGGGGTTCGTATTATTCGTTATTATTTTTTATTTCATTAAAAAAAAAACAAAAAAACTAAAAATAAATCCACAGACGAAACTAGATATGCGAGCTATATAACACTCCCATTTTCCACTTCTAAAATCCCCGATAACTTGTCTGTAGAAGTTTATTCGAAACTTATCTACCGAGATCGCCATATTGATGTGGACTTTTCCGATCGAAAGGGGATACAAACGAATCGAATTCGCCGATCATTACACCAAAACCGAATATTCCAGTATTAATAATTTTACGAACGTTCGATTAAGAACTAATACTGGAACTAGTGCGTAAATATAAACATCGAAACGGAAAATGTATCACTAAAACGGGGTATAATTTGATGTCCCATCTCTCAGAGATGATATAACATATATATGAGGAAGAGATCGTGAAAGAGGCGCCAATTAATAAAACAGTTTTGAAGGTAAGGGGAGAAATAATAAATACAATAAGCTATACGGATGAGAAAGTGAAAATGACTTATCTTAGAATATATATCGATTTAATCTCACTATAAAAGCGAGGTCGTAGAATTTTGATTGTTGAAACCTTTATACGATGAATGTATGCAACTTTTGGGTCTTGAAACTTTCGATTATCCGCTTGCGGATTATCCGCAGTCTTCCTATTATGATTTGTTTTTTTGTTCTAGAGAAAAAACACGAGCAAGATTTTACCTAATGTAGAAAATACTTTACAAAAATCTACAGAAGAAAAAGAAGAAGACGTTCCTATATGTTATTTAGCTAATTTAGCGTAATCCGTATAGGAGGAAGCGACGTCTTGTTGCGCGAATTAATTGCGATGCCAATGAACCAGGATTTGAACATCTTACTGTTGAATAAATTATTGATAGAGCATCAATGATTTCAGAGGAGAGTGAGGGAGAGGATAAGACGAAGAAGCAAGTAAGCCATGACGAAGCTCTAACTCACATCGAACGGCTTATTCAATAGTGTTTTTGATTTCAAAAAGAGAAAAACTGGTGTGACTGTTTTTTGTGAAACCTACAGGTAAAAACCTTCTTTACTTTATAAATTACATAATATATGTATATCGTGCGTATGTACATATTATAAACAAACTTTTTTACGTTGATTTGAATTGTTTTGTTGACCTTTTGAAAATTTTGCGGATTATCCGCAGAATTGACTTATCGGCGGTTGCCACGCCACCCAATACCACGGATAATCGATCTATTATATATATATATATATATATGTGTGTGTGTGTTTATATTATATATTTGGATTACTTCGCCAACAGTAAGTCATTTTAGAACAAACTGTGTTAATGGATACGAAAAAATATACACATTATTTTACAGTCTTCACACACACACACACATATATATATAAGAGAAACTAATAGCGTGTAGTGTACCTGCTACTATGACATGAAATACACAAGGTGTAATTTGCTGCCCAATTTTATTAGACGCCCAACATAACAGCGTACCGTAATCCAGATCTGAAACTGGCGTATGAGTGATCACGCTTGCGGTTCCGGTGCGGGTTACGTGGTCGGCTAAAACGTTCAAGCTTTCCGCCGAATTGTTGAAGGCCCACTTAAATTGAACTTGGCCCGGGTTAGCGTCAACTTCGCACGTTATATTAGCCCGTTCCATTTTCGCCACACCGTACACGCGAGTTTGATTAGCTTTACAAGCTGGCGAGTCTGAAAAGCCGAGAGAAAAAAAAACAAAACAAAAATAAAACTAGAATGAGATGGAAATAACAACGACGATAAATGAGTAACAATAACACGAGCGAGAGAGGAGTTTAATAATTGCGATTGCGTATGTACACAAATATCCGTTATACGTATATGTAAGTGTAAATGTTTTTACGCTATATATGGAGATGGAATTCTAAACGGCACGTACTAATAACTTTCTTGATGTGCGCTCGATGAAACAAAAAACACATAAAACCGAAGAATCAAATTACAATTCACACACATACATACACATATATATACATATATACATATATGTATGTATGTACCTTTTTTGCGTGGAAAATTACCAACAGTTGTTGTTGTTGTATAGTACCCAATAGTTTCAACAAAAAGCTCCATAAACGCAATAACACGTCGTTTTGCGGAATTGCGACTGTTTCATTCATTCACGAATAAACTATAGATTATCATCTCTACCCAGAAATGCAATCAAAAGTTTTACTGCCTGATTCTTGTTTACACATTTTCGACGAATGATTTATTAAACTTATAAAACTTAACCAAAACCTGTACTCGCTCTATTTTATTATCGCAATTATTATTATTATTATTATTATTATTATGTTATTATTATTATTATTGTCATCGACTAATCTCAAACTCGTCGGTATTACTAACTTTCAGTTCGATTCTAGAAAATTAGATGATCAACAGTATTGAGACCAATTGCGTTATTTTAATTTTTTACCACATCCTTGTTACGTATTTAAGCTATTCGCGATTTAAACATTTCATGAATATTACACCGATTAATTACAAAACGTGTAATTAATTAATTAATTAAAATAAAAATTAATATTCGTTCGCACCTTATCGTTCGATCTCGTTACGTTATACTAAGTAGACTAATTCTTTCGTTGATTATTAATTTAAGATACTCCGTTCCATAAGTTAGTTTCGAGAAAATTTAATCTAAATTAGTTGTTATGTTCCGTTGTCGAATAGATTAATAAAAATTTCAGATATCTCAAATTCGAACTAGTATAGAATTAGCTAGAAACACATTTATGAAATTAATTTAAAACAAAAAAACAACTTCTGTGCCTCGAGAAGCAGGAAGGAAGTGAAAGACGTTTTCTCAAAAAGTTACTTATTTAGTCCAGTCATAAGATAAGGAGCTGTGCCACTGGGACACGCTCCATTAAATGCATTTATTTTTAAAAGTTATCCTCGCCGCTTATTGCCTCATATAGGCAGATTGCGAGCATAAAAATAAGTAAATAAAAAAAATAATTTAATAAATTCGCGATTTCGTACAAATTTCATAAAGAAAAGGAACGCTCTGTTATGCTTAACTTGACGTGGGGATGATTCAAATGTTTTCGTTCTCAAATCTACATCGCGCACACATCCTTTGTGCAGTGAAGATTTGAATTAAATAACGGATAGCCGTCTGCGCATGCGCAAGATAAATAATACGAAGACGCGAAAAATATTATTTTATAAAATCTGTACGTGTTCGTACATATATGTGTAAACTACATATAAATGTATACGAGCATGCGGCAAAGAGTGGAGGAGCCGACTACACTGTGAGAATTGGATTGCCTATGCGCCTATACGGATAAACATTTGTTTCGCTCTCTCGCTCGTTTTACGGAAACTCCCCATATACAACGTACCAATAGAAGTTTCACTTCAAAATCACACTTTGGTGTAGAAAGTTAAGGTTGGGGGGGGGGTGAAAAATAAATAAGGTAATTGCTTTTTTATGAAAATAAATCGTAGATTATAAATTATACTATCGTACGAAATGTGATGGTAATACCGAAAAATGTGGAAAAAATCATACCGAGTAAATATTAATAACAATAGTAAAAATAGAAAAAAAAAAGTATACTTTTATTGTCACACATGTTATTGCAGATAACAACAATGAGAATAATAGAAGGAAGAAGAAAAACGGTAGATTTAGTATTCGATCTATACACGTTGATTAAGCAATGTATCGAGTTGCACGAGAAAAAGCATGGTCGTCCTAAATTCCGCATCTTCTGCTTGCCTTCGCTAATCTATGGTTAAAGATGAAAATAAAAATTAGTTGTGGAAGCTCGGGTGAATGTGGCAGATCACGTGGAAAGGAAAAAATGAAAGAAAGAAATGAAAAAATATGTGGAAAGGAAAAAGTATCTAACATACACAAAATCAGAGAGGACGGATTATTTACACACAAAGATAGATCGTAGTGAAGCTTAAGAAAATAAAATAAAGCTGTTAATCCAAATCTTCTTCCGATTCAGGTGTAGCTTAACCATTTACACGGGCTCCACTATTTGACCAAATGAATCTCGGCTTCTCGCTATGTGGAATAATTTCTCTACTTTTTTAATTCCAGTCCATTCCTTAATGTTCTACAACCACCGAAGATCTTCTTCCAGGCCCCCTTTTGTCTTCTACCGTTCCTATTAGTAGAGTTTGCAAAATGCGATATGTTGGCCTCCTTCATAAAATGTCCAAAGAATTTTGTTTTCCGCTTCCTAATTATTTACATTAATACAAAATCTGTTTTTATCCATATGTAACACATCCGTATCCTTCATTTTTTTGCTATCTTCCATATCAGCCTATAGCACCATTTTGCGAATGATGAGATCCGCTTTTCCATGCATATTTTTATTATCCAGGTCTCGCATCCATATAAGAGTGCAGACCATACATAGCATCTTAATCAAAATCACTAATGTTAATAATTAATGACAAATTCCGAGTTATAAATAATAATATATTATTAGATAGTAACGGTAACGATAGTAATACATGAAAAATATATACTAAACTTAAAAACCAACTAGCATCTATCGCATCTAGTACAAGAATGAGATGCTTTTCCACAGATATATACTGTAAAATTATCCACACTAAATATCGAACACTAACAAACATAATATTGCAATTTTTAAAATTAATTCATCGTCGAATGTTCTTAATGCGTTTAATAAATTATTTTTAATCTAATTATAATTTTTTCAATAATTTTCTTTTTTTTTATGTTTTCCTTTTATATGTAAAATAACGTTGTTTAAGTTAATATGATTAATTTCGTGTTTAAATTCTTTACACAATATTTACGCTATATAATGATGTATTATCAAATGTTCGTTAAATCTAATTTCAAATTATCTTCCTATTTCTGCTATACATATATATATATATATATATATATATATATATATATATATATATATATATATATATGTATATATATGTATATATGTAAGATTATTATAATTTAATTTAGAAACACTCAAATTTTTCAAAAATTTGAAACTTCTATTGCATTATGTTTATTAATAGATGTTAAAATAGCAGCCTGTTACTGTTAACTGAATGTTGTATTTTGTAAGTATTTTTAGAAGTAAATAAAACAATTGGAAATATTAGAAATAACGAAATTAATTATTAAAAATAATTTATTAAACACATTAATGACACTCATGATGAATTAGTTACAAGGACTTATGTTACAAATATAATTAGTCTTTAATATTTAGTGTAAATAACTGTATAGGTTACATGACGAGTAACTTAGTCTTGAACTATATGAGGTAGATGTTAGTTTTTCATATAATACTTTTCTTATTGTAATTATAAATTTATTTAATTATTATCTACTTTTAATCTTAAAAACGGCGTAACTTCCGAAAAAATTTATTATTAATTATTAACATTTGTGATTTTTACTAATAAATTTATTGTTTCCTACTTTTCGCAAAAACAAATTACTACTCCGTATATAAATATACAAAATTTATACGGCCACTACATCGAAATGGATTAAAGTATAAAAAAAAATTTAACGTCTATTTTTTTCTTTAACAAGAAATTAATCGTATTCGATATTGTAACTAAATTATATAATACTTACACATAACGTTCAAGTTGAAATTATTTGAAACTCCATCGCCTTCGCTATTATAAGCGACGCACGTATAATTACCGGCGCTGTTCCGACTGACTCTTTGCAGTACCAACGACTGATTACTGATAATGATGCCTTGACCGACGTTATGGTGTAAAAGTTTGCCCTATAATTAATGATAAGACGATTTTAAAGGAAAATAAATTAAGTTAAATATAAATTGCACGATGTAAAGTATAAATTTTATTTCAAATATCATTTAAAGAAGCTTACATCAAGCTGAAATTAATTTTTTTTCCCATCTTATTTAGACGTGTTAAATTTACCGAATATCAATTTCGCAATTCGCGCTAGAATATCATGACCTCGATAAAATCAAACCACTGACGACAAATTCAAATCATTTATATGTATCCTCGGTATTCATTAAAAACGCTTTTAATTAAAAAGACAAAGATTTTTACAAAAATATTGCTCAACATATCAAGCGATTGTTCATCGAGATAGAACCGCACGGCTGTGAAATTCGGATAATCCTGAAAAGGAAAACAAAAACTAGAAGCTTTCGAAATCTGATCTTACTGAAAGTTGTTAAAAATATCATGGACGAATTATGTCACAAACGAACAGATATATCTATATATATATATATTTCCTTTAATTAAATTGCACCTAGTTGATGGTAGCTATTTAGCAATTTTAATATTTTATGCAGATGGCATGATTAGCAGCCTACCCATCAGTAGGTGCTAAAAACAGTTATTAAAATTTATCTCTTAGGCGAGGTCCATCGGCTTATTCTGTCAAGCCGACGAACTTCTAACGAATTACCCAGCAACACGATCGCCATGCTGTTCGGGTGCACCTCTAGTCTATGAGCGTAATTTTTTGCGTCGCTAGATATTACTTCCAGAACAAACTTCATTGCAAGGTCTTTGTGGAGCGTTAAGTTGGTGATGTTGCACTGACAACCATCCGGAGGATTTTATTCTGGAACTGCTGAATAATCGATATGTTGCTGTTTTTAGAACAGTCCCATAATGGGCAGCTATAACGCCAAACTGGTTTCAAAATTTGATTATAAATCAATAATTTATTTTCAGCGGACACTTCCGATTTCATGTTTAATAACCAGTACATCTGTCTCAGTTTTATATTTAGCTCAGTGCGCTTTGCTATTATGTGTTTTCTCCACGTTAGACGCTGATCAAGGTGCATACCGAGATATTTTACATCTGATTTCTGTGAAATTGTAGCACCGTTTAGGACTATGTCTTCTGTTGGATCAATTCTTCTGTTAGTAAAGATTACTCTTGTTGATTTACTTTCATTAGCCTTGATCCAGCCACGACGAAACTTCATTGACTGCTGCTTGGATGCTTGGATGGTATTGTGCGCTCTGACGGGGCATACGTCAGAACACAGAATTGCAGTGTCATCAGCAAAAGTCGCTACCTCTACATCAGAGGGTGTAGGAATATCTGATTTGTAAATGAGGTAGAGTAGTGTGTCCCAGTACACTACCCTGTGGCACACCTGCTGTCACCGGGTTTATATCTGATGAATCGTTCATATTTCACATAAAAATACCTTTCACTGCAGATATATGAAAGATTATAAATATCATAGAACAGAGAGGAAACAGTACGATCAGTTATTAATTGAAATATTTCAAATAGTTCAAAAAATTAAAAAGCAAAAGTGAAACGTAGTAAAGGTGACGAACTCGAATTATGGACGCCGTAATACCAGAAAAAACGACACTATACTATTCTGCTCACCAACGTGACAGTTGAGGAGAAATTATGATGATGATATATATAAATATATATATATATATATATATATATATATATATATATATATATATATATATAAATAAATATTTAACGAATTTCTCAATAATAGTTTAATATTATTAAGTATGTATGACTTCCTAAAATATACTAATTTTAAAATATTTTGAATGGGATGCTAAATAATTGTTCGTCATTCGCCAAGTATTTTTCGCATATTATAATTAATTGTGCATGTATTATTAAATTTGTTAATACTCCGTGTACAACTGGTGAGTGTATTAATTTCTATGTAACGTTTATTGTATATACTTGATAATGACGTGATTGTAGAAAAGCTTTGCATTAATAAACAAATTTTTATAGAGGTTAATTTTGTTTTTCTTTTGTTTTATTAATTCATAAAATCACTACTCCCCAATACATCAACATTCTTAGGAAAGCCTTTGAAAAATTCAAGAACTTCAACAGAGATGATGGCTTGCGATTTGGTCCCGCGTGGAGAACGGTGATTCAGACGTAGTATTGTTATCGATATAGTTAAGGTCTTGTTCAGAGTCAGTTTAGTTTAGTAGTTCTGATTATGAACACGGCATGTTGCGTTTTAAGCAAACACGTGTTAATTAACACTTTGTTTTACTTTCATTAATAAATTGATTTTTTTTTTGGTTGTTTCAATATTATTATAATTAATTACGACACCAAAAAGTTTCGTTAATCTTATCGGTCTAAAACTATGCAAAAATTTAAGAACCGCCTGACATTTCAAGACGTACGATAGTATTAGTGATATGCTTAGTGCGACAATGTGTCGCATTATGCCTAAGCGTGTAATTGCCTTTTATGGAAGATTAAGGTTTTTTTGCACATTATCGATAATTACTCGTTTAGATCTCGTTTATGAGTAAGTAAATATTTAAGTAAGTGTCTACTTGAATTAAAGTTAATCGAGGGCGTCTTAAGAGTTATAGTAATCGTGTTAAGACATGTCGTTGTAACATTGTTTTCCGAGAAAGAAATTAACTGAATAAACTAATAAATAATTGTAAAGAATAATTTCTAGATTCACTGAATGGGATTTTTATTATTCTCGTTTTAGTTTACGAGTAATTTATCGAATTAAATCACGATAAAGGTACTTATATATATATATATATATATATATATATATATATATATATATATATATATATATGTAAATATCGCATCCTTTATTGTCCGTATAGATAATTCAAAATTGGATTTAAACACGGTATAAATATTCAAAAAGTTTTACTGTTTATTTGTTAACGGCGATTAGTTTCTAGGCGATCGTCGATTAAAGTCGAACTTTAATCGTAGAAAGAAACAGATGCAAATGCAGCTAATTGTATGAAAAAGGACAAAACAGTACGACCAGCTTTAAAAAAGTATATGATCAGAGGAAGAACAAAATTCGAATCCGATTAAAAACTTTATTACATTATCCTCTTAAGATTTAAATAACAGTTCTCATAGTGCTATATATATATATATAGTTAATACTAAGTTTTATAGTAATAGCGGAGTTTTGGAAAATACCACTCTCTCACGACCGATCGTGGTTTATTTGAACGTTTTAGGGAACTGGTATAGAAAAAGACAAAAACTTAATAAAAATAGAGAGGGATATATATATATATATATATATATATATATATATAACGAAAAAGTGGCAAGACAGATACGAAGAAATATTTTGAAATCGTTGAACCGCCGAAATAATTATAAGCCACTCTATGGTATTATGTTGCTGTTAATCGACAAATACTAATCTTTTAATTGTAAATGAAGCGGAAATTAAGCTGGTAATAAAGTTATCCCGTTACGCAAAGATCATTTCCAGCGCAATCGGTTTAATTAATTTTATCAGACGGGAGATATACAGATGATATTTAAATATTATCCGTGATCTTATTGCATATATATATATATATAATATAGTTATTGTTACTAATCTAAATTAACGTGTCGTGTGCAGCAACTAAGACAGGAGACACGAGTGGAGGAAGTTAAACCAAAGGATAAAGACGAGACATGCGTAAGAACATGATTAGGTTAGTTAGAGATTCATCTTTTAAGAGAATAGTAAGTGAGGAGGGAAGGTCGAAAGACAATCTGAGTGAGGAGTACAAAGGATAATCGATGTGGACATGGGTGCCGAAAAGCGTGACTCTACACACGGCGCACTGAGAAGCCGGTGTTCATTTGATCAGGTATTATTCGGCGAGTCTTGAATTACCTAACCGGTCTGGTGAGGACAGCGTGATATCGGCGGTTTGAAAGCGAAGTCTTCCAAGGTAAAACGGAATTCTTGATTTGGTGAAGCTTATTTAATGAGGAGGTCGATTGCCACTTTTGTTGCCACGAAGCAAAAAGTCTTGATTTAATATAATCACGTACATCAATAGCTGAAAACTGGGACGCTTGGGATTGATAACAATGTAGCAGTTTTCTTTGCTGCTCTATCTGTCAGTTCATATCCTGTAATCTCGACATGAGTTGGAACCGGCAGGAACTGGATTAATCTCGGTTTGACTAATAACAACCGACTCACTTTGGCTATACGATGTTGATCGTTACTAAGTACGTCGCATATAGAGTTGAGAGCTGACAGAGATACGGAACGTACAACCGATGGCTGGCGGATGTTAGAGCTTATTACGAAGTCCGTGTATTTAATTTATATGTATATATAAAAGTCTAGTATTTAATATTTCTTAACAACTCGCGAAAATTTAGGGACTATTCTTACGGGTAACTCCTATAAACAGTGGCTCTTGTAAAAGTTTACCGTTGATACGTTAGGACTGTTTGCTGTTGAATCTTTTTTCCTCGATGCATCATTTTTCCTAATATACAGGTTGATATAATAAATTCTTAACAAATAAAAAGAATTATATTTAATATCCAGTTAATGTATTATCGAACGTGTGATGTCTAATTATTTAACTCGACGGATGCACTATGAAAATCAGCAATAATAATAATAATAACGGACGGGAAAAAGTGACGGCTGTCAGAAACTTACAGAGTTTAAAATAGCGTAGGGTGTAATTTGAATAAAAGCCAGAGAACTATTCGTTATTCTCATCACCCGTTAACGTTACAGACGATGGCAGCGAACGAGCGCGCTCTGAGGCAGCTGATTCTTCGGATAGTGAATTTAATTTCAGGAGTAACTCTAGACTTCTGTTCTTCTTGAGGTCCGTTATACTTCTAAGCGTGTAAACAGCGGTTATTACCTAAAGCGTACGAAGTTTCATTTATGATGATGAAGACGATTACACCGTGTAAAACGACTCGGACTTACATTTTCTAAACGGAAACTACGTCAAGCTAACCGAAATTCCCGCAGAGATACGATTAATTGTAAAAGGTAAATGTTGGGCCTGGTAGTATAAAGTAGTTTTTGAAACGTGTAAAAAAACACCCTCTCAGGTTAGTATCGAAAGTGGCGATAGGTGTTTATACGCACGGAACGTACTATTTTCGAGAATGTCTAAAATTAAGACGTATCATGACATTCATCGACGATATACGATAAATAGCGGATGAGAACGAAATAAATATGAAGAAGAAAGTGTTACGCCGCGCGTAGGAGGAAGTTAAAAAAAATTGTAAATGGTTATAAAATATTAATACGTCGAAATCTAAATATATATTATTAAAATAATAATAATAATAATAATAATAATAAATTTCAAATGTTCAACTCGTGACAAGTATAAAGTTCAGTCCGAGTAATTGATTGCTGATCATGGTAGATTGGAGGACACGAACCTCACCGTAATGTAAAAGTTCGCTTTTCAATGTTGATCTTAACTCTCCATTTCGTGCACCACTTTCCCAATGCGTATAAACCAAGTTGAATAGATCGAGATGCAATTTCTCGACTTTCGTTCAGCGGCTATAATCAAACTATTATCAGCAAAGGTAATTATTGATGTATACGGTGTTTTAGAGATATCTGCTATGAACATCATGTACAGATTAGGTCCCAAAATACTTCTTGCGGCACAAATGCTTGTACTGGATACCAAACAGAATCCTCAGAGTAGATTTCCTGTTTTCCAAATATAATTGAATTAACAGCTGGTAGAAACTTCTTGCATTTATCGAAGGCTTGAGATACATCTAAGAAGACAGCAGTACACTACTAAAAAACAGGATGAGATAGCGTCAACAACCCGCTGACATTGATGTGTAGTAGAGTGTGATTTACGGAAACCAAACTGGTGTTTTAACTCCACTTCTGCTGGAGAGAAGGAACGTGTAGGAACAGAAAGCTTTAAAGGGATGTTCAAATAGTTATGCACATGTTCACTAAACTGTTTAAGTTCGATATCATTGTTCGAGTGTTCAGAAAAATTCTGGGTCTTGTCGGCGTCTCTTCTGATACATGTTCCAGATTGATTCTTCAAGGGAGCAGTCACTGAGTGCTGTTTAAGGAGTATTAAGGTTATAATTAATTTTATTTAACCGATATTATAAGAATATCTATTTCGGTGAATGTGAGTAAAATGAGTTTATAATGACGATAAACTTAGATCGCCACCTTAAATTTTCACAACATAAATTTGTAATTATTAGATAAATATGTGCTATTACGAAATGGGATGGGGTGCGGTGGAGGGGAAGTCGCGATACGTTATCGGGTTACATTTAGTATTATTTCGGTGTTTTCGTACAAAATTATTAAATTTCAATTTCCAATATTATATATAAAAATAAAATTAATACAGTCGTATTCCTCTTAAGCAACTACAAAATATCTTCGATGGAATATGAAACTATAGGTGTACCTCAAGGGGGCGTAATCGAATCATATTTATTTCTAATACTATTAAATGATCTTCCCAACACACCTTTTGTTGAAACTGCATTATATGCCGATGACCTAGCACTATACTGTTCTAAAACATATAGTTATAGCACGATTAATAATTGATTGCAAAAACCGGTAAATACTATTTCTAAATATTACAGCAGATGGAAATTGCAACTGAATGTATATAAATCCGAACCAATTATTTTTACTAGAAGTCGTCCACTATCTCTGCCTGAAATGAATATTAATTCCAAACAAACTCCATGGTCGAAAGAAGTTCGTTATTTAGTTCTTCACAAAAAATTAACATTAATGAACATATTAAATATGCGATAGACAAATCCTACAAAACAATGCACGCGCTTTTTCCGATATTTAACAGAAAATCAGGCCTTGTCAGATTGAATAAAAAGTTACTGTACACAATTGTTATTCGTCCAAGATTAATTTATGCTTGTCCTGTATGATCTGCTATTTCTAATAGAACGTAAGTCCAAAATTATTGTTGTAATGCTAATCGTTATACAAGAATTTCATTTTTACATGAGCAAACAAAGCTACCGTATATTGATCAATTTATTAATAAAAATTCAAAAATTTCTTCGACCAATCGCAACAAATTAATATCAGTTATCCATAACTATGGCACATCTGCGTGCACTTGAGTGCTCTACAACGCAAACCACGTGCTCCACGTTTAGTGTACACACGACAGATTCGTTTCGTCCAGTTTCAGTTATCATACCATCTTATAACGAGAAGGAACGCGTATTTTGCGTGGAATCGATCACAATAGTGCAAAAAGAGTTTCGAAAAGAATTCAAAGTTACGCGATGTAAACTTCTACCATCTGGTTGAAAACTTTCAACAGATATTTTCTGCAACGGATAAAAAAAACCGGTTCGTATCCCACAAACATCGATCGAGTTCGGGCAGCGATCATTCGGAGTCTCGGAAATTCTGCTTGTCATCATGCTACTTCTTTAAACCTGTCGACAGAATGTGTTCAACGTATATTGTGGAAGACCTGAAATTTCATTCTTATAATAAACTGGCGATATTTCAGATTAGAAAATACCGACCACGTACAACGAAAACTTTTTGCTGAAACGATGCTGAAAAACATTGAACACGATTAAACAATCTTTCGACGAGCAGTGAAGTTCATTTTCGGATTCGTAAAAAAACAGAACTGCCGCTACTTGTTCGAATCTAATCTGAATTCAAACAGGAGTCGTCACACAGCGAACGAGTAACCGTCGTAGCTGGTGTGCCAGATTTGTCTGTCCCAGATTTTGTTTTGTTTGGATACCTTAATAGCCGCGTTTGCAAAACACGCCCACGCGATCTGGAGGATCTGATAATATCGGATTTCTGGAGAAATTTCAAAAATTCAACTACCTGTGCTGGAAAAAGTGTTTGAAAATGATGTAAACGAATGAATGTATTGTTGCAAACGGTGGTCATCTGAACGATATTGTGTTCCACAAATGATTGCGAGCTAATCTATCGTTTTCATGTTTTAAAATAAAATTTCATTCAAAAATTTTGATCGAGTAATTTTTATTCAAAATAATAACAAAACCTTCCGCTTTATTTCGGTCAGCCTATATACGCACTGTAGAATTAAGCGTAGATTTTTGTAAAAATGATTTCCTTATTTTGAGTAAAGTTGCTAATATTTTATTATGCGATTTATTATTAATAAGTATCGATTAATTATCTGATTTATGGATTAACTTAAATATTTTTATTGTTTTATCCTCCTCACTTAATAGGTTTTTTGTTCCTGTATTTCTTTTTGATCAGTTTTATACTAAATATTCTTCTTCTTTTGTCCAATTGACTGTTCTCAGTCGTTGGTAGCAACTATGTCGTCAATTTCTTGATATAATATTCGGTCTCTGGTCTTGTGAAACAATTCTTCTACCTTCATCGACGACCATTTTCGGATATTATCCAGCCAAGCAATCGTTCTTCTGCCTACTTTTCTTTTTCCTGCTACTTTTCCCATGATTATGCGGCAGTACATATTTCGGACCACCTCGCTGTTTTCCTTCGTTTGATCGTGTTTAACAATCCTTTATCTTTTTTCAATATGTCCAATACTTCGTTATTCTTCTCCTTTGCTATCCACGATATGCGCAATATACGACGGTAACACCACATTTCGAAGGCTTCTATAGTTTTGATTATTTTAGCCTTCAGCGTCCATATTTCGCAGCCATCCAGCAACATTGACCATACGTAGCATTTTAAAACTATGAGTCTTACTTCGAGAGATATTCCATGCGATGTTAACGTTTTTTTCATTTTTATAAATGCTACCCTTGCCCGTCCTATCCTGCATTTAATTTCTTCATTTGAATCCCCGGTTTTGTTTAGCCATGCACCGAGGTATCTGTACTTGTTCACTACTTTTAATTCCACATTACTTAGTATTATCTTTGGTTTACTTCGATCTACTGTCACCATTACTTTAGTTTAATTGTAATACAATATTTATCACCGGTTCTTTCTAATAATTTCAACGATATTTCCAAATCTTTCGCATTTTCTGCTAATATTACCGTGTCATCTGCGTACCTTATATTATTAATGATTTCACCTCCAATTTTGACACCTTCAGATCTGTTTGTTAACGCTTCTCTGAATATGATATCCGCGTATACATTAAACAATGTCGGCGACAAAATACAGCCCTGTCTCACACCGCGCTCAATTTTGATTTTATCCTTCGTTTCGCCGTTATTTAGTATTACTGTTGCCATCTGTTGCAAATATAAGTTGTTTATTAATCTTCTATCAGCAGTATGCAATCCAATTGCTTGTGATATATTAATTAATTCGACATGCCGTACTTTGTCGAAGGCTTTTTCAAAGTCTATAAAACACATAAATATTGGTCGTTGAAATTCTTTTAACTTTTGAATTAATATATTCATGCAGAATAATGCATCTCTGGTTCCCAGTCCACATCGAAAATTAAATTGCTCTTTACTTATATTTTCTTCACATTTTTGCCGCGTAGTAGTATTTTCAATGTATGGCTAATTAGACTTATATGTCTATAATCGGTTACACGACGATGGTCTACTGGTCTTCGGAATCATAACTAAATTTGACGCTGTACTAAATATTAAAAATTTAATTTATCATTAAGTGTGGTGCCTCGTAAAATTTTAATTCTAACACGACATTGCAAATTTTCCGATCGACATTATACGTCTCACTCATCCGTGGAATGGTATGAAACTTATGCTAAACGATAAATATGAGACAGAAAGAACGCATGAAGTGAAATATTTAGGGATTCAATTTGACTGTAGTTAAAGCGGAAACACCTTTTGTAACCAGCTAAAAAAAACAAACTAAGGAAATTGAATTACCTTTTCTCATACTTAAAGCGATAGATTTCTGATGAGCATCCGCTTTGTACCAACTTGCTCTCAGTTATGGAATAATTAATTGGGGGAGGGACGGCTAAGCAGCATATTAAGTCAAACGTTAAAATTCTTCTTCTCATGACATAATCCTAAATATTCAAGAGATATGCTAATTACAATTACTAGACTATGTCTTCAAGAATAATCCTTACAATATGTTGCCCATCACGTAATACTTTATGAGATCAAATCGAAAGGGGACGGTATACCGAAGTTCAATAAGTATCACTTCGGAATTCAAGTTCAAGCTATCTACAAAGGCACTATAATTTACAACACGTTGTCCATGTATGTAAAAACCGACCTAAAAACTTTTAAGAAACGTCGCGAGCCTATAATGAGGTGCATAAAAAAAAAAGGAAATAGAACTTCTTTGGTTTTGGCTTTAGAGGTTTTCTACAAATTTATATGCATGCATATGTTGAGTACTGCGGTGTGTGTGTGCCCGCATTTGAAAATTGTTGGATTAGCTTAATTAATATTATATATGCACGTACACGTGTATCACATTAGACTTATCCAACATTTATAACATTTTTATTATTTTTATTTTTTTGTATGTTATTTTATAAGCTTGTTTCATTTATTATTCGTAAACACCGTATTTCAGAAAATAATTGTATCGTTTATGCTGCAACTCGCGCGTTATCGCAATATATTTGTTAATAGTAACAAGAATAATTAGCGAAAGTAATAAAATTGAAAAATTTACATTGTGCTTCCATTCGACTTTATGAGCTGCCGGTAAGGCGTTCACAAAACAGTCGAAGTACACATCCACACCTTCTCTAATGGCATCCGATTTTAACGACGTGCCTAACAACAGTTTCACTTCCGGTACGTCTATAAGAAAAAAGTCAAAGATATAAAAGAAAAAAAAATTAGCTACAAATAAATAAATAAAAAAAAAATTATATATATTAATATACGTGAAAATTACGTGGATGAATGAATATTATTTATTTTTAATAATACAAGTGAAAAAGTTTTTTTTATTTTTAAATTAACGTTAGAGCAGGTTGAAAATACATCCCCAAAAGCAGACTGAATTTTATTTAATGTACAAATTTAAAAAAGTATAAACATCTATTTTTAAATCGGTTGATAAAAATCAGTGCGGAATATGACCTAGGCCATAAATAAAATTATGATCATCAACCGTCCAAAGAATAACTGCCCCGCGATACGAGAAACTGATGTAATTGAAGTGGTACACTGGTTTACATATTTATGCTCTACAGGAGAAAAAATCGGCGGCTTGTAGAAGTGAGGTACTCCATAGAGCTCAGCTAACCTGAAGCGTAATGAGACATAGAATCTGGGCCCATTAGTAAAGCTGTTAAAGTACGAATAGTGAACCCCCTTGTTTTCTCGGTGTTTCTATATGGCTCGGAAGACACGGTTAGTAAGCAGTGTCCACAGAAAACATATAGACGCACTACAAATGCGGTGTTGGAGACGAATGTTACGCATCTTTCACAGCTGGGAGAACCATGGCTTCCATTTTTAGGTCACGTAGTTAGCGAAAATATGGAGGCGCTGTTCGATAAGGTGTAGTGGCTGGTAGAAGAGAGCACGATCGTGTACTTGATGGTCAGACGAGATTTTCAAGATAACTGGCTTTACTTTACAGGATTGTGTAAATATAGCACGGGATCGTATTTGTTAGCGCAGCTTGGTCAGTCGTGTGACAGATCATGGTCACGATACCCCTGCAACTGATGATAATGTGCATGGATCGTATTTGTTAGCGCAGCTTGGTCAGTCGTGTGAGATCATGGTCATGATAATCCTGCAACTGATGATAATGATATGTGCAATGGTATGAGCATAAATCATTAAAAATTTAAGAAAATATATTATTTTTTTCTAGTAGTTCGGTCCTATGATTCTTTTCCAATATTTACGATCTACTCTTCTTTACCCCTATTAAAGTCACTAGAAAAAGAATTTCTAACTATTCAACGCCACCATTTTTCGAAGAAAATAAATAAAGTAATAATAATAATAATAATAGTAATTACCATCGTCATTGTGTAAATAGTTTCACACTCTAAACAAGACACGCAAAGTCTATGTTTTTTTATAGTTAGAAATAAATCAATTACATTCGCTATAAAATATTTTCTCATTATTGTTTGTTATTATTATTTAATACGAATATAATAAGTTATTTATATTCGTAACACCATTTTTTTAAAAAAACGAATCATACATCTCTCTCTCACACACACACAGACATATATATACATAAAAGAACCGACTACTCCACCACTACTTGTTAAAAAGTTTACAATATCTATTAATTTTAATCTTTACTGGGACGTTATTACTTTAGACCATTAAAAAAAAAGTAATATGTTTACTATACGGCGTTATGTAATGGTCATATTAAATAAAATAATTAAATTATTTAATTAGATTAGTTAAAATAATAAAAACGAGTTACGCTACTGATATATTCCCTCTATACCATCTTCAACAGTGAAACCTAATAATCCTGTCCAATTCCTTGCGTCATTCCAACTACTGCAAGACCCATTTTAATAGCGTTAACGTACTCTTAAACAAAACGTATCTAATCTCTATTGGTCCCATAATATGTACGAATCCTTATACACGATGCTGCGGATTTAGCTGCTGAAGGTGTTTCATTTTTACTTTGATTCGCCCTACTATCGAAGTACCGAATACATTAAGCAACAATAATCGTATCTGTATCGAAACAACGCACAAAATAAAAGTAAAACGAGAGAACTTCTTAAATTGAAAACCTCGTCGAGAAGAGATAATTATTTGTCTACTCACTGGTCACGGCTGACTTCCTTTCTTATTCAATTTTTTCCACTCGTAGTTAATTCTGTTCCTCGTATATTGGGACACTCTTATTATGTATTTAAAATGAGAAAACTGTGAGAGACGTAACTCTGTTTTTCAGTGTCAGACATTTTAGCGTTTCAGACGCTTTTTTTCATGATTGTACGTTACCTGAATGCTTATACGAGGTGTTCTCAAAGTCACTCAGTTCCTTTGTAGAATGATACATTTAAATGTGTTAACTCGATGGTGATCATCCGCTCTAATTGTGAAGAATTAGAAATTGTTAGGAAAGTACTTAACTCTAAACGTCATAGATCTCCGGGTAAGCTCCATGACACGGAATCTATTCGCCCTCTATCGACTTTCTTCAAGAACGTGAAAAAGAACTTAAAAACAATAGTAACAGCACGCATAATTTTCTAGCATTAATTCGCGATTACAATTTTAACTCTATTTTTAATATAACTAAAATTATATTTACTAAAATTAAAGTTTTAATTAATAAGAATGTTTTCGGAGTAATCCAAGTTATGCTGGAAACCATTGTAGATTTATTTTAACGTGCTCAGTAGTGAATTGGATTAGTTTTTCCTGAAGTTGTAATGTAATTACAGAGAAATATAACGAAATGTATCATTCCATTTACGTTCATATTTTGTAGCGTTGTTTTAAACAATTTCAACGTAAAATCTCCGTGATGAGTTGATAGAAGTCATAGAGGGGAAGGAGTTGCACTACTTTTTATTAAACGCCATCTACAAACGAAGCTCCGTTTTTGTTGCAGTTATTGAGGTCAATATCTATACTAATAATGGCAACAGTCCGGCAAATAGTATTTCTATTATTAATAATAACAATAATAACATTATTAACGCAAGAAATAAAAGTAATACTTTTTTGCTTCCGTTTATGTAACCGTGCTAATTATATCCGAGTTCTGATTTTGTACATTGTACAATCATTAAGTATGTCAATGCTAAAAGCAGGAATTTGGACTGTTTTAATGAAAACTATGCTGGCAATATTTGAAATGATTTATCACTTTATGCCAATTTTTATATAATCGTTCCCAAAGAACCAACATATTTTCCTGACTAAGACTTTATAATAGCGTATTGAATCCAGCACTTGTAGAAAATTTAAATACTTCGTCTCTTGTGTAACTTAACTACCTTCGTTCCGATCTATGTCAATAAAAAACTTTATTAAAATGCACACTGGTTAAATGCAAAAAATACAATGAAGGCAAATTATTGCACAATTCCTACTAGGAATCCTTTTAATAATGAAAATGTTTTTAATATTCACAGATAATTATAAAATATCACAATTCCAAAAAATCTTTTCCATATGGTTACTCATTAAATTTAAAAGTTATGTTAGGAGATTATGAACAACAAATCTTTGGTCTGGTCTTTAAATGCGCCATTACTAAACAAATGTTGTGTTTTTTACGTTTCCACCTCATTAAGCTCAAAAACAGTTTAACAATTTCCTCATTATAAAAATAATAGTTTGTGGAGAACATGTAAAACCTTCACCAAACAGATTTGTTCCACTCTAGGATCCGGACATCAGATGGGCTTATTTGCATCGAAAAGCAGCTTATCAGTATTATAAAGTGCATGGCCAGAACTTAAACTCAAGTTACAAAAGCCCGGTCTGCTATTAAGCGGTATTTGAAAATTCTTACTCACGACTGTGATATTGCTTTCAAAAATCCAGATGAAATATTTACAATAATTGTTGTTATGAAATCCAAGCATACGATGGGACACGATTATGTATTCGCATCATCAGTTTGGGTTTCGAGATCAACATTGAACTATTTTGATCAGGGTACTAAATAATTAAAATCTTCCAAGGATAAATGCTCAGCGGCTTTCTTCGATGCAAGTCTGTTCTCAATTCCGGTAGCACAAGAAGACGCGAAATCATTGTTCCGCATAAACAGAAGATATACAAGAAAATATATGTCGATCTCTAATGTATACGACATACCTACAATTTAATGAACGCACTATTAAAACATCTTTCGTTGAAAATACAGCTATCCTTTCGATAGGTAAGAAGTTTCAAGTTAACCTGTTGAACTCAATCAAACTAAATCACAACACGTACACTTCACATTGATGTATATAAGAACTCGCTGTTTCGCATCTATCTTGGAACTAATTTCACAAAACAATTCGGCTGAATATGTTGGCGTGTTTCTCAATTTTCCATTTTCTTGGAAAATCTTTGTAACAGTGGAATGTGGGAGGATTAAGAAAAATTTTTCTAATCTATATTGACTTTTAGGATGGAGCTCCCTTTCGATGTATACTGCAAACGCTCTCTATAATAGCGGACAATTAACCGTTTTGGACATATGAAGGGGTTAAAAGAAAAAAAATCCAATCGTAAAAAAGGTACAGGCGCAACAAAGTATCATCCTCCGAGGTATCGCCGATTCATACGACTGAAATTAAGGTCATGGAATGAGAGACTTTTCACTTGCCGATAGAGACTTCACTGACTCATCGTGTTGAAACTTTTAAAGTTTTGAACACCTTTGGCGAAGATATACATCGTGCGGTTTAAGGCGCAATTTGCATCGTAATCGTTTCTAGGGGCTTTAGTTATTGGACCAAATGATCTCGCACATGTTTTTTTCTTTCTAGACTATACATTTTATAATTACCAATTATTTAACTATTCGGTTGTTAAATTCATGCTAGTTTTATATAAAATAAGAAAACATTTAAATTGTACACATGCGTTTAGAGGAATACGCGGAAATTTGCAATTATCGTGGGATGCATTTTCAGAAAGAATATAGAAAAATTTAATCAGCATCACCAATACAATTATTATCAGAAGTGTGGGAACAGAGAAGAGGAAAAAGCAAGTTTTGAAATAGGGTGTGATTTACATTAACTCGTATTCTACGGATAGTAGTAATAAAGCCACGAAATCATAAATTTTCTATTGATAAAATAAGGAGAATTTAGGAGATATTAGTTTGTGTACAGATTTGAATCGTTGACATGTAAACGGGCTCGACCGTAAGACATCTCAGTATTCCTAGTGGGAAGATTTTATAAGTAATAAGAGATTTAGGCAAATACGATGAAGGTAAGGTGTTTTGATGCTCTATTTGAAGATTAATCGGCTAGATCATTTACGAAAATACCACAGCATCTGGGGATCTACGTGAATTCTACATGTATCCTAGAGTGTATACAAATGGACAAGGAGGTTACAAATTTGGAAGGGGGATTACCCGTATTGAAGGTAGATACCTGTAATGATGATGGCAGTTGTTGGAGTCGGTTAAAATAGTTATATCAGTTGAAAGACGGATGGTAATGACATTATATTGCAATAGCTTCAGCTGTAAAAATAGGAGAAATAGTTATTTTCCAGATGGACTTTCCGTTTCAATATTTACTTAGTCGTATCGAACTCATGGCGTTTTACTCTTAGTCATCTACCACTATTATAATGACGTCTTGAAATTTAATAATATTATTTTTCGTTCCCATTACATTCAATTTTACTTCTATTCCTATTATAAAAACCTCATTGCTAATCCTATTAATGTAGATCTTGTCAATATAATGTTTAACTCTTTAATATTTTCTTAGCTAATAAACAATTGAGATAGGACGCATAATAAAACGGATCATGACACGTATTGAATGATCACCCACTGGTGACATACTGTCACTACTAGTTAACGATTACGGAACGGGAGATCGAGGTCAGCCCATTGATTCGTCTAACTTTGTCACCATTATCTGGCAAATTAGTAGCCAGCGGATGAAAGTGTCAATTTAGTCTTTTCAGGTAACAAGCACCATACGTTTTTACCGTTGACACCATTAGATCCTTGTGAAGATGATAATATTAAACATATCGGGAAGCGTTGACAAGGGAAATATCTTAGATCGAAATTTTCAATTCTAGAACTGCGAGCTGTTCCCCATAACTATACTTCTGAAGTCCTAGCCGATTTGAGCATGGTATTGTAAAGTAACAACTCGGAACTCAAAGATCAGATTCCCTTCAATAAAAAGTCAATATATCTTGTTCAATCTGAATTTTAGTTACTTACTTTTCTTCGGAGTATGTTTTCTTCAGCTCAAGTGACGGTCTAACCATATTACAAGGTATTTTACTTTTGTATCTTGTCAAAATATACAGCAGGACAAGTGTCCTAGTCGTAAAAGTCACCTGTAATCGATTTAGAAGTATCTTTATGTTCTATTTGCGCGTCCAGTCCCGGAATAAGAGTTTCAGTTTTACTAACTGACAAATGACCTAATTTCATCCTAACTTATACCGACGGATAGGAGCGTGGTAGCCGCGTTGGATGAGCTATGAATTTATTTTTATTTATTAATTTCTCCGTGTTCGCGTGTCAATGGCATTAACTATGACATGAACCGTGTATTCAAATAAATATGTATAAATGTTTCCGTTTCAAGAAAAAATAAATAAAATATAGTAGTGACAGGGTAAATAGAGAAACTGAAACAGGGAGAACAAGATTAAAACGTCCGAAAACGTTTAATATTAATATACATTCGGATTGGAGCGACAATCTACACGCGAACGAATTATATATATATCTGTATATACACACACACATATATATATAAATATACACGTATGTAATATTGCGTGTTGTACGGTTCGTGTCATTTTAACTTGACTACTATCGTCTCGTCAAAATTGTTTTCTAAGCCATTTTCTTTGCACCAGCCTTCTATTTCGTTTCGCGGCTATTCGTGTTTACTTGTGTTTGCTGCGTCGTTTTTCTAACACTCGATTTTCCTTTAACCACCTAGTATCACCCCAATAACATCTTCCGCTACTAGTTGTTTCGTTTCATAATCCGAACATTCGTGGGTACGTAGCAACGGCATTGTAGTCGCGGTTTTAGGGGACCTTTTTAAAATTAAATTTCCGGGTAAACATTTTACCACTTACCGGCCTTGTTCTTTATAACATTTTACCGAAGTCCCCATTACTCCTCGTTAAGGGGTATCTTCGTTTGCTTGCGTCCCAGGAAAAAGTCTTAATAATATCCATTTTTGACGGTTCAAGCCACTTATTTTAAATAACCATTTCCTATCCACCCCCAACCAACCGTTCAATACTTCTCTCGTATCGATAGAAAAACCGCGAAGGAAATAAATACGTAGCGTTTTTTTAATATTTGTTTTATTTTATTTATAATTATAATTAGTACAGATTAACTTAATAGATAAATAAATATATCCATCAACCCATATCGACAGGGGCTTTTAGTTCGCAGTTGGACCGTAGGTTTTGTTTTCTCCTACTTTATAAAATATTACTATATTTTTTCGCAGGGATTTCTACTCCAGTAGCTTCCTCCAATGCTGTTCGTGTTCCGCACAGATTTTTCCAAGAAAATAGTCTTGGTTGATATTTTTCTTCGATGTTATCGAATATAATATTGGTGCGGAGGGTGTCTTCTGATTTTTTTTTACATTCTCTTTTTAAGTAACTAGAAAAAGTCATTAAAAAAAAGTAAAATCATTTTTATCCTTAACCACGGAACTAAATAAGACATTAATTATACCCCCTTGCTCAATTATTAATGACTTATTTAGTTCCATGGTTAATAATAAAAATGAACTTATTTTTTACACGTTTTCATCTATGGGTCGAAATGTCCTTTCGTTACTTCTGCTTTCGTTATTGCTTATTAAAACATTATTGGGAAATTTACATTAATACTTTCCTTTTCAATATTTAATACTGAATCTACGCCGATTTTTTAAACTTTTAAATATATGTGCTAAGCAACCGTCATATGCTTATCCTTTCAGGCTGTAAGTAGTTGTCTCACAGCTCTTGATTACAAATTTTAGAGTCTACAAAAACATATTGGAGATCATTTGGTTCAATAATTGAAGCCTCTATAAACGATTACAATTCAAGGTATTACGCCCGTGTACGTAGTATATATATTATATGTACATATATATATTAACGCATGATCTGGATTACAACGATATACGTGCGCTATGGCCGTATATTTCATCAGTGTTACCACATATAAGATATATCTAAATATAAAATATTTCTAACTGACACGGTCAATGTGTTACGACTGAATTTTCATCACCGTATCACGTAGAAAATATTGCATATTTCTTATGTTATCTATGGAAACAGAGAATTTGAAAGCACTTTACTTCACTGTTAACCCACATTAAAGAGAAGCTAGATAAGATCGATAAACTAGCGATAATTCCTTACACAATAAAATTGAAACAAAAGAAGATGTTCCTAAATTAACTAAAGACTTTTACACCTTTCTTCTGCAAAGGTTTGATGCCATTGCAGCAAATCGGAATGAAAATTAGTCCGGTTTGGACGGAGCTACTTAAAAGAAGCAGTTACGCTGAAGACAGGATTCCGCAAAAGGTATTAAAAGTTATAATGATTTAACTTCTGATCATTTATTTATTTATTTATTTATTTAATGAAGCCACACAACAGCTAACAGCCAATTATAGTGTAGGCTTATAAATAAAATAATACAATTAATAATTTTTTTTGAATTATAAAATTAAAAGTAAAAAAAAAAAAAAAAAATACAAAAAAATACATTGAACACATTCACCAGCCTCACACCCATTAAACACAACAAAAAAAAACTACACTCATTCACAAGTCTCACACTCATTAAAACATACATCATTCACACCCCATTCACACAATCTTACTCGAAATAAACGGATGAATAATCTTCAACAAATTAATAAATACAATATAAACCTTAACGTATATACTACATGTACATTAGTAAAGGAACACAGATACCAAACACACACCACATAATAATAATCTAGAACCATTGGAATAGACGACAGCGAGAGTCCTGATCTCGTCGCAAAATATGTTCGGGAAGCAAATTATTAAAGAAATATCTGTTATCAAAGTATATATCCATACAGGGAAATATGTTTAAAAGTGAATTATATAAGCGGAAAGCTGACGGCAACGGAGAACTTAAACCCAGGTTTGTTCGTGCACGCGACTCACTAAAGAAACGATTCGATCGCCTATTTGATCTTGGTACAACGTAGGAGATGGTTGATGTTAAATACTCACTATTAACTCTACCGTTGCATACATCATGAAGAAACCTTAATTTGGCTATTTTCCTTCTGTACTGTAAAGACCTCACATCCATTATATTTCTTAATATATCGTAATTCATATATTTAGGGTAAATACCTGATATACGGTAATATAGATATTTTAAAAATTTACACTGAACTTTGTCAATTAACCTAATGTATTTATTATAATACGGATCCCAAATAATTGAACAATATTCTAAAGGACTACGCACTAATGCATTATAAAGCGACAATAGCGTCCATGAATCTCTAAACACATATGAATTTCTTATAATAAAACCTAGCATTTTATAAGAGCGATTAACAACATCGCTTACATGTATTGAAAATTTTAAATTGTCATCAATATTAACTCCGAGATCCCGCACCACAGATTTTTTAATTATCTGCTTACCATTCATCGTGTAAGTGAACGAGTACCTATTTCTATTTCTACAGAAACTCATGTGGACGCATTTATCATAATTGAAAGGTAAATGATTTTCTTTGCTCCACAGAACCAGCTTATCTAGATCTGTTTGTAAAGATTCACAGTCAGCTAGTGAAGATATAGGAGCATAAATTTTGAGATCATCAGCAAATAGTGATCATGTCCCAACTATCATATACGAACAAAATCCAGGTTCAAAGTATCCTAAAAACACAATTACTCATAAGTGGAACCCGTCAAAAACAAACTGGACGCAGTACAAAAATAAACTGGACAAACTTGATGAAATGAAAATCACATCCACAAATAACATATTTATGAATATACAACATATAACCCAGACTTTAGTAGAGACAGCACACTCGTGCTCTCCTTCACGTCTTCAATCAACACGACGCAAAGTAGTCCCATGGTGGTCCTCAGAATGTGCAAACGCTATCCGAAACAGGAGAAGAGCGCTGCGAATCGTCAAAAGAACTCATTCACAAGAAGATCTACTAAGTTATAAACGACTGAGGGCCAAAGCAAGGAGAACATTAAAACAAGCCAAAAGGGCTTCTTGGAATGCCTACGTCTCTACAATCTCACCATTTACGCCATCAAGCCAAATATGGAGGAAAGTAAAATCCATAGAGGGATCGCCAACACTCGCAACACCGTCGGCTCTTATGATAAACAAAACTATAGAAACTGACCCAATTGAAATTCTTTCAAAATTTGCAAATTTCTTTGCATCCGCCTCCAGCGATGAAAACTTACACCCTCAGTGCACAAAAAATCGGGACCAAATTCAACTAAGAAATTTCTATTCAAATAACCAAGAACCATATAATGCGACATTCTCTATGGAGGAATTAAAAAAAGCTATAAATCATTCGAAACCATCAGCTCCTGGTCACGATGGAATACATATCTCAATGCTCCAAAATCTGCCGGAACACGTTCAAAACCTACTGCTCGATATTCTAAACAAACTGTGGATTTCTTCACAACTTCCTGCAAGCTGGAAATTAGCAGAAACTATTCTAATCAAAAAAACGAACAAAGACCCACACCAAATAGAGAGCTATCGACCAATATCATTAACGTCAGTTTTTGGAAAGGTATTTGAGCGAATGGTCAACAACAGACTAATGTGGGAGCTAGAATCACAAAACTTATTAACTAAATATCAATGTGGATTTCGCAAAAATCGAACAACGATAGACCAAGCTCTGTATTTACAGGAATCAATAATACAAGCATTTAATAACAAGCACCATCTATTAGCGGTCTTTTTCGATCTCTCCAAAGCATTTGACACCACAACGAAGCAAAAAATACTGACTACCATGTACAACTGGGGCTTCAAGGGTCGACTTCCACTTTTCGTCGCAAATTTCTTAGCAGATCGTCTCTTTAAAGTGAAGATTAAAAATAGAGTGTCGGAAGCTAAACAACTGCAAAATGGAGTTCCGCAAGGCTCAGTTCTTAGTCCGACTCTATTCAATATAGCCATAAACGATATCATCGAAGACATTAAACTCCCAATTAAAACGGGACTTTTTGCCGATGACTTAGTAGTCTTCCTAACATGTGCAAACATAGAACACGGCGAACACATCATTCAGGAAGGAATCAAAAAAATTACAGCAAGAGCGCAAAACAGTGGTTGGACGTTTTCTTCGGAAAAAACAAAAGCTGTTCACTTCTGTAGAATCAAATCCTGTAAAAGTAACATACATATCCTACTAAACAACACACCCATTCAAACTACATCTCATATTCGCTACTTGGGCCTTTTCTTCGACAACAAATTAACATGGAGAGAGCACATAAATCAACTGACGAAGTCATGCACAACCAAATTAAATTTACTAAAAAAATTGGCACACACATCGTATGGAGCTCACCGTTCTTCACTGTTAATGATATACCGCTCTCAAATTCGCTCAAAATGCGACTATGGAATCCCCCTCTTTTCCATAGCATCCAAGAGAGACTTCTCAAAACTAGATACTATCCACAATTCCTCGCTTCGATTAATTACAGGCGCGCTCAGAACATCCCCAATATCAAGCATCTACTGCGAAGTCTCAGAATGGCCTCCATCGCTTCGACGAGATCATCTTACGGTAAATCTTCTGTTACGCATGATTGCAAATCCTGAGCTCCCAGCAACTAACAGTATAAAACGATCTCTTCAGAGTACATCTGAAACCAGATTATTAGGTTCAAGAGTAAAAAGAATTATATCCGATACTACGAAATCAATTCATACCGATCTATCAGAAGCTGATGAGCTATACAACATAGAAAGCAACCCTACAAAAATCCTTCCCCCATGGACTTCGAAAGACGCCGCATTCGATTTTACACTAGCACTCTCACTTTGCCATCATCCACAATTTATTATCTCCCCAAAGGAAAAAGATATACTACTCCGACGGTACTAGTTCCGCAGAATCCGCTGGTTGCGCAGTGGTCTTTAATCGAAATGTGATCTTTTCAACTTCACTTCCACCGTTATTCTCCGCTCTGTCCGCAGAACTATACGGAATCCTACTAGCGTTGGAACACGCGGTAAAATCCTACCATCACATTATAACGATAGCTACGGACTCCATGGCAGCTTTACATCATATTCAACGGAAATCAAATCATCCGATCGCAAACTCCATAAATACAATCGTACAGAACTGTCAAACGGCGATAACCTTCGTATGGATTCCGGGCCACGCAAACATACCAGGAAATCATATGGCCGATCTAGCAGCAAAAGAAGCTTCCAAAATGCGCCCAGCACTGCGTATTAAGATTCCACTCAGTGATATCAAGGAAGAAACCAAGGGCCTATTTTATAGGTTGTGGCAAAAAAGATGGACGGAACAACAAAGTACATCACACCTGCACACAATAAAACCGTCAGTTCGCGAATGGAAGTTTCAACCTGAAGACCGAAGGGATCAGGTGGTGCTGTGTCGACTCCGGATCGGTCATACGCAACTTACACATGGACACATATTCCAAAAATTAGTCCCACCAACCTGTGATAGATGCGACGTTCCGATTACAATTCACCACCTCCTAACAGAATGTCCAAAAATCCCAAAACATTCTTCCTTAAATATTTCATCAATTCTGGCCCAAGATTCCCCATCCGTTTCATCCTTTCTTGTTAAGCTTAGGTCGGTAAACCTGTTTAACAAAATTTAAATTTGCTGGCCGCGCTCATTGATAAAAATTAGAAATAGAAGAGGACCCAAATTCGAACCTTGTGGAACCCCTGAAGTAGGTGAATATGTATTAGAATGGTAGCCATTATACACAACATAGCTTTTACGGTTACATAAGTAGGATTCTAATAATATTATAAAATCTTTTGACAGTCCAAGCAACTTTAGTTTATTCAGTAGATGTGAATGACTAACTGTGTCAAATGCTTTACACGCCTGTTCTTTTAATAATTAGTTATTCATACGGAAACAGAAGCGACTAACACTCACCAACAAATATACAAACTGGGATAATTTTAGAAAACAGTTAGATCAACGAATTGATCTGAAAATAAATCTAAAAACAATATAATCACCGGAGACACAGAGTCAGCTTTTTATTGAAGCTATTCGTAAAGCTGCGCAAGATACAACTCCGATTAACAATGTTGTCAGACAAGAAAATTATTATTAACATGAAATTAGAAGACTGGTCAAGAAGAGACGTACCGCAAGACGTATATGGGGATAACACTAGAAGACCAGAAGACAAAACAATATTCAATCGTATTTGTAATAGACTGGACAAATTAATATTCGACACAAAGCAAGAGCTTCTCTGATTACATGGTCAATGTGAGCACTCTGGCGGAAAAATATTACTCATTATGAAAGGCAACGTGCTCTTTCAAACGACCAGTTGTTAAAATACCACCTCTAAAGAATGAATCAGAAAGTTGACTTCGTCGCAATGAAGAAAATACAGACTTATTCGCTCGACATCTTTCTAGATTCAGTCAAATGTGATATTTAATACAGCACAGTTGCCTGAATAACCAATTAAATTTGTCACACCGCTCGAAGTAACAGATGAGATAGACAATAACATCAATCCTAACAAATCGTCATGAATTGACAAGATTTCACCAGGACTATTAAAAGGTACTTCTCATATATATATTCAATGCTTGTATACGGCTGGAACATGTACCAAAATGTTTTAAAGTAGCTAAAATCATTATGATAAAAAAAAAGCCAGGTAAACTGACGGAAGAAGTCACATCATATCGACCGATCTCATTGTTTCCGGCTGTATCAAAACTCTTTGAAAAACTACTCCTCAAACGTATTAAACCTCTTACGAAACTACCTGACCATTAGTTTGGCTTTCAAAGAAAGCATTCAACGATTGATCAAACGCGTAACGGCATCAATAGAAAAAGCCTTTGAAGAAAAGAGCTACTGCTCAATTGTGTTCCTCGACATTGCGCAGGCGTTTGATCGCGTATAGCACGAAGGAATTACCTTTAAACTTAGTTACAGCTTACCAATGAATTGATGTCATATGGTACAGTCGTACTTATCCGATCGTTGGTTTTGCATATCACACGAAGAGGCTACATCAGGATTTCATCCTATATTAGCAGGTGTTTCCGCAAGGTAGTGTTCTAGAGCCTCTCCTGTATTTTGTTATATACAATGGACATACCGGTACTACAGGCTACAACAATCGCAATGTTGACGATACAGCAATATTATCGATCAATCATTCTCAGGCTGTAGCGAATAACAACCTAGCATGCTCTGGATCGTATAACCGAATGGACGAAGGATTTGAAAATTCAACTAAATGAACAGAAATTCGCACAAGTTACTTTCTCCTTATGCAATCGTGTTCATTGTTACGTGGTCCATTTAAACAATTAGAAGGTTCCAGCTGTAAATTCTGCGAAATAGTTAGGTGTGCATCTGGACACTAAATTAACTTAGAGAACCCATATTGATCATAAAGCTGTCCAAATAAAAAATACGCCAAATGTACTGGTTCGTTGGACGGCACTCTAAAATGAAGCTGGAGAATAAATTGTTAATATAAAGCACCATCAAAGTCCTATATGGAAATATGGGATACAAATATGGGGATGTACTAAAGCATCGAATCGTAGGCCTTGGCACTTTTGCCTATAGATCGTGACTTAAGAAGGCTTAAACGTTTCAAACCTACTGACTTGGTTGTTACTAAGTAACATACGTAAAAGAGCTTAAACATTCGGTTAAACCTCTGCACATGTTGAACAATCATGATTGGTGCGTATTTAAACTAAAGTTTAGGATTGCAGAAAGGAAGTAGATCTCCTTTCTTGGAGCTACATTTAAAAAAAAAAAAAAAAAAAAACCAGGAGCCTTACATTCATCCTAGCGGCCATATTGGATGTATTCCTTCTGACGTTATACCTGTATCTACTCTGAGTCTTTTGAATACGATTATTGTTGCGTACCATACTTGCGACGTCCTTAGGTTGGGTCTGTTATCGGATAAGTATCTGACAGTGTATGTTAGCTGTGTTTTAGTAATCACATTACATTGCACGCTGTCGTCGCTTATTTCCAGTTTTTGGATCAGGTTGAAAGACATCTTAGGCGATTGGGACGTGTCCTAGCAGCTATGGGTAATGTTCCGGTCTTTGTTGGTGCTGATCTCAATGCAATGTCGACGTTGTGAGGATCAGGTGACACAAACGCAGAAGAACGCCTGATAGAGAACTTTATACCCACTCTAAATCTGTATGTATTTAATTCGCCAGATTTTACACTAAATTTTTCTAGTGCTTCTGGTCAGTCGATGGTTGATGCGACCTTTGTAAGTGGCTCGCTGATTTGAGAAATTCAGGATTGGAAAGAGCACTCTTTCGATGTAGTTCATGATAACGCTCCGATTACTTTCAATATTGCAGAATGTTAAAAAAATGGCAACGGTTTTCTCAGACAAAAAGTATCCGTACTGTTTTCAAAAAGGATTTGTTGAAGCCGAGCACATTGATTGTGTTAAAATCGCTCCAATGCCAGTTTGTCAGTCGAGTACCAGGCTTCAACCTTATAAAAATACGAATGTATGGCAGGTTTTACAAACACGATAAAATATCTTTTCGGTTTGTAATGCCATATTTTTAACCGTTTCGTCAAACAGAAATGTACGTTTTTCCTCGAGAAGTTTAGTATTTACATTTTTCGATACTTTTAATAAAGACGTTTCAAAAATTTTTTCGAAAATAGTATATAAAATGTTAAAAATATTACAAATGCGGACGCAATCCAGTTTAAAATGATGAAAAAAACGTGTAGAAAGGGACAGATGACGATCGAGTGACGCATCTAGTAGAGATTAAAGTTACAATTCGTAAAACTTTGAAGGACGAACCGGAAGATCGAAACTGGACAAACGAAAAATGTATAAAACGAAACGAGTTAATTAGTTTTCGTCAGTTTTAAACCGCGTTAAGGGCTCCAGAATGGTTTTCATGGATTCTATTCTATCTTCTGGAAAACCTGTTTCGTCCAACGGAAATGAACGAAAATATATGGTAAACACGAGGATAACGTGCAGACACCTGTAGCATGCGGAAATCTACTTTAGCTAATAAAGAAGAGTCGTCGTGCCCGGGTAAGTACACTAGGCGGCATTTTGGTATGGACGCAGTTAATATGATATAGTAAACAATATTACGATATCATTATTATCAATATCGTTTTTGTTATCATTATTATCATTATTACTGCTATGGCTATTTTCTTGATGATGCTTCTTTATGGGTGTACTCGACCCATGCGAAGCCAGCACGTATCATTTAATATCTTCTACATTTTATCCAATTTTCATTTTATGCGAACAACTAAAGTATACATATATATATATATATATATATATATATATATATATATATATATATATATATATATATATATATATATATATATATATATATATATATATATACTCAATGCTCCCTAGTGTTCTTAATATCTCGTCGGTAATGATTAATGCGCCATATCGTTCGAATAAATAATGCATCATTTTACCTTTAAAGGAAATTTTCCGGTATAACCCAGTTATCGCGAATGCATCGGATATGTGAAGGAATTTCCCCTCGGAAAACGAATACATCCTTGGAATTCCGATATTTTTACGATTATTCTATTATCAAAATTTACTAGTATCACATTGTTGTTGTTGTTATTATTGGCATTACTTCATTACACCCTATTATGGAATCCCTCGTGTGATATTCTTTCATTTACAGTTCTTCTACGAGTAAGATTTTATACAATTTAATTTTCTCAGGGAAGGTTTCGTCTGTCCAGAGCGATGTAAGTAATTATCGTCGTAGATCGAAATTAAGACGGCGCTTTCACGAATTTTAGTTGGAAGACTTAGCAACTTTGTCAAGAATAAGCAAAACTCTAATTACTTAAAAAGGAACGTATACAACCAATCTGTGGCGTACCCAGGATTTGTATCTGGGGTGGGTTCAAACATCTATCCCCCCCGTAAAAAATATTAAAAAATTCGTAATAAAAATGAATGAAGTATACACAGCCGAATGCGTAACAAAATTCGGCACACAAAACAAACTATAAACGATCACGAACAACAACGAAACAAGTAACAACAACAACGAAAAACCGCACTGGTCACGACCTGGGTCAAATTCGAGTGCAGAACAACCCAACCAACGGCCAACGGCCAACGGCCAACAGCAATTTTTTTTTTTGTGTTGCACAGTCAGCTAGATTTTCAGTGTCATTAGCAGGCAGAATGTAAGGAATATTTTCTAACAGTACTTTTTTAGGCTGTTTTGCACGACAAGATGAGATTTTATTAGTGATAACGTGAGTTCATTCAAATATTTTCTTCTGTTTCAACTAACATTTTAGTTGCGAAATTGTTTGGAGCTATTTTATCCTTTTCTAAGCACTCTGGAGGGGACTTAAGCCCGGCAATCCCGTGGTTGCGTCACTGCCACCAATGTATCTCGCCTGTGCTAACATACGGTGGTGCGAAAATGCGTATTCTCGTAGTCGTGCGCAAGAACGATCGATGTTGACTCTGAAACTAACCGATTAAAAACGAATGGATCCGGCAAAAAAGTAATTAGTACGAGTAGAAGGGCTGAAGTGGAAATAACTAGTATCAAGTGGCTTAACAGGACTAATGACCAGATAGCATGAAGAAATTGGTAGAAAGGTTACATCTAGTTAGTGGATCGACATAAACAATTAAAATTATAATAAGATGACGGAATTATATATCGTTTATTAAAAAATAAGGTCTCGAAACCGATTTATATATTTGAGATATGTGGAAGGCACAGAGAGCAAAGGGCACGCGTTACGATGGAAAAGCAAAACATTAAGGAATTGTATTTTAGGTTTTCTTATACGCTTCGTAAACACACGGACAATCTGCGAATCAGATAGGTAGACGCATATGATATTGGAGGTGGCTGCTACGAATGAAACGGAACCTAACGAATCGATCCTGAGGAAAATTGACGCACAGAACAAAGTTATAGCTGGAACGATGGAAATAATCATCGTACAATGTTGCTTGGAAGCGACTAGAAGAATGGTCAGAGGCCACTCTTTTATTGGACTGATGTTATTTGGAAAGTAACGCACTGTAGTCTCGATAAATACGTTCAATACGTACAAAAAAATAAGATCGACTCAGTTTGGTATTCCGAGCGAGGAAAAGATTGGCCAACTCCTCCAGTGACGAAATTACGAATTAAAAACAGAGTTCACTAGTTTTTACCGATCGTCATTTAGGGCTGCTGACATTGTACCTAGCGAAATAATTAATCGCATCATGAAGTATAAAGTACATTATTTTATTGATACTTTTGGGAAAAAGTACAATTTATTTATTTATACTATTTCTCGCATAAGGTTTTCGTGGAATTTTTTCACTGTAAGGTTCCTTTTCTTTTCGCGTTTTAAACAGCCGCTCCTAATCCGGAAAACAGACGCTGATCATTAGCCGCTCCGCAGGAGACAGACGCTTTTAGATTTGGCTGGGATTTCGACTTATAGCAGCAATCCTTGCGTCCACATATGATGCCTTTAACGAGTTTATGCAGTATTTTTGAAGGGCAGCTTTCCTAAGTCTTTCCCATTGCCCATGATACATCGCCGCTCATTTCCCAACATCTGTCGGAAAATATGGGAAATTGGCAATTGGTCTAATGAGTGGACAGAATCAGTATATGTACCAATACACAAAAAGAGCTTTATCGAGGAGTATGGAAACCCGTACAATAGCGTTGATTATAAGATTGGCTTAAACACAACAAATATCGGAAGAACAAGCGGGTTTTGTACCGGAAAAAGACATCTGCGAACAGCTGTTAAATACAAAAGAAATAATTTAAATGTGTAATGAATACCATACTACGGCACTGTTTTGTTTTCTATACTATTCCAAAACTTTCGACAACGTTAATCAAAATGTGGCAAATTTGATAGAAATGTGTACACCGAAACATCTAATCTATCTGCTACAAAAATTATACTTAAATAATAAAGGCTATATTAAACTAGAGAATGAAACGTCGGAAGAGTTTTTTTTGTAAGAAAGGTCGTACGACAAGGCTGCTATATATCACCGGTTCTCTTCAACGTCTATGGAAAATGAATTATAAGATAAGCAGTGGATGGCTGGCAAGGAAGAAAAATTACTAATACCAGATTTGCAGTTGATAGGGTATTACTCGCTAGTACAGACTTTAACTAGTATCAAGAATGGAGTCAGTGAGCAATGAAGCCGATTTTTTTTTTTTTTTGGAGGGGGATGCCTTTACAGCTTACCCAACGTCGAGCCGTAATAATCACTAACTCATATTCTTATGAACTCGGACAACTTCTCGAGAAAAAGTCGCTATGTCCGGGAACAAATCTAGATTCTCAACATGCAGAAGGGACATTACGTTATAAGGAGGACCACCACGAGATGCGTACAGCAATTTGAGATACAGTTCAGAACGTAATGCTGTTAATGAAGGACATTCAAAGAACACGTGATCAGGGTTGCAGACTACACGAACGGATTATCTCTAAGCTGCATAACAACAGGCGGTCCGGCAACAAGCAATGCCCGAACCGCAATCTGCTGATAAGCACAATTCCTCTCCGCTTGATGTTTTTGAAAACGTAGAACCATGGTAACCTAGGGAGAGACGGCTGCAGCTGATAATACGCAGTAAGAGGCGACCGCTGTATGCACTCCATATATGTCTGTTCCCAGAGTTTTTTATGAGCAGACTATGTAAAATGAATGACGTCACGAAAAGAAACTGAAGAGAATAAAACACCACTAGAAGAACCCCTTTTAGCTATTGCATCTACCATTTCATTGTCGGGGACTCCTCGATGTCCCGGTACCCACAAGAATGACACAAATATACTGAGGTTTTCCAGCTGATTAAGTTTCAACATGATGACTGAAATCAATGAATCTGACACCTTCCCTTTGCATTCAATAGCCTTTAAAATACTTTGTGAGTCGGTAACAACGAGATAATTACCTGGAAGATTCGCATCAATTAAGGACGACAAGGAAAGAAATACTGCCACATACTCAGCTGTAAATGAGGAACAGCGATCAGATTATTTGTATGCACTGCTAATATTAAGAGATGGAATATAAACTGCTGCACCAGTTCAACTGAACAAACAGAAACGTTCAATGATGATCATTGATTTTTAAAAAAATGGTAAACGCTGGGATTGGGAAACCAAATCATATATAGAAAACCCATAACATTACTAAAATAACAAAACTGTGACTCCTGAAAACGTTGGTTTTTCCTATAGCGACATACGGTTGTGAAAGCTAGACGATTAACAAGTCGATGAGGAATATGATCGAAGCTTTTGTAATGGAAAGATATTTAAAAGAATCCCATGGACGGCTCATAGAAAAATGACTAATAAAATAAAAATGATGAAATTTTTCGGACACACAATACGTGTGCAAACTAGCTGAAAAAAACTACAAGGAAAGATCAATGGAAAAAGGAAGAATAGTATACATGGACACAAATGGCGACATCTAGCAGCTTGAATTATATATATATATATATATATATATATATATATATATATATATGTGTGTGTGTGTGTGTGTGTAAAAATCTCATGTCACGATCGATGTTCGTCCAAGTTAATCACCGAAACAGTTAAACCAGTTTCAATAAAATTTTGTTGGTATATATTGTTTGGTTCAACTTAAAGGATAGGATAGTTTTTATCTCGATTGCGATCGACGATTTTTTTTTTATTGTGAATTTAATGTTTTTTATAGAGAAATGTTTGAATTCACTTTTAAATTTTGGGAGTTCTCTATAGATGTTTTGATTAAAAATATTTTCTCGGTGTTTAAATTTATTCCACGTGCTTCACATAAATGCAACATAACGTTGTTCCGTTATCTTATAATCAGCATAATAACTTTCATATGCGAAAAGACCTATACCTCACAACTACGGATGGTCGAGCATAAAATGAAACTTAATATTTTACAGTGGAACTGTCGCAGTGTGAAAAATAACTGTGACAGCCTTGATAGATTAATTGATGAATACGAAGCTGATGTAGTGTTATTATCGGAGACATGGCTTGAATCCAGCGAACAATTCGAGTATAAACATTTTACGACTCATAGAAACGATAGACATGATGGATATGGTGGCGTGGCAATTTTAGTGCGGGACCGCATCACGTTCTTTTCTATTCCTTGCAATTTATCGCAAGATAGCTCGAATTCCATACAATTGATAGGCACTAAGATTAATATAAATTCGTCTTATTACATTCATATTTATAGTATATATATATGTTAAACCATCCTCTTGTCCAAATATTTATATTTTCTTAGATATTTTTAATTCATTGAAAACCATTCATCATCGGTTTTGACTGGAATGCGAGTAATGTAGCCTGAGGTAGTTTTACAAATAATTATTTGGGGAATGTGTTATATGAAGCCTTTTTAAACGTAGACTGCTGCATCCTGAACGATGGCAGTCTAACTCATTTTGGTAGGCCTGGAACTGTTGCCAATCTGTTGGATTTGTCATTTTGTTCGCATGCATTAGGTTTAATAGCTAGCTGGAAAACTATTCCCGACACTGCAGGGAGTGACCACTAGAGAAAAGGTGGAACTACAAACGTACGAACTGGCAATTGTTTTCTTCGCAGCTTTAGAAGCATGATTTAAATATATGCAATGAGACTGACCCTAGGGTCCAGTTTCAGTTGTTATATGAAGCTATCAGCGAAGCCCTATCAAAATCGACATCAACTATAAAGGAGCGTGAATGTAATAAAACGAGGAAAAGTAACTCAGGCCTTTGTTGGTCAGATAGAAGGAGAGCTTTTCTACAATATAAGGAAAATAGCACTGTTGAAAATTATCTGCATTGGAGGAAAATTAATGCTTTAGCTAAGAGGGAATTTAAACTAGCAAAAAGGAAGAAGTGGAGTGTTGTATGCAATTCAATCGACAAACATCAATCTCTAAGGTATGGGAATTATCTAAATCATTCACGAGTTCTTCATATAAGCAAGTTAGACAGTTGTCAGAGGACAATTTTTATTCATTTGTTGTTTCACTGGAACAGGAAGTTATAACACCTGAGAGTAGCCCCTCTGATTACTTTTTAGATGCTCCTTTTACTGGAAAGGAGGTAGCCTACATTTTATCAAGGAAAGATTCAACAACGCCAGGATACGATGGTGTTTCTTTCGAAGCGTTAAAAAAGCTACCGGAAATTTTTTTTACTGTCTTCGTTCACAATTTAAATAAAGTTTGGCAAACTAAATCGATTCCAAGTTCTTGGATGCTTTTTATTATCGTCCCTTAAATAAAGTTTGGCAAACTAAATCGATTCCAAGTTTTTTTTTTTTTTTTTTTTTTTTTAAATGGGCACAGGATTTTTCACCCAGATTGATATAAAATTATTAAAATGGATATGTTAAACATTAATATTAGTTGATGTAATATAATTATAAATAGCTAAATATACATGAATGCGATTAATAGTAAGTAAGTAAGACATATTTATTGGCAATGGTACTTTGAGAGATATAATTTGATTATATAATAAAGATTGTTGAGAGCTGTAGTAAGAACATTCAAAAAATACATGATCCGCATCTGCTATTTTGTTGTCATCGGAAGGATGAGGGCAAAAAGGAGAATTTATAAGATTGCATCGGTATAGGGACGATGGAAGACGATTTTTTCCAAAACGTAATCTACATAAAGTAGTAATGAAACATCGAAGTATGTTACTTGGTACTTTTATATCAGTAAACCATGATTTTATGGGTATTAGAGGTTGAATCGATCTGTAATATGGAGCTAGATAAGGATTGGACCAAATATTATTCCAATATTCTTTATGAGCAAATTTAATGAGACACAAAAGATCTGTTAAAGGTGTATAAGGAATAAGCACACCGCTATTCGAAGCGGACTTGGCTTCCGCATCAGCAACAGTATTGCCAAATATGCCAGAATGTCCAGGAATCCAGGAGAACCTAACAGAAATACCAGATTCTAACAGTGAGGAAACCAAAATTCGGATTTTATATAAATAAGGCGATGCACGGGGATTAAATGAGAGAGATTTTAGAGCGGTTAAACAGGTTTTCGAATCGGTAAGAATAAGAACTGATGAAGCTGGACGTTGTTGATAAACGTATCTTAACGCTTGGTATATTGCCATAGCTTCAGCTGTAAAAATCGAAGAAAAACGTAATAAAACGAATTTCTTAATAATGTTTAAAGAAGGAACTACGAATGCTGCACCAACTTTATTATTAGCCTTGGAACCATCTGTATAAATCGGAAGGAAGCCCGTCCAGTGAGTTGTCAGTAAATTATTTAAAATAGAAGTATTAAAACCAGTAGGAGGATATTTAGACCTATGAAATGTTTCTAAATTTATTTCTAATTTTATATTATTAATAGAGAATGGATCGGAAAAATAAGGAGAGGGTGACAAAGGAATAATTAAGTTGCGATAATTGGAGAATCGTTTAGAAGATTTACAGAGAATAGGAAGTTTATATGGTGAGAACCTCCATTTGTTATAAATAAATAAGAAGTTATTATATGCTGACTGATATGTAGTTGTGAAACTTTTTACAACAAACTGGTCTGCTAAGAGGTTTCTGCGGATGTGAAGAGGAGGGGTATTAGATTCCACCTCTAAAGCAGCAATTGGAGTAGTGAGAAATGCTCCCAAACAGTAACGGAGGCAAGAATTTTGCAATTTATTTAGAGGATCCAAAGAATTTGACGAAGCATTACCATAAAAGAAACTACCATACTCAAACACCGAACGAATAAAGGATTTATAAAGTAAAATTAACGTTAATGGATCTCCTCCCCAAATAGTATGACTAAGCGACTTAATAAGACCTGTGCGTTTAAAAGCTTTTGCGTAAGTATATTGTATATGTAAATTCCAGTTAAGCGTTCTATCCAAAATTATACCTAAATACCGATGCGAAGTACAGAAAGGAATAGTATGGCTAGCGTGTAATCCTGTAATAGCGGGGCTTGGTTGTTTATAAGAAAAAACTACAGAGGAGCATTTATTAAGCGCGAGAGAAAGTCCCAAATCAGCTAGAGCCATAGAAAAACAATATAAAAAATTGTTCAGTAAACTGACACCCTCAGCATGGCAGTGGTGATCACAGTATATGACGAAGTCATCAGCGTACGATAAGATATGAAGATTTGATGCTCGTTGAAGTTGAAATAACGGAAGAATGTATATATTAAAAAGAACTGGACTGAGTATAGAACCTTGTGGAAGTCCAACATATGCATGTCGAACTATAGGTTCAGAGGAAGGATGCACGAAAAGTAGTGTACGATTTGTAAACAACCTGCAGCAAACATTGGCGAAACCCAAAGGAATTCCCAAATCTGTTAATCTGTTATGTAAGATGGGAATAGAAATGGAATCAAAGGCCTTATTAATATCTAAGAAACACGAGATTAAATATTTTTTTGATAAAAAGGATTTATAAATGTCTGATAATAAATGAGCTATACAGTTTAATGAACTTAGGTTGTTTCGGAAGCCAAATATTCCTAATGGAAATAGATTGCGGTTTTCAAGCCACCATACTAATCTATTTTTAAGTATCCTTTCAAAGGTTTTACGTAAACACGAGGCAAGAGAAATTGGGCGGTAAGAAGGTGATTCTGAAGATATTGAATGAGATTTTTTAATAGGAATTATAAGGAACTTGGTCCATTCATCTGGAAAGTTTGCAGTCTGGAAGAAATTATTAAAACAGTTTAACAAAATTGTAGTTGCAGAAGAGGGGAGATGGTTGAGTATAGTATATGTGATTCCGTCACAACCAGGAGAGGATTTTTTATTAAAGGAAAGTGAACTCATAAGTTCGGGTAAAGTAATTGCATCAGATAGTATAGTTTGAGTATTATTATGACTGGGTGAATAAGAAGGAGAAAGTTCGTGCAAGTTTGGAACATAACTCGGGGCTACTGTATTGACAAATTCTTCATACCAGTCAAAATTGTATGATTTGCATGTGTTATTTGTGGAGAGGTGTTCAGCAAATGATTTTGCCTTATTCCAAACATAAGATACAGAAGTGTTACGATTAATCGAACTTACAAATTGCTTCCAAGATTCCCTTTTTTTAGATTAAAGGAACCGTCTCGTAATGGCTTCCTGATTCTTATAAGCAAAGTAATCTGAAATTAGTTTGCTTCTACGGAAACGTTTAAAATATGCACTTTGTTTTTGTAACAATGGTGTGCACGAAGGATCCCACCAAATAGGTTTACGAAATTTGTTCACTCTAGCCGACCTCCGAGTGGCATAAGAATCTAAAGCAGTATGTAAATGTTTGACAAATTGATCGTATACAGTGGTATTAAAGCACGAATTATCTAGTAATGGAATGCATAATGAATCTAGGAAATTTGTGAAATCTACAGTATTTTTTTGAGGGAAATTCCAAGAAGGGAAGAATGAATTTTTATTATTCACCATCCTAGTATGCTGGAAAATAATTGAGGTGTCAATTGGTAAATGGTTACTACCCAGAGGATTATTAATAACGCTCCAGGTACTATTCAGTGATAAATTACTGGAGACAAGTGTTAGATCCAAAGCGTTTGCTGATCTATTTAGCGAAGGAACTGTGGTATGACTTCCATCGTTTAATAGTACTAAATTAGAATGATTAATAATGTTTATAATATTTTGGGCAGAGAGGTTGCACCTATTACAACCCCAAGAAGAATGCAATGCATTAAAATCCCCACCACAAAAAATGTAAGCATCGGATGAGATGTTGTTGATAAATGACATAAATAAGTTTGTATTAAAAAAAGAGGAAGGTGGGCAGTAAAATGAAAGTATAAATAATTCTTTAGTGCCGTATTTGATAGAAGCGCAGACACCATTACAGTGACTACCATTTAAAATTGATCGAATATCATGACGGTAATGAGGGATGATACTACGTATTAAAATAGCCGCTCCTCCATAACCATCAGATCTATCGTCTCGAATACAGAAATAACCGTTAAAGGAAAATTTAGAATCTGGATTCAGCCATGTCTCGGAAAGTAAAATAATGTCAAAAGTATTAGTTGCTAGAAAAGATTGAAGGTTAGGTTTATTTATTGAGATACTGCGACAGTTCCATTGTAAAATACGTAGGGTTGAATACATTGTCAATTATGTGGGTGAGTTATTTGATATTATTTGGTAATTTAGTTTTACGTGTATCTGAACGAGTGTTATTAGAAGAATTTGGAAAAACGAATTTGTTAGATTCTTTTGCTTTAGATTGAGATTTATGATTAGCAGAAGATGAGGATTGAGGAGTAGATGAAATAGAAGCTTTTTTAATGGGGGGTGACTTTGTATCATCAGAGGGTGGACCACCAGTAACATTATTTTGGGTAGTAACTGTTAGGGATGGCGATGACGATGTTCTACCAGAAGGAAATGAAAGTAAGTGTTTATAATTTGGATAGGAGGGTGTCACAGGCTGTGAAGGACCTGTATGATTTTGAAGAGATTTACGAAAAAAGTATGACTGAGGGGAAGAATAACGTACTTGACGAGTGTCAATATTGGGGGTGGAAGGTATTGGAGCATGCCGTTGATTAGAAGAAGATGGGCGTTTTGCTATGTCTGAAAAGGAGAAAGCCTCACTAATGTGTCCTGATTTATTCTTACGGATTGCTTCCGATAATGAAATGTTATCATAAGACATAATTTGTTGGATTTGAAAACGTTCTTTATATATAGGACAAGATTTGTCAGTGGCCATATGAGCTCCCATACAGTTAATGCATGAAGGGGCAGAAGTATTTGTATTTGAGCAACTGGAGGATAAATGGCTCTCATGGCAAAATGAACACCTAGGTTTGGATCGACATTGTTGTGCAGTGTGTGAGAACCGCAAGCAATTCGCACACTGTCTTGGCGGCCGAATACTTGGATCTACCTTTAAGCGCAACCGATATAGCGCGACATACTCTGGTAGAGAGTTACCAAGGAATTTAATTTCAACCGTCTGCGTTGGGATTAACGAACCTTCCGCGCGACGGTGGATACGTCTGATACTTACAACTTGGACAGAGCTTTCTATATTTTCAAAAATTTCTGTGTCTGAAATATTAGTGGGAATACCTCTAATCACGCCAAATCTATACAAAAGAGAATTTGGAATAAAAGCTGATATATCATTTTCTTTGTTGACCTGTTCAACAAAAATATTAGCATGTTCCAGACTATTAAAGACTGCTTTAATTTTATTAATACCGTTACGTTGGAAATATTCAACGCCGGGATATTTTGCTAATAATTTGCATATTGCCAAAGGATGGTAATTGCCAAGATTACTATTTGCAACTCGAGAAGACGATATAATGGCTATATAAGGGCCCGAATGAACGTTTTTCACATATAGTGAATTAATAGTTGAGTTATTAATATTAAAATTATTATTACTACTATTATTTGGGATGATCATACTATTACCATCATTATCATTACTACTACTATGATCATCATTATTAACGTTATCACCACTACCAATACTACTACTACCACTAATACTAATATTACTATTATTACTACGACTATTACTATAGTTATTAGATAAATTGGACTTATTATTAATAGTAATACGGCCATCACCATTATTACTACTATTATATAATTCTTTATTTAAGCTATCGGAACTGATGAGCGAGTTATCTATACTTACGGACGGGGGCGGACCCCCGTCGCTCGAGTCATTCATCAGCTGGCGAAACGAGTAAAGCTGGTGTACTATATACGAAAATGAAAAACGCGAGGATAAGAAAAAGAAATAAAAAAAAAAAAAAGAAAGAAATCGACACGTGTAACTTGTTAAATAAGAACGATTTACGATTAACGAGCAACACAATAAACACGACCGATCGATTTACTGATTACGAGTTCTTGGATGCTTTTTGTTATCGTCCCTGTGCCTAAGAAAAATGGCTTATTTGTGAATCCGTTATAGCTTTGCGTCTCAACTGGTGTTTAGAGCATAATGAAATCCTCCCAAATAATATGTATGGTTTTCGAAATAACACAGCACATTGGACTGCGTGGGTGATTTAGTTGGTAATAGATATAATAGTTTCATTAACAAAGAATACAATATTACCGTTTTCCTCGATATAATGAACGCCTTTAACAATGTACATTTGCCCACTTTACAGCAGAAACTGTTGTCCCTAGTCATTCCAGCGCATTGCTGCCACTTCATTAGTAGACTATTTTCGTAACGCCACATTCTAATAAGTACATTGTCCACAAAATAACATCGAGTGGTATAAAGGGGAATGCCTCAGGGTTCTTCTCTTAGTCCGATGCTTTTTAATTTATATATTTCAGAACTGGCACATGTGCCTTTGTATTCTAAAACTCTCCTCTATGCTGATGACATCGCGGTATAGTTCCAATACAATATTTTCCGACGCCGTATGTAACATGAATATTGATATTGATTTAATTGAACAAGTTCTGTATAAGTTGGGATTAACTCTAAGTACCCAGAAAAGCGCGGCAGTGGTTTTTACATACAGGCATTACACAGTCAATAACTTCTCTATCACAACAGAAAGTGGTGTTATTCCCTTTTGCAAATCAATTCGGTATTTGGGTATTACATTGGATACGCGTTTAACATGGCGGCCACATGTTGATAATATTATAAAAACTATTAATCGTGCAGTCAACATTCTACGTAATATACAATACTCGTTGGGTTAACTCTTTATAGATTGTTAATTCGATCTAAAATGGAGTATGGTTGTATTATTTATGGGCCAGCATCTGAATCATTATTAAATAAGCTTGATCGGGTACAAAACGAGTGTGTGAGGGTCTGTATTGGTGCAGTTAGAAGTACTCCGATACCGGCATTGATGGCAGAGTGTAAGATTCCTGGTTTAAACGGAGTTATTTAGCACTAAAGATCTTGATCAGTAGAATGAACATAGATTGCTTTCCGTTATATAGTTTGTTCTACCGAGTTTATTCCAACTGGCGGTTTTCAAATAACAAGATGCCCCTGCTGGTTTCAGTTACACCTAAGGTGGAAGAATTTCAGGCCCAGACTATGCGAATATCCATCCGACTTATGTTACCGTATTTATATAATTTTGCCAATAAAAATCTTTCTTTCCCGAGAACTACGTTCTCTGGCCTCCGCCACTGATCCGGGCTACATTTAATAATATTATCGTTGAAAATTTTCCTACGTACTCCTTGTTTATACAGATAGATCGAAGTCGGCTCAGGAAACGGGTGCCGCAGTTTACAACCCATCTCTTAATACTAGCGGGGCATACAAATTATCTGATCTCTGTTCTGCATTTACAGCTGAGTATGTGGCAGTATTTCTTTTCTTGTCGTCCTTAATTGATGCGAATCTTCCAGGCAATTATCTCGTTGTCACCGACTCACAAAGTATTTTGAAAGCTATTGAAAGCAACGTGAAGGTGTCAGATTCATTGATTTCATTCATCATCGTGAAGGTGTCAAATTCATTGATTTCATTCATCATGTTGAAATTTAATCAGCTGGAAAACTTGAGTATATTTGTATCTTTCTTGTGGGTATCGGAACATCGAGGAATCCCCGGCAATGAAATTGAAGATGCACTAGCTAAAGGGGGGTCTTCTAATGAAGTAGTATTCTATTCAGTTTCAACGCGTGATGTCATACATTTTATACAGTCGGAACATAAAAAACTCTGGGAACAGACGTATATGGAGTGTATGTCGCCTCTTACTGCGTACTATCAGTTGCAGCCGTCTCTCCCCAGGTTCCCATGGTTCTGCTTTTTTAAACACATTAAGCGGAAATTGTACTTATCAGCAGATTGCGTTTTGGGCATTGCTTGTTGCCGGACCGCCTGTTCCTTATGTAGCTTAGAGAAAATCCGTATTGCCCTCTAAATGCTGGTCGTGCAGTCTGCAACTCTGATCACGTGTTCTTCGAATGCCCTTCTTTTAACAACATTACGCTCTGAACTGTACCTTAAATTACTGTACGCGTTTCGTAATGGTCCTCCTTATAACGTATTGTCCCTTTTGCATATTGAGAATCTACATCTGTTTCCGGACATAGCGATTTTTCTAGAGGAGTTGTCCGAGTTTATAAAAATATGAATTAGTAATTATTATGGTATCACGTTGGGTAAGCTGTAAAGGAATCTCCATTAAAAAAAAACAAAACAAAAAACAAAAACGTGCATGTTTAGTTTTTTTTGTGTTATTATGGCCTCATTGTTCGTATTATTTCCTAACATATATATATATATATATATATATATATATATATATATATATATATATATATATATATATATATATATATATATATATATAGCGAAATTCTGTGTATAATTTTTTCCAAATATTGCGGCTACTACCACTTTGACTGGAAAGTTCAAAGGAGAAAGGGTCCTGTTACTACATACCTCAATAATACCATCAGATGTTGAGAGATTTCACTGCCATATTTGTTTGACATTTGCAGTGAGCAGTAACAAATCTAAAGGCGATACAATACACAATGCCTATTTGAGGCTCGGTTTATTTCTCTCATGGTCAATTATATATGTCGTGTGCTCATTTGTTAGTATACCATCTTAATATTATATACAGAATAACGTTTAATTAAATTTCAACATCATTTGAAAAATATAATTACAGTTAAGGAACAACTTTTTTTTATTAATGATACCTTATTCGTATAATTATTATATGTCATCGATGAAGAATTTTGCTATTAATTATTCGTTAAAAAAATTAAATATAGAATTAAAAATCTCGCTGGCTCTTATTTATAACAATTTAATATAATAGTGGCAGCTAGCCATAGCAACTAGTGCCCGTGTCAGCTAGTATATATTCATATCTTGTATGGCGTGCGTATTATGTCTTACATCTAAATATGTATGTATGCGTCAATGTGTATGTCATCATCAGTTTTATTTTTAGATCAGCAATCGGCGTAGAAATTTATTACTAAGCGTAAATTTCTGTTTCGTTTATTTGCAACGAAGAACGTGAAGGAAAATGTTCGAAATTAATAAATTCATTTTAGGCTTCTCGCGTTTTATGAATTTCAGACGTAAAATTATAAACTTTTGGCCTGTACGTAAAGTGTAGTTGAATATTACTAAACATTTCGATATGTAGTTTTTTGCTTTAAATAATTCTCGTTAATTTTTAACGAGTTATTGATCTATAGTCGAAATATAAACGTCCTGTATTATTAAAAGGTATAGTTTTAAAGTGAAACTTCTATTGGCGCCTTGTATATGGGGGGAGTTAAGCCGTAAAACGAGCGGGACGATTCGTATTCTTTCTCTAGCGCACGGCTATTCGTTATTTCTACGCCAGCGCCGTTATTTCGTTCAAATGTGCCACGTAGATTTGAGAACGAAAACATTCGGATCATCGCCGTCTAAAGTTAAGTTCCTTTGTGAAATTTGTACGAAATCGGTGGTACACGTTGGTGTTAATATATTAAATTAAAATTTACGTTCTACTATACTGCATTTTATACCGTCTTTAAGTTTCACTTTTTCCCTGCGGCCCGGGGCATAGTCTTTTTTTCTTTCAGCATAAAAGTTCAAGTACAACGTTTCAGGGAACCGTATGACCGAAAGGGTTAACGTCTCGACGAAGTTCGGTATTGAATTCTACCGTGTCTTTGTTGTTTTTTTTTCCTTGCATACAGTCTGTTCGTTTGAACATTAAGTGCATTTTTAAGATGATGGGCCCTTTCCCAATGCCCGCCATTCTTTGTTTGTATATTGTTATTTATTGTGGTATATTGAATTTTATAAATTACTGATTCTAGTTCAATTCGTCTAAGTCGCTTCAATCGTCTGAATCGCGCGCTATTCTGCGAGTGATCAACTGCTAAAGGGTAGACGTGGTTTTTAAGTCGATGAAGATTTCATCCTGCAAAGGTTGCAATTACTCGTTGAAATACGGGGGAGGGTCTCTGCGTATCTCATCGTTGTGAACAAACTATTTTCGCATTTGAACTAGAATCTTTGTATAAATTTTAAGTTTGAATTGCTTGCTCTTCCCCAATTGTCGCAGTTCTCTTGACCTATTTGGCGACCGGGTTTTTTTTTCAGCGTCGTTTAACATCTTCGGTGTCAGCTTTTTGTAATGATTCGACACTATAGCGCCCGAATTATTTATCAGCGCAACCGTCGTCGCGTTTTTATTATATTTCATCTGGTCGCGATCGAATAATGTGTTCAGACTTATTGCGGACATGTTGCGAACAGTTCGTTCTTATTATTACCGCCGCTATTATCATTTCGTTAATCATCGGCACCGACATAGCGCCGACGAACGTTGTAATTAATTTAGAAATACGCGCCGGAAGAATATAATTTAATTAAAAGGAAAACATCACGGATGAGGGTGTGTAGCAAACGGGGTTTAGAGTGAAGTCCTAAATAAACAAAAAGTCTAAACTATCCGACATTTTTTGACGCGTACCTTACACCGTTTCGAATTAATTATATAGAACCGCAGCACGACGTTCGATACTAGTCTTCCACCACTAGTACAGATATATTCGAGCGAAATACAGGCCAACAGTATCTTACTGGCTACGAACTACATTTAAGAATTGCGCAATGGGGTAGAAGAACCGTGTTGCGATTATAAAGCGGTTATTTTAAAGAAGACGAATCGCTTTAGATACGAAACGACCACACCACAAAGATGGGGTTAAGAGGAAAGGCTATGAAAAATATAAAAGAAAATAATAAATTATTAAAAAAAAAAAAAGATGAAGTAGAATAATAAAAGAAAATAAAGATGAAGTACACATTTTCCTAAAACTGGCGCCTGCTTGCTCGCTTATAAGTTTAGTTACCACTTCATTTTTTTATATATATTTGAAAATGACATCTTGGGCTTATTATTTAAGTCGAGTCTCTACCAAAAATTCTTCGACTATTGTATTTCGCTGTTTTTATGTATTCGGGGTTTTTTTTTGGTTACTCGTAATTTTCTTATTATTTCGGTTTTTCTTTAACGATCGTCGAGCAGTTTATTTTTTTCCACTTATTATTATTATTATTATCGTCATCATTATCACTATCAATTTCTTCATTCGAAAAATAAAATTGTCAGTTTATTTTTTTTTTTTTGAATGATGGGCATTCTTAATTATACTAAACCACTCGACGTACTACTATCGTTTGGAAAAAAGATATCACAATTACCATTACCGAGAAAGGTTTTTTCTTCTCTATAGTAGAATTTTAATTAAAATTTTCGTCCGAAACTCGTTTCCCGAAAGTTCGAACTTTTAGCCAGAAAGCGAAATATACGTAAATATTTGGCCGAATCGAAATTTAGACTTCCGGCGCGACACAATATTTTGATAAAGTCTCGTCGGGATTGCCTAGTGGCGCACGGACTTCTACACGGAAGGTATCGATAATTCTAATATTTTCGCATGGAAGGCAAACCACCACGCACAAATACGCGCACTAGTCATGATATAGTACACTACAAAAACGCACAATAAAGCGATTATAATCAGTTATCCCGGATGTGTGTACGTCTATCTACGCTGACACCATATTACGATTGCCACTGCACAACGAAATGTGTATATATGTAAGTAGTCGCCTACCTCCGATACGTAGACGGCACTTAATGATGAAATACGCCGGACCGGTAGGAAACGATACGATCTTAAGCAAGTGTAATCGTTTGTAAGTTTGTTCCGCACTAAATGTGTCCGTTGCAAAATTGAAGTGTGATAAGTTGGGTAAATTTGGGCGTCAGGCAGAGATTTAACTATTGTTTATATAGTTCGAGATAAATAAGATCAAATTTAAGGAGCGAACGATGTAACGCTATCAGGGAATTACGACAAAAATTGATCGAAGTTCGACTAAAATTGAAGATTATAATTTAATGTTACGTATAATCCGCTGGACGGAAATTTATACAAAATTTTCTAAACAGATAAATTTTTTTGGTCCGAATTTGGAACAAATTTTCACGTCTGTGATCTCCGATGAATGATATGCATCAGGATTCTATTCTTTAATATTACCGTTGATAACTTTGCCACAGACGGTTAACTCTCCAGTATGATGTTTGTTGTATGTGCTGACGATATACTGAATTTTGCGAGCTTTAGAACCGAATCCATTGCAGAACTTCAGGAATATATAAACCTATTTATCTACCTGGTGTGGTAGTGTTTCGATAACAATTTATATTTCTCAAACAGCAAATCAATTGGCTATTAAATATTGTCCTAAAGTGTGCATCACTTCTCGAGACGTTTCTTAATGACATATCGCTGAATTAAAATTGTCCTGAAATTCATATTTAAATCGCGTTCAAAAAAAAAAAACTATTCAAGCAAAAGGCAAATTCTAAATACCATCTCCACGATATTGACTAAATCTCTTCATTATGGATTTATAGATGTTTGATCCGATCGAATAACGATTATGCAACTGTATATATTCTAAAGTTATACCCTCGAGAACATTAATCTCATCCAAAATTACGCCTTACGGTTGATTGCTGGAAGATTTTAAATTACACCGATCCAGAGCGTACAGTCCAAATAGTCAGAATGGTCTTCCAAGCTACGCCTCTTAGGGCTTACGAAACCGGCCGAAGCGACTGAAACAATTATGGAGGAATCGTGTTGCTCTCATCAACCGAAAAAAGCAAGAGAATTACGAATTACATCGGTTTCGCTAACTTTCTGAAGCTCTAAATGGATTTGGGCTTAACTAGAGATGAACAAAACAACGATCTTTATATTGCCTTCATTGATCGTAGGAAGTTATTAATGAAATGCGTGGAGTTAGTTAGCTGTTCCGTAAAAATTTATACGAATAAATAGTAATAAGAATTGCATTTGTTTAGAACTTTAAGGAAAATATTACATTTATGATACAATTTTATGATATATTGGGAAGTAAGTCGTCGAATTTGGATTAGAATTTTCGATTACAATATATAAATTTTTAATATTATTGTATTATTGTTATCATTAACCTTTCGCTACACGCGCCACACTTTGTAACACGAGTACACGCGCGTAGTACTTTTTAAAACACTGTTCTTTTGGCTCATTTGTAGTTATTTATGTAAATAATTTTTAAACGATTGAAAATTTAATGAATACAATTTATTTTTATCAAACCAAATTGTGTATGCATGCATAATTGCGTGTACTCACTCGTGTACATATTTTTACCTTATGTCCAAAGTATACTAACATTTAATAATATTATATATATAGTTTAGTATATATAACAATAAAATTTATTCATTGCTACCATTCGAACACTGGGTGCAGATTATTTGTTTTTTTGCACATAAATCGGCTGCATTTATCACATTTCATTGAAGCTGATGAGTTTTTTTCCCGTCCACAAGCGTAGCCCTTTTTTTTTGGTGGACATCTTGAAATGCTAGAATCATCATCGTCGTTTTGAACCGGTCGAAATTTTTCTAAAAATATACCAATATCTCTTATCTGTAATCTCCATATCAAGTGTTCTTTCACGAGGCTCTCTGACAGTTTTTTTTAAAATATTCTCCTCCGCTCATTTTGATTTTCATGTTCATTGAACATTAATAAGACTCGTGCATTTATTCCAGCAATATTCATAAAGACATAAAAAATAGCAAGTGGCCACCGTTTGGTAACTCTTGACACCGAATAAGCAGAGCACATTTTATCACACACATCGACACCTCCTTTTGTGATGTTATAATCCAGAATAACTTCTGGTTTATTTGTACATCGATAGATGCATCATCATGCATGCTAGAAATTAGTAATACTGCTTTATTATAACACTAATATTTCTATCCTTTTGAAAACCAAATTTAGTGCTCCCAACCTCTCGACTTTTATTCGGTAAAAAGTCTGAAGGAATTTCGCGTTTATTTTTTTTTAAAGTTCCAACAAATGTAATATTTTTTTGCGTTAAATAGTCTACCAAAGCAATACTTGAGTACCAATTATCACAAGTTAAATTTTTGTTACTATATTGGATATCTCATGTCAATCTTTTGACAATTTCTATTTTGGAGTATTTAAAACGTGATACTGACCTAACGGTTGATTTCCACAGTATATTTCCAGATTGCTACAGTAAAATGTTTTGACGTCACATAGGGCAAACATTTTCAAACCGTATTTAGCTGGTTTATTTGCGATGTACTGAATCCACGAACATCGGCCTCTAAAAGGATGTAGCATTTTATCTAATGTGATAAATTCATTCGTGTTGTAGCACTTTTTACAATTTGCAGTAAAACAGTCGTAAATAAAACGAATTGCAGCAAGTTTATCTGTAGTTCTTCTACTGCTTCTGGTTTTTATATCATCAAATCGCAAAGAACGAAGTAAAAACATAAATCGGTTAACACCCATAAGCGCACGTGTTATTTGCATCCCAGTTCCATCAGTATTCCAAAGTTCACGGACATTACAATGGTTCGCTTTGTTGACTCCAAGATTATATAACAATCCCAACCCGCAGGTTTCTTTGCAATCGCGTTCACGAGAAAAGTATTCTTTATTACCACCAATATACTTATTTGTGCTTCTAACTATTTCATCAATCATGTTCATATCAATTATTTTCAAAAAGGCATCTAATTCTGTTGAAGCATTTCTTGCGCATTGTTTCGGACCAGGTAATTTTTTTATTATATTTTTGGCTTTTGCCTTCTTGGAATTTTACGCCATTTTCTTATTTCGTCTTTTCCCAGATCTTCATTATCATCATCTCCAGAATAATTATCATTATCTGATGAATCCGTTTCAGTTTCTGTATTGTGATTACTTTTGTCAATATTCTCTTCAAAAAGGTCAGAGTCCCTTTCAAAGATGATATCGCTGTCATCATCACTTTCATCAGATAGTTCTCTCAACAAACGTGAAATATCATTAACATCAATACGTTTTGACATAATGAAATCAAAATAAGCGATACTAAACGTTTCAAGATGAAGATATGAAGAAGATACCGCATAAACTAAGTATAGAAACTGTTACACGAAACAACAAGACAGACTGTGCTTATTATTTTGTTTACTGAGCGTCGAAAACGACGGGAAAAAAGCCGGCGGTAGTCAAAAGTGCTGATCAAAAGATTAATGAAAGAATAATTGTGATCGTCGCATCAGCAAAACCTCTATATCAGATGTGCATTTTACAACAGCGCGTGTACCGAAAGGTAATGTAAGTGGAGTTTGAAGTGGCATAAGACTTAATTGGATTGTCGCTTTAAATTTAATATTATAAAATGTAATTTTTTAAAAAATAAATATATTCTTTTGAAAAGAAAAAAATAAATAACACGCGCACCGTGTTGCTACAAGATCAAAAATCAGAGCCGTTTCAAATAGTTACACGAGTCAAACAAAGTCGCCCGTTAGCTTGGATACCTCTCTTGGTATATACGACATTCGTATACGCACTTGCATTTCGTATACGCACTTGCATTTAAGAAACTGTGTTCTAGGAACGTCATAATAGACAGTAGATTCGATGGTGGTTTCTTCAACTTGTTATTGTTCAATACAACTTGCATTGTTGTAGCTCACGACTCGCAAGAATTGCCGAATATATTGCAGACGTCAGATATTATATATAACAAAATTTGAACTAATTATAAATGAGAAGGAAACCAAGCTACTACTCAAACTAGTACCTCTAAATAAATTGAGTTTACGCTTAATCAATCACGCTGAAATAGAACAAGTGGAAAACTTTAAATATCTTGGAAGTGCGCTAAATAATAAGATCAACGTAGGTAAACGGCAGAATACAAGCTGCTTCAGTTACTGTAAATAAGCTAAATAAGAGAGTATCCAGGAATAAACACATCCTATTGCTAATTTATGAAGTTATAAGTCTGCGATATTACCGACACTACTCCCCGGATTAGAATCATAATTAATGTTCTCGCTTGAAGCATTCCAGCAGCGTGTACTTGTGTAGAATTATATGTGTCCGTTGGCAAGATGACAGCAAACCGCGTTATTTTACAAATAGGCAAATTGCAAATCTATACAGTTGCTCCTTTACAAGAATTGTCTAACATAGTCCGGACATATTATTAGAAGGAATGTCGGGGTTCCACAAATTTTTTCTAGACTGCTCGTTCGTATTGTCGGACTTCTGCAATAGCGGTACAATAATTTTTAGGGTAAATACTAAAGGACTGTGAAGTGAAACTCAAGAATTTAAAAAAATAATGACACTTAAATTGAAAAGGATATACGCAGTTTGGCTTACAATGTGCTGTAATTCGAAATATTTTAACCTTCATTAAACACAGTTTTCACCGCCGAAAAACAGAAACCTTTCAGATTTTGTCGCATCTTAATTTACATATTATAAACTTCGTTCCGGCAGTGGAAAAATCTACTTTTAATTACAATTCTTCGTATGGTCAACAGTTCACCACCTCGTACCTTCGCATCTCCGGGAATTCTAGTATCTATATATATACACCATTGTTGCTGATTTCACGGTTTGCACGAACCGATTATCTATTTGTGAAACTATCCTCTGACCGATGAAAAACGCGTATATTTTTTTAACCTTCGTACACTCCGAACGCATGTTTTTTGCATTTTTTTCCAGACGTCCGCGTTAATTCCTATTTGTTAAAATATTTATTTTTTGTTATTAAATGCAAATTTAGCTCGTACCATTTAAATATCTGCTGTAGTTATATATATATATATATATATATATATATTTCTAAATAGTTCCCAAATCCGCATGTATGCGGTTGGCAAATGTATTAATTAATTTGTAATAAAAGGTGCAGAGAACTAGTGTAGTTAATAAATAATTGTATGTAAATGTTGTGTAGCTTGCAGATTAAAGGTGGATCTGATGACAGAAAAAACAGAGCAATCGAATAAAAGGTGTTTGATATCATCCTCAGTACTAAACCAAAAACTCAGCAAGCATGAACCGAAGTAAATAGGAACCAAACTTACTATGTCCAATAAGCACTTTAGCATTATAGAAATTAAAAATTCTTCAATTTTAACCTAGCAAAGACAATAGGGAAAAATTCGTAAGTTGTTTTGACAGTTACTGAGGTACCCCATTTTTGCTGCCACAGATCGACCAATTGAAGAAATACATATTTTCTGAATCGATCAGGAGTTAAAGCAAAAGATGCAAATAATAAATTCTGATTCTTCAGTAAAGAATAGTCTGCAAGCAAAAGCACCCGTGATAGCCATGCCTACCATCCTCTGTTATCGTGCTTCAACAAATTTAGTTTATTACAAATAAAGAATTATTCGGTGTTTCATCTTTTGTAATTACAATTTTTTGACGTATCCGACGTAACCAAATCTCCCGACAGTAAGAATCATATTTATTTTATTTTTTGGTAAAGGTAAATTCGTCTTTCCGGTTTTTACTCTTTGGAATACAAAAGTTTCTTTCCAAACACCGCTATATATGTATATATATATATATATATATATATATATATATATATATATATATATATATATGTATATATATGTATATATTTAAATTTAACTTACAATATATATTGAGTTTCCAAGAGGTGTCCAAATAATCTTTGCTCACATCCGGATTTTCCGATCGACAAGATAGATATTTACCGGTGTCTTGTTTAGTCGGAACGAAAGATAAGCTGCTGGTAGTTGTATTTCCATCGGTCGACGTCTGAAATACAAAAAAAAAAAAAAGAAAACGGAAAAAATTTAAACGAAATAAAATTTGTATCATCTCGTTGAAAAAAAAAATCCAAAAAGAAAGTATCAAATGGGTATAGAAAACCGAACGAAAACTACGTCGTGAGGGAAACACCGGCTGCCGCCTAGTACCGTAAATTTAAATTATCTTTAGAATTATATCCCTACAGTTATTTCAATGCTACGTAAATTTACCATGTAGGCCAGCATTATGCACACAAACAAACTTACATACATATGTGTATATATACATTTATATACGGAGTAATGTGAATGTAAATGTGAGTGAAATGTAGAGCTACATCCGCTGAAATATTTCCTTTCTAGAGATCGCTACAAATTTTATTGTTGTCTTATTTAAATTGTTTTTTTCCCCTTTTTTTTTTTTTTGAAAGGTTGGGTGGGGAAGAATTCTTGCTTGTTAAAGTATGCACAGACAAACTAACTTTTCTGGTAAATTTCTTTCTCTTTTAAATAATTTTGTATTTTTTAAAGTAAAGTATATATATATATATATATATATATATATATATATATATATATATATATATATATATATATACACATATATACATTTTGTTAATAAAAAATATACGTATAGGTTAATTTTAATGAAATAAAGCTTAACGAAATAAAAGCAACCATCTTTAAAAATACCAAACAAGGTATGATAATTGAGGCTGATGGTAAATTAATTTTAAATAATGTTTCATCCTTCTTCGATGGCTTTAACAATTCAGCTTTTAATATTAATTATTACATAACACAAATATGAACGGGCCACGGCTCAATTGCATATTACTTGCATCGACTAAAAATAATTAACACTCGCATTTGCCATAACTGTAACGACGATATTACTTAAACTTGAAATTTTCACACGTAATAAGTAAACTCTAAAACTGCATGCAATATTGCCACTTCAAATTACCGGATAATTTTTTTTGAAGCATTTTTCAAATATCATCTTCGAAGTCTTTAAAATTAAACATATACGTTAATTATCTCACTGCCGGTACCTTTATAAGCTATTTCAACAGGTTACTATAATCTATCTTTAGTCACGTTTGCTACAAAATTTTTATCGCTTACGTACATTTTTATTTGTCCTTTATCGTCGTATCAAATTAAATTTATATTGATAAATATGCCCGTATAAGAATATATGTATATTATAAATTTTTAAACAATTTTAGAAATAAAGAGATGCCAAATAGCCTGAAAGTAAACTGTACAATCAGTTCGTGGTGCCGGTTTTAACGTACGAAGCTGAAATATGGAGTTTCACTAAATGACCAGTCAGAAGAATTGGGAAAACTCAAATGGAGCCCGAAATAATTATTCTGACAACAAGCAAAATTACTGGATGCGGTGGAATGAATCGTCAGGTTAAAATGGAGTTTGGCAGAACATATCGCAAGATAAGATGATAGGTGGATCATCACACAGTGGAGGGATAATATTATGAAAATAGACAAGAATTAATTGAATTCGAGCCGCATAAAATGGAAAACGATGGAAATGTTTTGAAAATGACTAAACCTAGCAGTGGGTTATTGTATTCGAATGCTTACTATATACAAACTTTTAACTCTTTGCCTTTCGTATTCCGTACTAGATTTTAAAAAAAGCTAACATTTTGGCGCAGTGATACAATATATGTTTACTTCTACAAGCTTAATGCAACGTTTAATTAACTTAGGTTTTAGACATATGTGTTTTATAGAGATATTGTGCAAACTAATACGTACTTTTAATCATTTTTCACACCCAAATTTCGTATCCACGGAAAAAAACGCCACGGATTTACTGATCACATAAGTATGTACACGTAACTAGCTTGATCATATACGTCACTTGTAACATCGCTTCATGAGTACAGAATTAAAAACGCAGTGCTTGTTTATTTATTTATTATTATTTTATTTATATATGATATTAAATATAATTTTTTTTTTAAACGGTTCTAAGCATTAACTAAGTAAATTAAGAAAAATAAATGTAAACCAAATCGGTGAGTGAGTGAGAATGCATGATCGTATACAGTTCCATTCTATCTTCGCATATTATACTTTATTATTATTTATTATTAAATTAAATTAACGTGACATGTACAGCAGCTGGGGCTAGAGGCACGATAGGAAAAGAGGATTATATTCAGAAATAGAGACCGAAACGGTGGAGGAAGGTAATTAGATTCGAAAATGAAACATAGTCATCTTTGAAGAAGAGATGAAGCGAAGAAGGAAGATTTAGAGACGCTCGAAGCGAGGACTATGAGGGATAATCAACTAAAATATGGGAAATGAAGAGGATAAGGATCCAAAGTTTTATTAATAAGATAAGTTTTTGGGTCGTCAGCTGCTACAAGAACACCTACATGCGGAGTTCCTCAGGGGTCGGTCCTTGGACCGACTCTATGGAACATTTTATACTCCACTGTACATCACAGTGTTGAAAAATATTGTTTTAATGTAAATTCCTGTTGTCAGCTTGTTTCGTATGCTGATGATCTATGTTTAGTGTTCAAAGCAGAAAGATCTTCATCTCTGCCGCTTCTCACTTGTATTTCTAAATACTCGGAGAGTGTGGTTGCGGAGTTAGGACTAGTGTTTTCCCCTGCAAAGTGTCAATTTTCTGTGTTTGGCAATGATGCATTCATTACCCAGATCAGAAGTCTGGAATTATTATCTGATTCCAGCATACCATATACTTCAGAATTGAAATACTTAGGAATTATTATTGATAAGAAATTATCTTTCATCCCTCATTTTCAATATGTTTCTAGTAAGTGTAGTGATATTTATAATAAGTTACTGCGCTTACAGAAGAATGCTTGGGGTTTATCATTTAGAAGAACGTCTGATACTATATAAAGGCCTCATTCAGGCCCATTTTGGCTACGGCGCAGCCATTTACGTTAATAAAAGAATTATTGCTCTAGCTAACAAGCAGCAAAAGAAGTTTCTACTTCGAATTGCTTCCTTGTACCGGACTACACCTACCTCTGCTGCCTGTGTTCTCTGTGGAGTGCTGCCACTTGATTTATTTCTTGTTGGTAGGGCTCTCGTTGGTGAGCACAGGCTCAAGGGGGGTGTGGTACAGATTTCAAACATTCGAACCTGCTAGATAGATTCTCAGTACAGTCTATGTATTACCGTGAGTTTAAAAAGTATATTTCCTCCTTATTAATTGCGAAGTGGCAGTGCAGATGGGATGAAGCTCAGACCGGTAGGAAGACTTATGCCTTCCTGCCTGATATTTCTTTGCGATTGAAGATGTTAGCATTTGATGTTAACTTTTATAGTTCTCAGGTGTTGTCAGGTCATGGCAGATTTGGTTCCTACCTTCATAGGTTCCATCTTGTTAGTGAACCTCGACCTGCTGTAACTTGGGTGAAGTAGATGATATTCATCATACACTGTTTATTTGTCCCGCATTTGATTCAATCCGTCAGAAACGCAACATTAGACCTACTGATGTATTTCCTGTTGGCAGGAAAGTTAGGAATTTCCTTTTGCTTGCTGAGCAGGTCATGTTGTTAAAATTTAAAATTTCTTAATTTCTCGGCAGTCTTCATTTGATTGTAGCGGGGTCAATGGTTCTTGTTCTTAGTTATTCATATGTGCATATGTGTATGTACATGTCTTTTTATGTATATTATGTTTACTTAATTATAAGTATGTAGTTAAATTTAATAATCTTTTTTTCCTTTTTTTCTTCGGTATGAGTTATACCTTTTAAGATAAGGCTATTTTTTAATATTTTTTCTTTTACCTTATGTTTTTATTTTTTTTTAAATTTTTGTACAAACTCAATACTATTTACTTGATGGTAGAAGGGACTATGTATTCTCATCCCTTCTTCCATCACAATAAGTTAGTTTTAAGTATGGAGGTCTCTTTGTTTGTGTCGGAACCTCCATTTCTCCACTTTAACTCCCTTTTTTTTGTTAGAGGGAGGGGGTTTTTAGTGGGTAAAAATCCCACACGCTGATTTTTGTTCCCTTGTAGTGCAATCTATGTGCACTGCAGCAATAAAAACAAAATTCTTTTATATCAGTGTCTTATGAAGATTTTCCCCCTCCCGCTTAAAAAAAAAAAAAAAAAGATATGGATCAGACGCGTATGGTGAAAGCGAAGTTATCCAAGGATCAATCGAATGTTTAATTTTTCGTAGTTTGTTGGTTTGTGACGTCAGCTACAACTTCTTCTGCTATAATGCAAGAAGTATATTTATGATATACTTCTTAAGATCAGGCGCTGGAAGTGGAATATTCGGAACCGGTAAGAACGTAGCAGCTTACCCGGACGCTTTATCAGCTAGTTCGTTGTAGGCTGTCGATCGGTGTGGTGCGAAAGCTCCAGTCGTCAAGCGTAAGGCAGAATTATGGATAATATTGATGGTTTTTAGGGTGAATGAGCAAGCTGAAGAATATAAGCGGCTCCATAATCGGTTCTTGATCAGATTAAACAACGATAAATTTGTAGTAAGGAGATTGAGTTAGCACCATAGAGAGTAATTTCTGCAGAATATTCATTTTTCGGTAATAGTTTTATTTTAACGTTGTTTACATGAGGTTTCCATGTTAACTTTGAGTCTGTTGAGTCTAGAATCAATCCAAGATAGCGGACTGTCGACCGTTACAGGAGCTATGTTAATAGACCTGACAGCTATGATACAGTTAGTCTCATAGGTTAATAAAGTACAAATTATATAAGATATGTAAAGATTATGAAATAACAAAAATTGTATTTACAATTTTAAAGAACAGAAGATTTTTACCTGCCTATGGACGGAAAAAAGAGCAGATGGTAACGTTAGAATAATGGCTTATCCCAAAGGAGTGTTTTGACTATGATCTTCTTCAATGTATATACTTACGACCAGACGTGCACAACGTAAATCAAACATTTTTTGTTTTCAGACGATTTAGACACTAGAGCGCGAGAAAATCATTTAAGGAAATAGAGAAAAAACTCGCATCAACTTAACGTACCATGATAGACTATTACGCTGGAAATAAACATCGTCCGAAAAAGACATAAGTATCAACATTCCACCTCAGAAACAGATAAGTAAAAAGAACCCTAAATATAAAATGAGAATAAGAAAGACTAGGAAATGTTGCTACATCTAGGTATATTGGAGTTCGACATGACCTTAATCTGAAAACGACATATATGGGAGTATAGAAATGATATAAAGTTTAAATAACAAATTGACTTTTGTTGGAAAAATGAAGTAAAAAATATCTGCGAGGCTGTAGTTAACTTTTGAGTAATGACCGTTTATTATCTATTTCACACTTACAACCGCATAATTTAGTCGATTATTAATTATTAATTAATTAATCGTAAACATGTTGATTGTTATTGTATATAAGACCAATATCAAAAAACTAAAACAGATCTTAAGATTATATCAAAGTTCTAAAATTAACGAAACAAATAAAACGTGTCGTTTGGATGGGCTCTGAACAAACTGTTATTTGTACCATTTTGTATTATACTTCAAATATATATAAAAAAAGTGTCGTCTTTTAAATCGACATCAATAATCCTTTCTTTAGAGGGTACATCCTGTTTTACACCACCTGAAGACGATTTAATTAGGCATATCCGTTATTCGCTGAATTAGCACGAGAAATGGCCTACAAGCTACTTCGTTTACGAACGTGAAATGAGAAAATACAAAACGAAAAATTTCGATTAATTAAAAATTATATATATATATATATATATATATATATATATATATATATATATATATATATATATAAGTTAAGGAAAGAGAAAGGTTAAATGGTTTTAGGCAAAATGATGGATACGAAACATTTCGACGAAAGTCTCCGGAATATCATTATTACTATTATTGTTATTATTATAACTACTATACAACACGGTCCACACATACACACACACATTTATTTTTGTATTACACGCGTAGCTATATTACTGTCATTCTCGATAAAAGCTCATCTTTATAACTACTTGTCGCATATAATTCGAATTCAGGGACCGTGTAGCAGGCTCGGAATTTGTATCAGGCTCATCTTCTAATATTTAATAATGTTGTAACCCCCCATTCAAAACGGATTAATGTCGAGAACAGCCCTTCGGCAAATGTTATTCTTACCCTTTGTTTCGAAACGATTCCGCTATTAATTACAACGGAAGCTTAAGCTTTGCCGAACAAGCAAAATTAGTTGCACGTTAGCTTTCTTCTTTAATATATTTCTACATTACAAGATGCAAACACATACATATATATATATATATACATTTTCTCTTACACATATATATATATATATACATACATATATATATATTTTAATGTACGTGAATAATTTAACGCTGTCTCGTGTTTGTCAATAATTATTGCAGGGAGATGTATTGATTGAACTTTTAAAATTTTCTAACCAACTGGTTCTTGTATAGTAAGATGAATTTTCCCTCTCACGTAATATGGCAAAATTACCCCTATATGGATATTTTTTTTTTTAGGTCGCTCTGCGCCAGTATCTCTTTGTACTATCTTTTTCCGACGTATCAGTTAACTAAAAGATACCTTTAACATCCTCCGATAGTTACTCATAGAGATCTAATAATTGTTGTTTGTATAGCTTCGGCGCCGTCCGACGATATATAACTTCGAACGTTATATCTCATCGAATTCTGAGGCCGAATGATAGATATTTCAAGTTATTAAAGAATTCTTGAGCGTACTTACGTCTCGCTTTAATTTCAATATCCGTATCTAGATTCACCGTAACACTCCGAGATAACCGGACCTACTGATCTGTTGAACATTTTCGTCCTTTATAATTATAATAATTACAAGTCATTTTGTTTTATTTTTGAAATTTTACATTTTCGCCTATTTAGTAGATTTTGCTTATTTCGTCAAATTGATCTAACAAGCTTTGACGCTTACCCACCCACATTAGACGAAGTAAAATATAATTAATGAATATATGCAGCGTTAGACGACGTGAAAGATATTAAATAAGGGATCTACCACAGAAAACGGAGTGTAGAAGGAAGGTTAAGCGATAATCTGTGACGATGGTATAAAGGACAGTCAATGAGGATGTGGGAGACAGATAGAATAAGTCAGCACACGGCAAATTCTGGAGCAGAGGTCCTGTTGATGAGGTATGCGTGAGTGAGTCGAATATGTCCCAATCGCAATCTGCTGATGATGACATATTATCTGCGATTTGCAAGAGATGTTTTCCAAGGCTGAGTTAAGCTCTTGATATCTGACGAAACTTATTCGATTGAGGAGTTAGTTGCCACTTTTTCTGCGACAGCTTTTGAAGTCCATTTTTTATTTGTTTCTTCAGGTCGGATGCTGGAACTGGGATGTTGAGAACAGGTAAAGATGAGGTAGCATTTCTTGACGCTTGATCGGCAAGTTCATTCTCATGAATCCCCGAGTGAGCTGGGATCCACATGAAGACGACGCCTCGATTTGGTTCTTCCATCATCAACTTTACTACTTCTTTAGTTACTGGGTGCTGATCCTGGCTGAAAACATCGTGGAGAGCATCGGAACATGCAATCAACGACTGCTGAGCAGAAGAGCTCATTATGGACTTCACAGCGAGGAGAATTGCGTATAGTTCAGCGGAAGTAACGGAAAGTGTCTCAGGAAGCGAATGATAAATGATGACTGCTCCATCCTTGACAACATGATACTATATCTCATGTTGTCCATACAGAGGATTACAAAGGCATACCCATAATTTAATACGTATATACACAAAGTATCTAATAGCACAAATTTACCAACTCCTAACGAACATTCGGCAAATAATTAACAATTTTTTAAATTTCTTATAGCTTATACCCCTCGGCAACGTATTATAAAAATACCCACCTATATGCAGCCTGCATTTTCCTATGTGATATTTATGATACCTATACGAATCAGCTATATTCCGGCCAACGGATCTGGTCTTATTAAGTGCGGTATGAATTTTAAAATAATACCTGCTTATATAAACGCAACAAATGTTAGCTATAAATATGCGGAATATTTCTAATAGTAACAATAATGTCGATATGTTATTAAAGATATGCATAAACGAAATGACAAGCAACAACGATAACGATTGATTTCAACAATTTCATTTTTACAGTGTTACAATTACAGGTAAGTTCATTAAAGCACCTTAGTAATAACCTTAGCAAATTAAGAGTATAAAACAACTTGAACTTGAATTAAAATTTAATTTTTATAATAAATATATTAAATATATTACGCAGGAAAAATTAAAATAGAAAAAAAATCACAAAAGAACGAAACGCTTTAATTAACTTTAAATTAGTCGTAATGATAATAACTTAAATCGCGTAATTGATTTTTAAATTAAATTAAATTAGTTATAAAAATCTGCGCTTAAGTCTACGATGTTTTGTAACGTTCGCGTAGATATGTCGTAACTGCTTATACTTTTAATTAGCTCATTATCGTGATTTTCACACTTTTTACAAAATTTTCGCGATATTTCGCTAATATATGCAATAAAATATATATGCGGAAGTTTTAATTGATTATGTAAGCGTGACATTTTGTCGTATCGCGTAGCATTCAGCGAAATTCCGCAGCAATGATTTTGCATTATCAGTAATTTTTTATAAGTACTATCAGATAGACCACACAGGAAAAGCATATGACAATCTTGATTACGGTAGTCGTACTAAGACCGAACTTTTTATTAAATATGGAGTACAGAATGTGGATAACTTTATGAGCTCTCTCAACAGCGTACTTAACGTGGTTATTAAACGTTAAACGACTATCCAATCTACCTTCAGCCACTATCATGAGTGAATAGTCAGACAGTGTTCAGTTATCATCTTCTATCGCATCGCCTGTAACTGGCATTTCCGATCCATCGAATTGCCCGTTTGCATTTAATTGCTTAGTCTGTCATGCATTATCATCTTCCTTCTTCACGTCGACATACTATCTCATAAACATCTTCTTCCGTCCTCTCCTCAAATTAATTTATATCGCTCATCTGTTCTTCATTAAAGAAGAATAAATAAAATCGTAATAATTCTGTCGGTTCTAATTTCGTCATATCAGCTTTACATATATACTTTTTTTTTTAAAATGCTAAAATTATAATTGGCCAGATAGCCATCCAGCAATTGGACTGAAATGCGAAATAATTTGTTAAGGATTAGCATCCAGCGATGGACCCCACTGAGAAATTAGGTTAATTACACAGAAATATGAGCTACCAGTAGACTGTTCCAATTTTTACAGTAAAATCAATTGCAATCGCAAAAAACTCTCGGATATATCATAAATATTTCGTTCTGTGGTCACGTGATGATACTTTCAGATTTCCTCAGCTGTCCGTAAGCAGTATCGTCCCACTCCTCTCCGAAGGAATATCATCTAGTACTCAGCAACTTTAAGAATGTACCGCGTCCAAATCTAACGTCATTTTCACCTGCTTCTGTCGATTGCTTGGGCATACTGAAATTGCTGGCAATGAAAATTCATCGCGACGTTCATTCGGAACGGTCTATACGATACTGCTTACTAAAAGTCTGCAAAAATCCTATGACTGTCTCTCCCCGGGCGGGTTAAGGTCGCCGTAAAAACCTTAAATAAATGTTACGCCTCAGTAACAAACCGTTGCCTTGCGGTTAGGATTTTCATCCAAAGACTTGGTACAGGGAAGCAGCTGTTACCAATACCTTCTTGGAGCGTATGACAAATGATGTCGGTAAGGTTCAAGTTAGGACAATCGTAAGGCGAAAATCACATATTGATTTAATCGACTACGGTACTCCGATGAGGAAAGCAACGAAAAACTACTTCATTAATTATTTCCAAGAAAACCATTATGTTCACGAATTACTCAGAATCAGATTTGTTACATGATCCGACTGACAATCGGCGTCCTGGATGTGAAATATGCGACCGTGTCATGCGACCCGAGTGACGATTGGCGCTGCAAAGTCATGGCTCAGACTTGCAGTGTGAAATATGCGATTGAACCTAAAAGAATCAATCAAGAAGGATAAAAAGATTTTAAACATTGCAACGTGGAATATAAGAGGGTTAAACCAGGTAGAGAAACTAGCTATAGTAGAAAGAGAATGTGAAAGACTTGGCATCAGCATAACTGGTTTAAGCGAAACTAATTGGCAAGGAGACGGCCACTTTCTAACATCTTCAGGTAATAAAGTTTATTATGCAGGCGGAACAGAACACAAAAAGGGTGTGGCTTTCTTAATTAATAGAAAACTGAGTAATTATGTAGTGGCATTTGAAGCAATAAATGATAGAGTGATTTATTTAAAACTGTTGACTAAACCGATGCCTTTACACCTACTACAAATATATGCACCGACTGCATCAGCTCATGACGATGAAATTGATTTTATGAAAATCTACAAAATATTATGAGTAGAATCAGTAAAAGAGAACCTATGTTAATTTTAGGTGATTTTAAAGCCAAAATCGGTGACACTGCGAAAGAGAACAGTTTGTGTAACGTAATAGGTAAATTTGGATTAGGAAAAAGAAATAAAAGGGGGTAACCGATTATTAGAATTCTGTATTACAAATAGCCTATATGTAACAAATACTGGCTTTAAAAAACATCCACGTCGATTATATACATGGAAATAGCCATCTGGAAATTCGAGGAACCAGATAGATTACATACTGGTGAGATCAAGATGGAAATCATCATACAACATATCCTAGTGCTGAATGTGGAACTGACCACAACTTACTAGGAGGGAAATTTATAATGCGATTGAAAAGAATTATATGCACATCTCATAAAGATAGGACGATAATAAATAAGCCGGATACTTTCTGTTCCGCAGTAAATAACAATATCGAACAAGATAATCGAAATTGTGAATCGCCTAATGATATTTAGCTGAAACTGACCTCAGCGATTGAACGGGCAAAAAAAGATGGATCAAATCCGATGAGTATACGGAAAAGGAAAACCTGGATAACTGATGACACAATAAAATTAATTGAAAGACGTAGGAACACAAAAATCCATGGTAATGATGTGAAGTATAGGCAATTATGCAGAGATATCCAACGTGCATGCAGAAAGGATAAGAATAGATACTATGGAGATCTATGTAAACAAATACAAGCTCACAAGGAAACGAATGAAACTAAAGATATGTTTAAAAAAATACGCATAGTTACTAGAGAATTTAAAGCCAAACCATGGGGTATTGTAAACAACACCGGGTCGTTAATAACCGACATACGTGAAATAACGGAATATTGGCGTGATTACTGTCAAAAATTGTATACAGATATAAATAGAAACACAAATAGCAATTCAACGCAAATAAAGAACAATAAATTTGAACAAGAACCTATGCCTTTACGCGATGAAGTAAAACAAGCGATTGTCAAGCTAAAAAATGGAAAAGCTGAAGGAGAAGACAAAATTCCTGCCGAAATAATTAAAATATTATCCGGAGTCACTTTTAAGTTCCTATATAAATTATGCTGTAAAATATGGAATACATGTGAATGGCCGCGTCAGTGGACCACGTCAATTTTAATACCGATACATAAAAAAGGGTCTACAAAAAGTTGCGATAACTATCGTACAATCGCCCTCATTCCACACGCTTCTAAAATACTATTACACGTAATAAATGAGCGTTTAAAGTCTTATCTTAATTGGGAAATTCCTGACGAACAAGCCGGTTTTGTCGCAGGAAAAGGTACGCGGAATCAGATTTTGAAAATGAAACAAATTATAGAAAAAGCCAGAAAATAATATGTGCCTGTATATATAGCATTTATAGACTATAAAAAGACTTTCGACAGCGTGATATGGGACAAGCTACGGATAATTTTGTCCGAAATGGGTGTTTCTAATCATCTTATAATGCTAGTGAAATCACTTTACGAAAACAATTATAATACAGTACGAGCAGATAATTATTTCTCTAAACCTTTCAAAATATCAAAAGGTGTTAGACAAGGATGTATCCTATCGCCACTTTTATATAACATATACTCTGAATATATAATGCAACGTACTCTTGCCGCAGAGGAAAGAGGTATTTCAATTGGTGGAGCAAAAATTAATAATTTTTGAGATATGCCGATGACACGGCAATTTTTGCATCATCTATGGAAGAATTAAGTACAACTTTAAATAAACTGACGACAGTAAGCCATGAATTCGGTATGCGTATAAAGAAAAATAAAACAAAAATTATGATAGTGGATCATAATAATGAAAACATATCTAATACTTCACAACAATTACACGGATATGAAGTCGTCAACGAATTTGAATATCTAGGTGTCCGGATCAACAATAAAGGAGGCTCAAGCAAAGAAATAAGGAGACGATCTGCGATGAGTCTAAATGCTATGAATAAGTTGCAACGTATCTGGCGGGATAGAAATATCAATTATTCTACAAAAATACAACTTGTTCGTTCCCTGGTGTTCTCCATCTTTACCTATGGTTCCGAAACATGGGTAATAAACTCCACGGATCAGCAATATATTGATGCATTTGAAATGAAATGCTGGCGCATAATGCTGGGTATAAAATGGCGCGATAAACAAACGAACGTCTCGATCATTAAGCGTTATAGATAAACGATTGCCACAAGACATACGCGATAAAATGCACAAATTTTTCGGTCATATAATGCGTGCACGAGACTTAGACAGGACAGTCACACTAGGAAGAATGAACGGACATAGATGAAAAGGTCGGCCAATGACCCGATGGACGAAACAAATATGCCGACGTGTTAAACTGTCAATACCAGATTTGGTACACTCGGCAGATGATCAACAACTGTGGAGGAATTTGATTGCTACATAATGGTCACGACGGTCAATTATGATCAATATACGACTGTAGATATATATATATATATATATATATATATATATATATATATATATATATATATATAAACATTTACTTAATGGGCTACACAGGTACAGAAGAATACGAAATTTATAGGACGGAAAATAAGTTTGACAAGGTGGTAACTATTTCATCCATAAAGTAGAGTTAGCGCGCGACTTTAAGTGGGAGAGAAACTGTCATTTAGTTTTGAAAAAAATATGGTTGGTCGTTAGATCCTTTTCGTCGAAATGACGACAGTCGGGTAGTAAAATATTTTGGATAGGAAATGGGTATGAGTCAGTTGTATGTGACTATGGAGATGTAATTACTATTTTTAGTGTATGACTCCTACAGTTTTTCCGATTTATTCGGTTAAGGCGGATAATTTTCTTCTTCGTAGACGTTCAATTTCCTCCGAGTAGTCTATGAGGATAACTGCAACAGAACTATCGTGTCCAAGTCTACGCAAGGTATTTCGTAACTTCATGTGATATTACCTCTATTACGTATCAAGATCGTGCTGAATTGTATGAGAACTAAATGGAACATCGAAGCTTCGAAAAATCGGACGTTCGAAATAATAACGTGCAATAAAAAAATCTGTATAACGTCGCTAAATACAATAAATATTTCGAAGCTCGCGCACCGGACCGTAAATATTTTTTATATCGACCACGGGGTCATTAAATGAAAAACAGAAAAATCGAATAAAAAAAAATTGTTTTGGCTTTCGAACGGATTTTTTTCTATCGACGGAATCGAATTTGATAATCCGATAAAACGACTTTATTTACATTTTACTAGTCCTGGACGTTTGGTACCTCGTTGATTCGTAACTTAAGTATCGCGATAAAATATTTTCGCACACGAGCATTATCGTGCCACCCACCTCCGTCTTTAGCCATAAAACGAAAGTTAACGTTAAAAATAACGACGATAATTCCAACGTCGATAACGATAACGATAACGGGGTGAAGAATTTGGTAAATAATTTTCGTAAAAATAATCGCCTTATCCGAGTCTAAGATAAACGACATTGCGTAAATCTCCGAGAATATCGAAACTATTTTCACGAGAAATTGTTATTATTATTATTATTGTTCGTTACTTATTATTCAATTGCACGCAATTTTTTTCTTTATTTTTTTTTTGTAAAAACGAAATAATCTTTGAAGTGTAAATAAACAATAAAAAAGTAGTTAAAAACGCTACATTTTTTATTATATACGTATATAAAGATGACAAAGTTTTTCAGCTATTAATTATCGAGCAGACGTGAAAAAATAAAAATATATACAATTTATAAAAAATATAAAAGAAAAAATCGAAAAAATAAAATTAAATGCAAGAAAATACTTAATTTAGTACAATATTACAAAAAATATTAAACCAGTTTATAAACTAATCCGATAGCGAATGCGTTAAACAACGTAATTGACAAATCAAAAACTTTATACCGACGACGATATCGCCACCTACCCCGATATTGTAAGTCATCAGAACCTGGGTACCTGGAAAGTGTAAATCTCGACTAGATAAATAGTTTTTCAGAGAAAACTTTGGGAAGAAAAGCTGCTTTATATATTTAGCATTAAGCCTAGTGATTATACACGCACGTACGATTACAAAAAGAGCAAAAAAAAACCACGAATGCCCCGAAGGTGATTTGCGATATGAATTTCGAATAAACGACGGTCGGCAGTTTCAGATTGTGAAACTTTTCATAATGGTCAAAAAGACGAAGATTTTAAGCACGAAGTAAAAAATTAAATATAGTCATCATCTCTCGCCGTACGTATATACACACTTACACCACACACACACACACACACACACACACATATATATATATATATATATATATATATATATATATATATATATATATATACATAAAAGTCTTTAAACATATACTAAATAAGGATAAAAAAGTAAGTGACGGGTGCTGCGGATGGATTAAAGGCATTAGGGAAAAAATATACTTTTTGACTAAATTACAAAAATCTGCTTTAGTGGATCATAAAAATAAAAGAATAATAAAACACTGTATCGAACACAAAAGCCTATAATAAGAATAGGAGAAAATAAAAATAGAGAAATGAATAAGACGAGGATGTCGTATATTAACGGGACTTTTTAATATATGTACACAGAAAAATAATGCGTGATTTTAAAGAGAAAAGTAACTGGTGCATCAAAATGGGAGAATCAAAGATGTTGATGTTTCGTTTCGGCAGATGACACAAGGAAGCAATGAAGAAGAACTTGATGAATAACAGCTAGCGATTATACAGCGAAGAAGTATAATATGTTAATAAATGAAGAAAAAACGGTACTTATGAAAAGTAGAAGAATTAAATGAATAGGCAACTTATATCGACATAACATGAGGTTCGTATAATTGAAGGACAAATGTAAGGAAAACGATACAGAGGAAGAACAAGAAGTAAATATATAAATCAAATAATAGAAAAGACGGGAGCAACACGTTATGCAAACCTTAATAAAAGAACTGAAAAAAGACAATTTTATTGAACTCACTAGGATGGTGAGTAATAAATATTATCCACCAATCTACGGATCGAGGAAAAGATGAAAACTTTGAAACTCATACTTCGCTTTATTTCGGTCATCCAAGTTTTTTTTTTTTGTATATATATAATATATATATATATATATATATATATATATATATATATATATATATCAGCAAGAATGCCGTAACTTCTCAGATAAAATGAGTAGTAGGTCAGTTAACTATGACAGGGATATAATCGTAAAACGGTTTTGTGATTTATTCAGTAAGTGTCAGAATTATATAATGCTCATCTAAATGCGTGTAATTCGGCTGAAAATAATTCGTATTCGTAAAAAAAAAAAAAAAAAAATTGAAATACCAACTACTGGAGAGTTATTAGTATGTTGCAGAAGAAGTATAAACTATATACTAAAATACTTTGACCTACCGAATTGATTGTAGCCGACGGAAGAAACAATCAAGTTGATTCAAACTACTTTAGATAAGCGAGTTACGAATAAGCAGAGTGTAACAATTGTTGAAAAGGTATACCAAGCGGCAATTATCAAAATACGTAAAATGAACAGGTCCGTCTAAGAATAGGTGTCAATGAAGAAGAAGCTTCAAATAAAAATTAAAATTATATATAAGGTCATTTGCGTCTACGATAGAGTGCAATTTAGATAATTATAGATAACATTATAGTTCTACAAATAATTCTGCCATATACATATCAAAAATACTAATAGATAATTTTATAGAAATTAAACGGAAAATGATGTCTTCTATAAGATTATACATACTTTAGTACTTTAAAATAGAAATAAAAATAATTCCAGCATACGCAGATTAAAAATTATATCTTCTCGTATAGTTTTGCAGTTTTTAAAAATCAGAAAAAATAGTTTATACCGCAGCTTCGTCGTTATCGTATTCTGTAGAAATTCTTCTATTTGTTCGTATGAAAAGATTCCTTCACGTTCGTTGTTCACTTTTAGACATATGGAGGTGACATGTTCAATGAACAAATTTCGATTCACAAAACATATATATGGTGGTGGAGGTTCACTTTGCAATAAAGTGTCCATGGGTTAGTTTAGTGTGGCCGATGCGGATTCGGTTTAGTACAATCTCTTATTATCGTCTGTTTGCGCGCTGTGCAGTTTCTCAATGTTCTAGAGCAACTTTAATTTGTCGTAACTTGTTGTTCAATTACGCCTTCCATAATTGATCGCTGACATTAATTGCTTTTTGTATTTAATAAGCCTTTAAAATACGCTGATACAGTCTGCATACTGTTATCCCTGGTTTGAATGGAGTGACGGTAATTTCATTTAAATGTAGGTGTCTGAAATAGTACACCTGACTACAAATGGTTTATTTTCATCGCGATAGATCTTATGAAAATTAGGATGAAACATTTTATAGTAATTAATTTGCCGCCGCTGAGCTTCACATCGTACTTCAGTGCTTATTCGTCAATGTTTTACTGATATCATGTTTGTTCGTACATGCAAACTAATAACTGGACTCGTACAGAAAGCTCCGTTGCTGTGCAGGATTTTTTTTAGTAGATTAAGAGCTTTTGTGCACTTTCGTATATTCGATGAGTGGTTTCAATTTGTTGTCAAATACGAGTCCCAAAAAAGTCGTTTTGGATTTGTTGGTTATGTGTGTATCTTTCAGTTTTAACTTAATCTCGCGTACTGTAGTTTTCTTGGTAAAATTTATTACACAAGTTTTGTTTGGTGAACTTATAGTAGTATTCGAGACAATATTTAACCGACTAAAACTAGAGTATACAGTTAGATTCAACTGCCTCGAGAAAGATCGGTACACAGCCCGATTGAATGGACAGAGTATACTATAATTATATATATATATATATATATATATATATATATATATATATATATATATATATATAATATACACATAAAATTAATTTAAATTTTTTATTTGACCAGGGGTAAAAATGAGTGATTCCACTTAAAAGTATATTTTTGATCGATTAACTTCCATTATATGCAAGTGGCAGTCTGCAGTTTAGGATTGATAGTTTGGACGGTGACGACTAGAAACGATTTTTAGAAATATTTTACACTTCATTATATAGGGTATATTTATGTTATCGGGGGAAATTTAAATTTATTAAAAACAAGAACTGAACTTATTTCACACCGCACGCAATCATTTATGAAATTCATAAACGTGACGGTTGATCCCAAGTAATTTTCTAGACATATGGTAATAGATTTCATAGTATATCTATATCTATCTATCGGAGCTATTGTATTTACTATACATACATTTATATATATAGTCAAGGGACCTACACAAGGAAAAGACATTCTAACTAAATTTGATATCTAGACATCGATAAAGCAACGTCGGCATAAAAGAATTGATGCAGAAAACAAAGATACACTGCAACTTTTGAAGTCCAACTTTTAAATTTAAAACTTTTGTCGTATCCACACACACACATACACAACATTTTTTACATATATATATAATATACATATCAGATAAAAGAACGTTCTTGATTCCCGTGTGATTTCAGCTGAATAAAAAGACCGGAACCGATTAGGTACAGTTAACTATTTTCAGGTGGGAGACGTGTGTCGCCATTTCATATTTAGCTAACGCGGATAGGCGGAAAATCAGGGAATGGAAAAGAGTTTTTCAAATTTTCAAGTTGTCGAGTGAAAAGCAAATGAGACGCGAAAAGTTGCAATAATCGAACGTCGTGTTTTTTTGTCATAGCAGCGACGTTTATAGTCTCAGAAAGAAAAAGATGGAAAGGAGGTGCGAGACGAAGTATAAAACTTTTAATAGTACTTGGTGGTCGGTTCAAAAAGAAAAGACCGTAATTGGATGATACGAGCAGGTTCCAACGTCGCTTTAAACCGTATCAATCAAACGTCGTGTATTAAAGTTGGTGAAGAGGTGACTGAAAGAAAAAGCCGACATAAACTGCCGGATAAAAGGAGGATGCTGAAAGTAGAAAGTTTAATATTCTCGGGAACGGTTTGTTGCACGGACGGCGGCTGTATCGCGAAGATAAAAAGAAAAAACACGCAGACCGGATTTAGTTTTCCGTTTGACAAAGTAGCAGAAATTTTCTGAAAAGTGTGGCCAAGTGTTATCGAAAGTTCGCCTTCGGAGCTTTTTTATCGTTCCGCGTACTATGTCATTTCTCGAAATATTCCGCCCCCCCCGATTATTAGATCCGTACAAACTTGCACTATACGATCGAGAGAAACGGGCGAATTACGAAAAATCCAGATTTATTGAGTCGAGATTCTATTTTTTTATAGCGGGAATTACGACTGACCCAACGTGGAGTTTTCATATTTAAAATAAGCTCGGACAAGTACGTTGAAAATATTTCTATTTATAGCCATCTGAGGATCGAGACTACGTAGTACAAACGTAACCGACGAAATGAATTCAAACAGAAAATATCGCTGTGCCTACTCGGTATTTAGATGATAGTGAAACTTCTTTAAATTACACAAGCAAAAAGTTATTCGATAATAAATGATAATCTAATAGTAGTGAAAGTCTCGAAGAAATATAACTGCCTAAGTTTAATGGATATTTCTCCAACAGATTTTGTGCCTGTAAAAAGCTAAGAACATGATTCGACCACCTCGCCATTGGACAGCGTAGTTTTAAACCATAAATTTATAATTTTGTTTTCCACAATCGAGAAGTCACAGATAACCGCAGCTACTCAAGATTATTAGTATCTAACGTGACTAATACGCGAGCTCGAGTTTAAAATTAAGAGAATTTCTACAACGATTCTTGTTCATTACAACTGATAAAGCTTAAACGTCTGGTAGTATAATTTTTAGACATTCGTCTGACATCAAATATCAAGCGAGGGGAATTAAACCTGAATGGACAGTTCTGTATAGCTAGGAGCGAACTAAGATACTTCTTATTTATGAAGTAAAACTTCTATTGGCGCGGTAAATATGGGGAGTTAACCCGCAACAAAACGAGCAAGCAGAAATAACAGACGAATATATATATATATATATATATATATATATATATATATATATATATAATATATATATGTGACTGTGTACCAAGACCCGCCTATCAAACCACGTTTTGTATATGTATATTATATATATATAACTTCTATTGGCGTGGTATATATGGGGAGTTAAACCGCAAAATGAGCAAGCGAGCGAGCGGAAATAAGATACAAATATATATATATATATATATATATATATATATATATATATATATATATATATACGACTGTGTACCAACACCAGTATATCAAACTATTGTTGCATTAGGTGTGTCACAGAGGTAATGGACGGATATATATATATATATATATATATATATATATATATATATATATATATATATATATTACATATTATTATATATATATCCGGTCCGCATGTACCGCGCTACCAACACCCGTCGTCAAACAACGTTTTGCAACGTTTCTCGCATCGATTTATACACACATAGGTAGGCTTATTTTTCGTGTGTGTGTGTTTATGTATACACATGCGTAAAAATTTAAAGAAAAACTGTGTATCGAATTTAGTTAAAATGTCTTTAAGCTTCACTTCTTCTCTGCGCTTGGAGAAGCGATTTTTTTTGTTTAAACTTCTACTTCACCAAGAACGTTGATATTGCTAATTACGCAGTCGTACACAATTGAACTTACATAATAACTATGCGAATTCTGATCCGGAAAACATTTGCTATAATTCGGATGAAATTAGTATACAGAATTACGATAAGGGTGTCAACCAGTATTACGACGTCTATATGGAATAGCTATTCGAGTCAAAGTAGCGTTTTAATTTCGGTACGCCTAGATTATAGATACCGACTTGTGATAATTAATTTTCTTTTGACGAATACGGTTTTTATCTAATTATTAATTTATTAAACCGTTAAGGACGCAATCGATATCGCATTTACGCGAATAACTTGTCGATTTATACATTTTGATCGATGGTATCTAATTTTGTATATTCAAATCTAACGTCCGAATCGGTGTGGAAAACATACACGAATTTATAAGTCCACGCGAATATTAAAAATGTACTAAATTTTTTCTTTCTTTTTTTTTTTTTTTTTTGTATTATACTCTATAAAATTCGAACGAAATTATTTAGGAGAGCACAAGTATAGTAAATGTTCAACGAGTAAACTTTAAAATTTACATTAATTCATTCGACGTTTACCGAGCGTGTGACGCTGGAAATATTTCCAGATAAATTATGGCAAAATAGAAGCCGAAATATCCACACTGCCATTTTCAAAACGGTAAAATTATTTAATTAACTTCACCGGATTCAACAAAAACAACGCTAACTTCACAGCCATCGATTAATCTATCCGGACTGATTACACTCTGAACTACGACAATTACATTATACACAATATCCAGTTGTGTAACTGAATAGAACGATATAAAAGTCGACACAAATACTATGGCATACGCTACGTAAACGCGATTAATCAACTAACAGAAAATAAAATACTTGTACGATACAAAAACTATGTAATAACTGTGGCATAAATTAAGTAGACACGATTAATCAACGAAACAAAATGCCCGCACGATGAAAATTACTAAAGTAAATATACACTGAAATTCACTGTAGGACAAAGCGATAGATAAGGATAGTAAATAAAAAAAAATCATTACATTAAAAAAACAATTAATACCGAAACACGCGGCCTATATTTCCTATGTTCAGAACGATACGGTTCCGTATGTTGTGTGTGTTCATAAGTAATACCACGTAGATTATGATGAAAGTGATCGAGCTGTTTACCTCCAAGAAGATGGACAGACAACCTAATAGGACAGGTAGATCATAATTATATGGATTATTGAGGCCCACGATCGAAGAATTTATGAGAGGCATACACCAAACATTGGTGTCAGAAGGCTTAAAGAATAACAATTATATATTATATATATATATATATATATATATATATATATATATATATATATATATATCCCATATGGATCCATTGCTGGACATAGATTCTCCCCAATATCTTCCATTCGTTTCGGGTCTGAACTTTCTAAATCCAGTTCATATATAATATTAAATCACGCCACGTATGCAAAACTTACTGATATGCATTCGGAATTGTATCTTTCGTATTTACTTTCATACACAAAAAATAATGTAAAAAAAATGGTCGTACGTGCAAAACGCATTAAGAATATAAATGGATTAATATAAGATGTGACTATGACACGTTAAAGTCTCACCGTGCGTTCTACTAGGTATAAACATATTGGAATTAAGAGTAGGTTTTTTAAAAATAATATTTAGCGTTGATTTCAATTATGTTTATTCATACAGTTACACTTGTATACATATATACGAGTGACATATATGTGTGATCATATGTATGAGTGTGTGTGTGTGTACACGTATGTAAATACGTATCTAACTACCCTTCGTCGCATTACCTTATTTTCTTTATTTTTCTCGTAGTGTTTTCGATTTTTGCACTTTCCCGTATAACCCGAATATGTATGTTATATTTTATTATCGTTTGCTCTAATGCACTGCGCTACTAGTTTTAAAAATAAATGTTGAGGTATTAAGTGGCTTAACACCAAGAATATGTTGTAGATGCATTATATGATTTACATATATATATATATATATATATATATATATATATATATATATATATATATATATATATATATATGTAGATATATATATATATATATATATGTAGATATAGATTTTATTAAATACAAACATAATAATTATAATGGTTACCTGTAGTGGTTATATATATACATATAATATATATATACTTATTTATTTATTTATTTGACCTTAAATCCTTCATATATAAATTTTGAAAAATATTACACTTAGACTATCTTATTAAAAGGCAATGAGCAGTCTATATTGTACATTAATCTTAATGCATTATATTTAGAACAAACATATATTATATGACAAATATCTTCGGTATCATTACTGTAACAGTTACGACATATATTATTAATAATAATCTTCAATTTGTCTAAACAGTATGCAATAGAGAACCATGTCACCAATCTGGGTGAAAAGTCCTGTGCCCATTTAAAAAAAAAAAAAAAAACATGTCCAGGTAATATGTGAGACGTGTAAAATTTAATATTACAATTTTTATCCTTAAAACGAGCTAAGATATCGGGGAAAACAATTTTTATTTAATTTACCTTTAGCTTCTGTATCGTATCTAGATTTAAATTCAGTAAGAATTAAATTATCGATATATTTGACCACATTGAGTTATTTTGTTTTCGAAGATAAGGTATCTTTTTTTAATATATAAGACTATCGGCAATACACGTGCCAAAAAATATTAGGTACAGTAATATAAGATGTTACGTTTATTAGAAATTTTCTACAATTAGAATTAATATTACGAATACATTATTTATTTAAAGTCGGGTAATATGTGCACTAGCGTAATATGAATATAGTGATTGTATTAGTCCTTTACAGAAAATTAGTTTGGTAATTTAAACCCCGTAATTTTTATAATATATCTAGATAGGTAGATAAATGGAGAGAAGAAGTGAGAAAGAGTAGGGGTATAGGTATATCGTAGATATTTTGTATATCGGTAAAGTGCAGATACTTCGAAAGGATAAGTGAAAAGCCAATAAAATTACGATTTAAAATTGCAGCGCAGCCATTCCGAGTGAGTTGGCGACTTGAGAGAGAGAGAGTGTGTAACAAATTTTATGAGATATTTATACTTCGCATTATAAAGTCTGGCCACAATCATTTTATCGGTTCTTACTAGTTCATACAATCACACCGACCAACCTTTGAACGCGGCAACCGTATTTAGTTTTCAACGGTCGACAAATAAAAAATGGATTCCGAGGAATTATAGTTCGATATAAATCGTTGTATCATTTAGTCGTCGAGTGCGGCCGCTCGAGCTGTCGTAGAAATGACCGTTTTCTACCAAGAAATTTTCTCTATACTTTTTTTTATTTAATCATATTTATCATCTTATTCGATTGGTTCCGCTATTAAAATACCATCGTAAATTTATTTTCCAGAACAACTCTCTAAAACATTCTAGTCGGCAATTGATAGTTTTCTATGTACTTACACACATACCAATATGGATATATATATATATATATGTGTGTGTATTCTTCTTACTTGCAATGCCCGTTTAGTGGACGTGAGCGACGGAAGTGTTAAAAAGTTCTCGATTTCCGGCTATGTACGTGTCACGTTTCTTATTTTATAAATTCTCGTCCTGCGTTTTATATTATCTGTTCATCTCATTTTTCGCTGTTATTATTGTTACGTCTTTCCTTAAAAACGTGAAAACGATTAGAAAAATAATAACAAGAAAACGATTTACGGATGTGGTCACACTAACGTTCGTCTTATCGATCGTTAGTTTTGATCAAAATTTTCCAATAGTCGATAGTATGGGTATTAAGATACGATATATGTTTCCTTACTTTACCTATAGACTATTACATAACCGATATAAGTATCCATTTCCTTTATTTATTACTTCCATCTTATTCTAAAATTTCGAAATCTCTTGGCTCTATATCGGTTTCGTCGATTGCCCTTTGTCGAAAGGCAACGATGAATTGCAACAACTAGATTTATATATATATATATATATATATATATATATATATATATATATATATATATATATATATAATGTCTTTTACGTAACCTATGTATATATCTGTCCTATTATTATATTTGTTATTAATAATTTAATCTTTTATTTAATTTATTAAAATGTTTGACGTACACCTCTGTGAAGTGTGTATCTGAAATTAATTACACTTTCCCCATGCCGAAATTTGTATGCTACGATGAGCATTGTAGTCTATGTATATGTCCGATTATTATATTTCTTATTAATGATTTTAAATTTTATTTAATTTATTAAAATTTTTCACGTACACCTCTATGAACGGTATATCCGATATTAATTATACTTTACTCATGTCGAAATTTGTACGCTATGATGTAGGGTATGCGGATATCTGATCGAATTAGAAATGATAATATACGTGCAGTGTAGCGAAAACCATCAGTAAATACCGTCTTTAAAGATAGTATGGGCATCTAATGCGATACCCGGAAACGGTGAAGACTCATTTGAGGCTTACAAGTGAACAGCAATGTACTACTAGTAGAATGGCCGAAGTGAAATAGTTGAAAATCATCACAAAATCGCTGCCATCTGATCAAAGCTCTTGGAAACGTTCTATAGTAATAGCGTACTTGTACCAACGAGAAAATATTGTTGAAGAATAATAAATACACGAGTTATTAATGTTTAAAATGCGCGCACACCAAAGTATAAAATATGTAAGTGGACTTGTCTTTCAAAGTACTAACTCAAAAAATAATTACTATTTTTAAATTTTGATGGTTATATTTACGTAACAAAAAGCGTTAATCATATTGCTCGACCGGAATTAGAATACGATTTACAACAAACACATTTAAGAAAATATAGAAATAAAACGTAACATTTAAAATAAAATATAAAATAAAATGATAAATATAAAATAAAATATAAAATTTAAAATAACATCTATAAGATAATATAAAATGTAAATTGTAAAATAAAATGTAAAATATAAAACAAAATGCAAAATAAAATGTAAATATGAAGTAAAATGTAAAACAAGATGTCATAAAATGTAAAATACAACGTAAACTAAAATACAAATATAACATAAAATGTAAAATAGAAAATAAAATGTAAAATAGAAAATAAATTAGAAAATAGAAAAGTACTCTATAGCATTAGACACAGAATTATATATTTAAAAAAAAACCAGCACCCTTCAAAGACCAATTACTTTATTAAAGAATCGAACGATCAATATACGTATCGTGCGAAGGATGGTGAACAATTATCGTTAGTGCCGTTTTTTATACTAAAGGTTTGGAATACACAATGTAAAATCCTGTCATACCATAAAACGTTACATATAACAGTATTTATTAAGAGAATTCATTCGAATATGGATAACACAATAAATGTACTGTAGGTAATTCTAGCGTTATAATATTAATTCCAGGGATATTTCGAACTTATTCGTATCGATTTTGTTATATCGGATGAAGATATTTATTCTTATGGATGATCGTATATTATTAACGATTTTATCGAATATAAATTTCAGTTCGGTGATCTTCTCTATAAAAATAATTTAAAATATATTCAAGTTCGGACTATCGGCTAATATTGTCAATTCAGTGTCCACTGATTTAAAATTGATTTAAATTAATTTCAGAATTCCGATTTTAATTTTAGCAGTTGATTTTTGTTCTTGTTATTTTTGTTTATATTATTTTCACCGTATGATATAATTGAGATATTGCCAGTTAGTGAATTATTTCTTTTATTTAATTTCTATTATATAAATAAATAGATAACGTGAAATAAGAGTTATTTTTAATTAAGGGAAAAAAAACCTAAAAACTAATTATTCGAAGAAATGTCGATAGAACGGGGGTGGATCTGGGAGAAAGGAAAAATACGTAGTTGCTCGAAAAATATCCTGTAAACCGTAGGAAAATTGGAATGATGATAACGCGGCGATGTCAACGCGCGATATTACGTACAACGCATAAATATCATTATCATTATTGGTTTATTAATCACAGCTGTGCCGAAATATATATACGTGTGTGAATGTATGTGTAAATATAAAATTTGAGGATAATATGGGGCAGTATTTGAGAAGCATCGTGAAATAAATGTTCAAACAGAATTGAAACTATCGGCAAGAAGGTCAATACTCGACAAACAAAAATGTTCGCCGATAATTATCTCGATAAGAAAAATGAAATCCGGCAACCGTATTAAAAATGTCACCATATATACCAACCAAAGGGAAATTAATATATCAAGAATTGAAGCGGATAACGTGACGAACTATAAACAGACGGCTAGTTTTATAAAAACTAAACCATATACGGAGAAATCCTCCAAAAAAGCAAAACTACGATTCCAAAAATACACCGATAATGACTTAAACCTGAACTATCAACGGATCAATGAGAAAAAAGATCGAGGCAATGAAAGGATATCGTAAAATTTTAAGATTCTAATGAACATCTCACAGAACAAACGAATCTATTCTTAAAAAGCTCAGAGTCAGACTAGTCAACGGTTATTATCAAGAAAGGCGTGTTAGGCTTTTTCGGTTACAGAGCAAATGTGCTGGAGAAAATAATTTTGCGAAGAAATCCGAATAGGAAAACAAAAGGAAAATGTGTATGGTTACAGTGATTAAATATTGTGAAATTATCTGGATTAAAAGAAAAAAGAATTGGAACATTTAGCCGGAAAGTAGTATAAATAGCGATACGTTGTAATTTACGTAAAATAATGTACACGACTGTCGGCTCACGAAAATTCACGAATGTGTACCGTATATATGATCGTATATATATATATACATGATCGTAGTTTCGTATCGATATTTATAAAATAAATTAAATATAACTGTTCTCGAAGAGAAATGTCGATCGATTGATTAAAGATAATTAATTTTTTTATAAAGACCGGAAAAAAACAATTTGAAATAGTTTAACCAACATTAAACATTAAATTAAAATCTTTCACGGCAGCGTAAAATCACGAACACTAAACTTCGAATTAATTTCACGAGCGTTTTAACATTTCTCAGGTTTTTCAAGATGCGGTTAGTATCGTTTCTTCAGCGGACCAACCGAAAATCAGTATAGACAACCAACCGGTTTTAGTCGTCGGAGAAATTTGTAGACCAGGACGTAACACGGAAGATGTTTAAAATATCGAATAAATGTGGATAAAGAACAACGAAATTTGAAGAACAAAGAATCGATCACATTCTACAGCTGAAATAACGAAAGCGATCCTTAAAAAGACGAAGTCGAAATAATGGATTTGGGAAAATCGGACAAAAAGTAACTATGCGTAGATATTTTTTTATATATGTAAATCGCGAACGCTTATAATATATAAAAAAAGACGCGCATATCGGAATATATATAGTGAATGTATAAATACGATATAATGTGTGTGTGTGTATTATTGAATAAAAACGTGTAAAAACTGCGAATAAGAGTGTTTTTTATATAAAGACGGTGCAAGTTGGATGAGTTTCATATAGATTCGAATAAAAACAAACGCAACGCACGGAATATATAATGTGCATAAGACTGTTATCACGTGTTACTTTCCCGTACACCGTACGTAAAGTATCCTGTTATGTAACAAGATAATTTAATATATATTTCATTTTTGTTATTATTATTTTTTTTTTTGGTAGTGAAAATGACTGGTGTTAAAAACTAATATTTATTTTAACACCAGTATCAAACACACAGATGTAATTAAACAACTATTGAGCGAATCGCATAACATGAAATTAAAATTAAAGGATGGAATATTTGAAAACCTCGGGAAATTGTTGGGAGTATCGGTAAATTTAAAAAATTTAAATAATAATTTTGAAGAATTAAAGAGAAATAGTTAAGAAAATATTACGAACATTATTATTTCTCTTGTAATTTCAGATAAGAAACAAACTTAAGCTTCCAAGTTAATAAGTTGTTTACTAACAGTAATTTAGTAACCGAAAACTAATTTGAAACTTTAATAATTGAGGATACTCGTAATTCCGAAAATAGTAATTTGGAATACTGACCTAAATAAAATTAACACATGTCAAATAGTTGTACAATCTTTTACGTCTTCAAGCACATTATCGGCCAAATAGGCGACTATTATCGTTTGAGCCAAAATATCTTCTTTATCAGTGGCGGCTCGTATGTGTAATCGCTGTACTCGCCGAGTACAGTAGAGAAATGGAAGAATACAGCTTATGAAATTTTATTATAGTTTTCTTTTTCTTCAAAATGAAACTAAATTACATTTGCGAATGCAAAAAGTTTACCAGTGCGGATACATAATAATCTTTAAGAGTAATGGCGCATATACAGTATACACGTTTACCTTACATTTTAAATGATGCACTGTACTCGTACTGGCTGGCGATTATAACAGAACGCAGTTCGCTAGGTTGAAACGCCTTCAATTTGTGCTGTAGATTATAGGATCGATCAAATCATACGATGTATTAACCTGTACTCGTTTTGAAACGCGAGTACCGTATAATAACGCATGACCTTGTCAATACACCAGCCAGAGGAAGCGGAATGTACATCGGCAGTAATAGTTCTCCCTCTTTCTAACTACTTGGAGCATATTTCAGTTATTTTGTAGGAGTTATAATCGCTCTCCTTTAGCGAGTATACACTATAGACGTACATTGTTTGGATTTAGAGACGCGCGCCTGTACATGGTTTGTTTGATTTTTCGTCGTCTTGTAGTGCCGTTTGTAAAAATTTCGCGGTATTCGAATACGATTGTGATTTTTTAAAATTATTAACTATATAAAAAAGACATAATTATGGAACCTTTATTTGAAAAACCATTTAGTTCTCGACCATTTCATGAGAAACTTGCAATAATAAAAACTGGTAAGCCTGAACCACATTTAAGTTTAAAAACCGAAGTAAATGATGGTAAAAAGAAATATTTTCAGAATTTTCGAGTGCAGTGGTACAAAGATTACAGTTGGTTATGCGGATGTTTAAACCCTGAGAAGTTATATTGTTGGCCTTGTTTATTATTTAATACAAAAGAAGAAGATGCATTTGGAAATCTGAATCAAGGTGTTGTCGATATGAGTAACTTTAATAATTTAAGAATCAGACATGAAAAGTTGGTTTCCCATGTTAATGCTATGATTTCTCTAGTTACGTTCGGTAAGAATACAATAGAATCTTGCTTTAATAAAACTCATCAAGAAGAAATTACTAAATTTAATGAAAAAGTTACGCAGAATCGGTATATTCTCAAGTGTTTAATAGATGTAACGTGTTATTTGGCACAACAGGAAATAGCATTTAGGGGCCACAATGAAAAAGTGGATTCGAATAATAAAGGAAATTACGTCGAATTATTGAATCTTTTAGCATTACGAGATGAAAAATTGGCGCATCATTTAAAATTCTCTACTGTTTTTAGCGGCACGTCAAAAACTATTCAAAACGAATTGATCCAGTGCATTAGTACAGTTGTTAAAAATGAAATAAAAACCGAAATTAACAAGTCTACCTTCGTATCTATTATGCTGGATGAAACTGTTGATATTTCTAAAAAATCTCAGCTATCTACAACGGTAAGGTATATTTCGGATGAACATCAAGCTGTTGAAAGATTTATAGATTTTTCAGACGTTAGCAACGCTCGTACTGCTGTTGCATTGTATAATCATATCACCAAGTTTATAAGTGAATACGAATGTGGATGGAAATTAATTGCGCAGACTTACGATGGAGCTGCTGTGATGGCTGGACAACATAATGGATTGCAGAAACTGATGACGGGTAAATATGAACAAGCTCAATTTGTACATTGCTATGCACATCAACTAAATTTGGTGTTAAAACAGAGCGTCAATTCTATTCGTGAATGTAGAGTTTTTTTTGAAACTTTAAATGGATTCTCAGCGTTTTTTTCAAATTCATCGAAACGTTGTCATTTTTTAAATGAACAAATAAAACGAAGATTACCTTCTACATCTGCTGTTAGATGGAACTCTAATAGCAAGTTGGTTGAAGTAGTTTCCGCAGTAAAACAAGACTTAGTAAAATTGTTCGAAAATATGATGGATGAGCCTGATGTGTGGGATAGCGAAACTAGAGCATGCGCTCGAGGATTTCACCATAATCTTCAAGATTTTGAATTCAATTTTGTACTAAAAATTTTTGAAAAGATATTTCCACATGCCACAAAACTTTTTGATATCCTACAGAAAAAAATATTCGATATTCAGTTAGCTTCTAAAGAAGTACAGATACTGAAAACTTTTTTGAACAAACTACGAGATGAATTTCAGATAATTTATGATCAAACTTCGAATGAATGCATCTCCACTATTGGTGTAAAAAGACGACGAACTGGAAATTTTTCAAATGACGAAGATCCGGCTGTAGGATACCGACGACTTTTTTATGAAATCATGGACAATATTACAATGCAAATTGTGGAAAGATTTTCAGAGATTAAAAAACTGGAATATTTAGCGTTATTAGATAAAGACATGTTCATTCAATATGAAAGAAAGTTTCCTGATAATTTATTCAAAGCATTAATAAGACATCCTCATGGCAAGAATTTTGACATGACCAAGTTAAAATCCGAACTGATTGTGGTATACAGCACTCCGGAGTTCCGCCATTATTCAGTTCACGAACTGTATAAACATTTAGAAATTTCTGGTCTTTCTGTTGCTTTGCCAGAAGTTAAAAGATTATGTGCTCTGATTATCACTATACCAGTTACAACTGCAACGACTGAGCGCTCTTTTTCAGCTTTAAAAAGAATAAATACGTATACACGATGCACTCAGAGAGAAGAAAGACTTTCCGAATTAACTGTCCTTTCCATTGAAAAGGATGTCCTGAGCAAGTTGCGTCGCGACGTTACATTTCACGATCGTGTTATAAACGAATTTGTTAAAAATGGTAGAAGAGTGGATTTCATTTATCGATAATTTTTTAGATTAAAACCTGCCTACTTAATTGTTAGCATACTTATTATTTTTTAAATTATTTATTTGTAATTAATTTTGTAATGTCCAAATTTATTTATGTGTAAATTTTTGTATTGAAAAAAATGTTTAGAGTAAATACTTTTATTTCTTTTATGTTCGTGAGGGGGTTGCAGAATTTAAGCGAGTACATGTGAAAAAATTCACGAGCCGCCACTGTTCTTTATTATCCATTTTGTCTGTTTTTTTCTCTATATAGCCATGTACAGTTTTGGATTTCAACGCCAGCTGCACTCTAAATTTCCACGAACTAAACGTAGAATTATTTCCATTAAACGGTACAATACCAAACTTTTCAACAATAGTTGAATTCGACATCATGATTCTGCCGTATCTCGTTATTAATACGCGAACCGTCGAAGATAAATTTAATATACAATACTAATTAAAATTAACATTATAAAATATATAAAATAAAATTAAAAAACTGAAAAAATAACCACGGATTGCTACCATGATGAATGAAAAAGAGTGTAAGAACGTGTATCACATGCTTTATTAGAAAGTAAACTCTTAATCTAATATAACATAACATAATCGGACGACTTACAACGTAATAAGCAAAACAGTGCCGCCACTATTAATACATAAAATTATGTTTGTATACAAAGTTTATTACACTTAACACTTTTACTTTCCAAATTTATTATTACCGCTGTACAACAAGTTGTTACAACTCAGTATGTTCCCAGACATTTGGAAATGTGCTAGTATTATAATGTTGAATAAACCAAATAAACATTTAAGGAAAGTAAATGGATATAGACCGATATGTTCATTAAATTCGCTTAGCAAAGTTTATGAAAAGATTATTTAAAAATTTTTAAATAATGAAATTAATAATTACATCCGTACTTGATGCATATCAATATGGTTTTAGAACATTTTTTTCTACAGAACTTGCTATTGCGGATGTAACAGATAACTTACTACATAATAACCAACGTAAAAATTCATCTGTTGTAGTGCCGTTTGATATTGATGGCGCATATTTAACTATTTTGTGATCGATAAGTAATAATCGACACTTTAATATGGTTTTAGTTTTAACGTAATTTGTTTAATGCATGATTAATTAAACCACAGAAGAGTAAAGTAGATTTATCAAAATGATAATATAGAGATTGAAAATAACTTTGATGTTCCACAAGGATCTGTTCTTGGTACTCGCGGAATATTTTATATTCTAATGTACAGGCTAAATTAAGAAATATGTATGAAGGTCAGAAATTTTACAGCTATGCTAACGACTTACTTATTAAATCTTTCGACTCACATAAATAGATATAATGAAGTAATTAGTAAACTTAAATCAATAGCGGACTCTTTAAACTTTAAGTTTTCAAATTAGCAAATCTCAAATCATGATTGTAACTGGTCGTGAATAAAATCTTGTACGAATTTTATGCAATAATACTAAGCTTAATAATCATGTTTTCAGATACACTGATCACATTAAATATTTAGATTTCATTATAGATAATCAACTAAAATATAATAAGCATATTCAATACATAAATGAGAAGGTCAATAAATATTATTATATTTTTAAATCACTCGGTGATAAATTATGAGGACTAATATCTACTATAACCGCTTAACCAAACAGCTAATTCGTAAAGTAAATTCGAATTGGCGAAAATTTTTGATTGATTTAACATTCTAATATTGTTATTCAAACTATCGCACGAGTATTAACTATTGATCTTCTTATTAAATAAGGATCGCTTATCTTTGAAATTAAAAGAGATCATAATGGAATTATAAACAAAGAACATCTTAAACAACTTGCTTGGCAGGTTTTTAATGAATTTAAATCAAGATATGATGCTCAAACTAATGGTAAGTTAATTAATACATTTTTTCACATATAATTAATCGTTTTAAAAACAAAAGGTTTAAAGTAAATTTTTACATGACACAGGTCCTTTGCAAATCATCAATGATGGAAAATGTAATTGTGCAACTAATGAAAAAGAGTATGTCCAGCACACAGTATACAGATGTAGTAAATATAACCGTCTAAGCAAATTGTATAATATCGATTGCTCTCTTAATCGTAATGAAACTATTCTATTAGAAAAATTTCCTATTTTTATCTCGGAATTATAAGATTAAATATAAATATTGATAGTCACTACCGGTAGCCATAAACTACCCTTTTGCAGGCTACTGTATATATATATATATATATATATATATATATATATATATATATATATATACATAAATGTATTATAAAAAAAAAAGAATATGTATATATGTATATATACGTATAACAATAATATCGATATTGCACTGATATCGTAAACACATATTAAATGTGGTGACAAAGTTAAGTTACATAATTATACGTTGTACCACACACCATATCCCGACGATGATGGTTGGCGCGGTTCAGGAATTATTATTCGAAATAATATCAAACACTATCAAGATGCCTCAATTCAACAGAATAATATACAGGTGACTGTTGTCACTGTGTTTGGTAATAGCTGTGAAATTAGCTTGGCTGCTGTCTATTTTCCGCCAAAAATTGCGACAGGAGATTGTATTAAGCTGTTTCAGCAGCTTGGAAATCGATTTATCTTAGGCGAAGATTATAACGCGAAACATACATTCTGGGGAACGAAAGAAAATTTAACTGATTGAAGAAATCTATTGAAGGCAATTAATGCTGCATGTTGTTTTAGTCTGTCCGGTGCAAGTCCCACTTAATGGCCGCCTAATCCTGAGTGTATTCCTGATTGTATTCCTGATTTGCTTGATTTTTATATTTGCAAAGGCATCGCATCAAACTATTTAGAAGTAATTAATCATATTGATTTATCTTCAGATCATATTCCAGTGTGGCTCACTTTGAGCGATACTGTGACTAAAAAGCAGCCAAAAGCTGCATTAATGAATAAGCGTACAAATTTGGACTGTTTACGTAAAAATTTTGATACAAATATTAATATTAAAGTAAAACTTAGAACATCTTTGGATTTGGAAAGTCAATGCCAACAGTTCCTTGAAGCTGTACGAGGAGCAGCTGTGAATGCAACTTCCACAGTTAAAAATTGTACACGCTAAAGAATATGTTATCCTGCTGCAATTAGGCAACTTTTAAAAGATAGACGTATTGCGAGGCGAATTTGGTGCAACTCCTATAATCCTGCTGATAAAAATGTATTCAATCGGCTTAGCAATAAGCTAAATAGAATCATCAAAATGATCAAGCAAAAATCAAAGGAAGATTATCTGGAAAATCTCAGTGTACAAGCCGACAAAGATTATTCTTTGTGAAAAGCAACTCATCGACTTCAGAGACCAGTTAAAATAAGAAAAGAAGAATTTTCTGGATACCTCTCAGAAACATTTATGCTACATCATATTTAGAATAATATTACACCTCAAATATCATTGCTACATGAGCAACAGGTTAAGTTATGTTCGCCTTATGGCGTAGCGGTACAAACTGATACAAACATAAATCCCCAAAACTCGTCTGGTATTAATGGAATTTCTCCTAGAGTGTTATGCGAGCTGCCCCGTAAAGGAATAGTTCTTCAACCTATTTGTTTAACGCTTGCCTTCGTCTCGAGCATATACAAGAAAGCTTCAAAACCGCGCATATAATTATGTTAAAGAAACCTAACAAACCAGACGAGGATGTGGAGTCATAAATAAATAAATAAAGGTGTATTTATCAATTTTTAAAAACATAATAGTTACACTGCTACAAAATATATCACGGATACCGAAAACATGATTCTTACTCCGTATAATATAAAGGTTAGAATATAAAGTCAGATATAATAAAGAATAAAATAAGAGTCATAAAGGTCTATTTCTCTACTGCCTTCAATTTTAAAATTATTTGAAAAATTATTACTGACGAGACTTCAGCAGTTCACAGAAGTCAATTTAGTAAATGAACAGTTTGGCTTCCGACACAAGCATTCAAGTACATCGTGTGTGGTCGGTAATTAGTAATGCCTTAGAGGAAAAAAAATACTGTTCAGTAAAATTTTTAGATGTAGCTCAGGCATTCGATCAGGTATGGCATGAAGGACTGTTGTCTAAACTCGGTAGTTGCTTACGAGCTAATTACGCTCGGTTGCTTTGATCGTATCTATCCGGTAGGAAGTTCCGCGTTGCCCATGAGGAGGAAAAATACAACTTTTATGAGATACAAGCCAGGGGACCTCAGGGTAGTGTTCCAGGTCCTTTGCTTTACCTCATGTTCACTGCTGATGTTCCAAAAATAGAAGGTACTGCGCTTTCGATGTTCGCTGATGATACCGCAATCCTGGCTGTTGCTAACACACAAGTAGAAGCCAATTATATATTACAAGATTCGCTCGACAAGATGGTCTTGTGGATGCATAATTGGAAAATTAAGTTAAACGAGGCGAAATCAGTGCATGTTACCTATGGAATGCGTCCGACAGGCATACATCTGGGTGTCCACATTAATTGAAAACAGATGCCAACATCTGCGTCAGCTAAATATCTAGGTATGCACCTAGACGTAAGGATAACCTGGAAGTCCCATATTAACGCCGAGGCCGACTAAATTAACGCCAGAGTCTGCGTTAGCTGTGTCAACGAAGTAACGGACGGATGTATATATATATAAAAATACATATATCCTGTTCGAATGTACCGCGCTACCAACACCCGTCCCCAAATCGCGTTTATACACATTATGTGCGTGTGTTTATATATATATATATATATATATATATATATATATTATATATATACGTGTAAAAATTTAAAAAAAATTTGTATGGAATTTAGTTAAAATGTCTTTAAGTTTCATCTTCCTTGCGCTCCGAGGGACAGATGTTTTTTTTTTTAAAACGTATATTTCATAATTTATAATGTAAAACGCAAATATTTCATTATCGCCAAAAGCAAAATTGTACGTCTACGAACTTTAACGATAAACATTTTGCTTGTAAGTTTTTGAATTTACATAATACCGTACCACGTAGTATTATGTACATTTAGCATTCATACTCACCCACGCACGATGATTCTCATTCGTACCTCTACTATACACTCATTTGCACTCTCATTTTCACTCTCACTATTTCCTGTTTTATTTTTCTCGCTTCGATTTTTTTTTTTTAATTTACTACTTTCTTAAAAGAAAACAAACTATAATTGAGTAATTTACAATTGTACAAACATATTAAAGTGCATATAATAGGCACACTCACGCATGTGAAACAGCAACACACTCGAGCATACTTCAATATACGAAGATTCGCACGGTGTTTAAAAGCGACATCTGTTGACGATAAAATCCGCGTTCTTTCCGGTATTGCTCCATCTCCAATTAGACTGCAAATAGTTGGAAGCATTGAAAAAAGAATGAAGGAAACGAATAGCCGACATACGAAGTTTGGATGTAAACTAGCTAAACGAAGATTGAAGTCTCGCAACAGTTTTATGACAGTTATCAAACCATTAACAGTAACACCGAAAACCGCTCAACATAATGCCTGGAAGGAAGAATGGACGAAGACAAATAGCGAACCATGGATTGAAATTAAGGAGCATCCTTCTCCGGGAACCGAACTAAAATACGGAACCGTTCACTGAACAGATTAAGAACAATGTTTGGTCGAACAGAAGACAACATGAAGAAGTGGAGAATCTCCGACAGATTTTTTTGTATATGTGGCGAAGAGGAATCTTTCCAACATATTTTCATCTGAAGTAGTTGCCTACAAACGGTACGGTTTCAATGTCCTACTACAACTGGATGGAAACAGCCTCGCGTTTGCAGAGTACTGGGCAAACACCGTGTAACGTACAATGATCATTCTCCTAACGCGAACAACAATATAGGAAGATAGTAAAAATTATTTATCCAATCGAGCTTTCGCTTGTCGACAGTTATTTACATTTTTCTAATATAAATCATTATATTAAATATATGCAATTACCTTATATAACATTTTTTTAGAACTCATTTTCACATTTGTGTCTCTTTATTGCTCTTATTTTCCCCTTCATTCTGCAATAGCACCCTGTGACATCCATATTTCATCTTTCTTTTCTAACTTTATTATTATTATTATCATCATTATTACGATCGTTGTCGTTATTATTGCAATTATTATTATCATTACTGTACCTTACTGCCTGCTTCCTAGATATTCAGTCAGCTTATGATAATGTCCATATTCCGACTCTGTTTAATAGAATGATTCAGATTGGTATTCCTAATCCCCTTGCGGTGTTCCTTCATAATCTGTTGATTAAGCGTACACTTGTTTTTCACCCTTCAAATTCCTCTAGCTGTTTACTCAGAACAGCCTACACCGGTCTCCCCCAAGGGTCTGTACTAAGCCCTTTACTGTTTAACTTGTACATTTCTCCTCTCTTTGATCAAATACCAGATAAGGTATATTGTATTTCCTATGCGGATGATATTGTTGTATATAATAAAGGAAAAGATTTACAGGAATGCCTGTGTGTTTTACAACAGACCTTAGATTTCACGAATTCTTTCATGCATAATTCCCACTTATCATTATCAACAACTAAGTCAACCTGTATGGTTTTTTCCCTCAAACAGCTAAATCTGACTCACCTCTCGGTTACACTAAACTGCGAACCACTCACCTTTGCCTCGCAGAAACGTTTCTTGGGGATTATACTCGATCAAAAGTTAACATGGGGTCCACATATCAAGGACTTAGCAGGAAAATCTCTCCGAGCCTCCAACATTCTGAAGTCTCTAACTTCTGTTTGGTGGGGGGGCTGATCCGAGTATACTTCGTATCATTTGTAATGAAGTATGTGATCGGACTGCAAAACTTGGTGCATTGGAGTTCCCTCCTCCTGTTTAGTAGCATCCGCTCGAGCAGACCTTCTTCATCGATGGAAGTCTATGTTTTGTAAAAGACGGTTTAAATTTTATAGATCCATCCAATCTAACCTCCCTTCCACATCCATTCTCGCTCTTACGCCTCCTAAAAATCTCTCAGCTCGACTTTTCTTTTCAATCCTGGTCAGACTTCGTTCCAACCACAATTGTCTTCCTAGCCATTTGTACTCTATCAATCTCACTCCATCTTTATACTGCCCTGTGCATGCGGGAAATATAGCCGATGCTAATCATGTAATTTTTGCTTGTGATTTGTATTCCAGAGGAGAGATACCTTTATCAAAAACATTTTACAATTAAATATTTACCCCCCCTCGGTGGCTTACTTATTGGCCCCGAATAACAACGATATCCTTACAGCTCTGGCCACCGTGCACACAATGAGTAATTTTGGTTATTAGACTTAAGCCCAATTATTGTAAATAAATAAAATAAAATTACTGTTAGTGTTATTATTATTATTATTATTATTAATATTATTATTATTATTATTAATATTATTATTATTAATATTATTATTAGTTAAACTTCATAATTATAAAGTATGCAGTCTCATTTACCTCCTTCTTTGAAATCGCGCTTGGTGTGCGTAAGACTTTAACATCAAATTGTCTTCGTGATGTATATAAATGTTCTTGTGTGTGTGTGCTTGCCGCGCATTCGTATGAGGTGTGTATATGTTTATGTGTGTGCGTATGCGTATAAGTATTTGCGGTTATTTGTATATATGTATCAGAAGAAGATGATCATGTGTATATAATAATATTAATGTCTCACACGGTTTATCGTTAGTTTGTGGATGTATCTACAGTTATTTAGATTTATTTTGTATTTTTGGTTACCTGAAAAGATTAAATCGGCTATTCATAGACGCTTATCAAGAACATCATCCAAATCCATTGGCAGCTAACTTACTTAATGAAGAAATACCTAAAAAATTAAGACGGAAAAGAATCACAGATCTGATTTGATTACAATCTAATATTACTCGAAGGCGGTTGGATTTGGGCAAAACCTCCAGCTCCTGATATATACCTACATAAAATCCAGTAGATGATTGCGTTTTAATCAGTTCTGGAATAGAGGGGGGAATTTTGGTTATATTTTTTTTTCGCGCGCATTGTGTTTATTTTAATTTGATTTGTATTGAATTAAATAATTTATTAAGGAGCGTTTTATAATTTATAATTTCCCGCTTATTACTAGCATGTTTGTAAATGCTACAATTTTAATTTACTAGCCGGCGCTGGCGCAGTTTATGCGCATAGTCGGTCTATGTGTTTTATTTTCATGTATGTAAACTTTATTATACTCTTATTCTTATCATCGAATATTGAATTATGTTAAAATACTTCAACTTGCCGCTAAATTTTCTTATTTCAGTATTTTTCGATATTTTTCTCATTCAGCAGAAACTATTTTAATTCGCGTTTAATCTACTCTCCCGCACGCTTTCAACGATGATTTGATCTGCTAACACGTTAAACATTTCAGTTAATATTACATATTTATCTGTCGGGTTTTCATACTTCATTTCAGTTTTTTTTAAAATATATTTGATACTTTAGCGTATTTCTTAGGTCGTACTTAACTGTCTTCCTTAGCTCGATGCTGTTTCTCGCTTTTTAATGCAGTCGACCATTATTATGATCATTAAACGTAAACCTTTTATATCCAGCACATTTCCTTAAGAAGTTCATACAACATAAACCTTTTATATCCAGCACATTTCCTTAAGAAGTTCATACAACATAAACCTTTTATATCCAGCATATTTCCTTAAGAAGTTCATACAACATACAATAACCTTTTGCCGTCGCTAACTGTAAGAACTTTTACCGTAATCGTTCGATGTTGATTGTATAAGATTTCTTTGTCCTAAACCTGTACATCATATCTAAATCTCGAATCTATCAACGTGAAATAAACCCAATTTTTAAGGTTTTTTGACTGACATAATTTTTTAATATCACTACTACTAAGTAATAATAACAAAATTTTTAAAAACGGTCTAAATATACGCTGTATTAGTGGTTCGTTTCATATTCTGGAACGTTTTTGTATATATATATATATATATATATATATATATATATATATACACATAATGTTCGAATTAAAGCTTATTTAACCTTGTTATTTCATTAATTTTAATACATAGAGGGGAAAAATGGTATAAGATTAGTGATTATTAAATTTCTCATTTCTTAGCAACCTGTATATCCATATGTATATGTTCTTATATGCATATTATATATATATATATATATATATATATATATATATATATATATACATATATATATATATAAAATATAAGAAGTTCGTCTTGCCTTTTGTTTGTGTTCTTTCTTCAAGTTTCGAGGAAGTTGAATAAACCGGATGAAACTTTTACGAATTAATTACGTAACAGCGCATATCTATCTATTGTAACGCGCGTTTCGTACCACGTACTTAAAATTATGGTGTAGTAGGCTGGCGCGTGTGTGTATATATAATTATATATGTGTGTGTGTGTGTGAATTATAATGCGTGTATGCTGTCATGTGTTTGTAAATGACCGTTTGAATACGAATGTTAAATTATGGTAGTCGACTTAGTAATTAGTGCGAACGGATACATACTGGTAAGGTGTAGCAGCTAAAGTTAAGAACTAAGTTCCATTTAATAATTACGATAACCAACTTTCCTGCTGTTCGGCTTATTTCGCACTAAGACGATCCTTTTCTTCGATTTTGGCAGTTATAATAAATCAAGCGGGAAATTTAATTTAAAAGCGATTAATATTTAGTGAACGAATTACACGTTTTGAAATTAATTAATATTTTTGCTTAATTGGTCCGGCTCCTATTTCTAATTTCTAATTAGCTAATTAGTTAATTAGTTATTCGACGAATTACTTAGTGGATTAATTAATCGTTTTTGTTTTTTTTTGTTGTTTTTTTTTTGGTTCAATATCGTACAAATACAATAAAGAAAACGAGAAAATTATTCGGAATAGGTTAGGGGATGAGCGAGGTTGTAGTGTTTTACCTGTATATTGGATTTTAAAGTTTAAACAATGCATAATGTTGTTAATAATAAGCTACAAATTCTGACCTGTTATATAATGTTTCAAAATATTGCTAATATTCAGCTTTACGAATTACACTGTTGTATAGATCTAAATTTGCAAGAAAATTATTATGAAACGCAACCTTGTGTTTTTAACTATTAAATGTAATCCTCTGCTTTTAACTACGGATTTAAATGCAATGCTGCGCTTTTAACTATAGGATTCTTTTATTATGATCCGCCAGAAAAGTAATTTTTTTAACTTTACGTAATATTTAGTGTGTAATAGCGTTGTTTTTCAAACACACTAACTATTAGATCGATATGACTGCATAATATTAGTTTTCGATTATTGTAGAAAAATATTTAATTAAAGTAATTTTTTTCTAAAAAATAGAAAATTCGTGCACTGCAAGGTTAAATTATTTTAAAACGTTTTCTTAAATGAAGATAATAATTAATAATAACGACGGCTTACATTACGCTCGTTTCGAACATGTATTTCTAAATTATCGAAATTATAAGAATGATTAACGAGCTGATTTTCTAAATCGAAGTTAATGCAACGATTAAACTGGACGTAATTCGATAACTCCTATTTAAGCTTGCTCAGAATTCTTCTATATATATATATATACTTTAATTACAAAAATCAGTTAAAATCACTAAAAATTTATTTTCTTGAAATTCACAAAACTTTACGGCAACTACGCCATTATCAAGCGATATTTAAATTTAGATAAAAATAAAGATTTAAAAATAAAAACACAAATTATATTTTTTCACATTGATTACAATACATAGGAGAAACAGGCAGACAATTCATAACAAGATTTAAAGAACATTTAAACTCATATACAAATAATGATGAAAAATCATTATTTGGAAAACATTGTATAGAATTAAAACAGAAAATAAATAATATTAATCATAATTATAAAATTTTACATACAGAAACACATTTTAAAAAAAGAAAAAGAAAACTACTTGAAAAAATGGAAATAATAAAAGAAAGAGATAAAAATAATTTATTAAATTCAATGGTAAATTTTGAGGAAGAATTAATTTTAAAAATTATATTGTAAAAATTATATTATTCCTAGCTATTGATTTTTGATTGCATAAAATATATTTTTCATTGTTCAAATACTTTTTTTTTTTTTTTTTAATAATTATTTTCTAGCTACTGTTCTGTAAATTTTATATTACTGATATTTGATTGTGTTGTTTACCACAGTCACTGTCAGATAGTTTTAAGTATTTATAATTCATTTATTATGTAAAAATTGTGAACTTTGGTTTAAATTAATATTTTATGTTTTTATATATTTAATTTTATTTATATATAGCTTGATAATGGCGTAGTTGCCGAAAAGCTTTGCTTAATAAATAAAGTTTAGTGATTTTAACTGTTTTTTGTGTATATATATATATATATATATATATATATATATATATATATACATGTAAAATATGAATTGGTGTAAAATGTAGTGATTTTTAATTTGTATATAGAGATACGCTAAAAAATTCGGTAGTATATAAATTAAATCTCAATCAATGTGAAAAAGAAAACATACAATAAATACAATTCTCAATAATATTTAAAGAATTATTTAACTTCTTATATGAACAATGATGAGAAATCAGTACACGTCAAAAAATTGTAAAGAATTAAAACACGAAATTAAATAAAATTTTACGCACAGAAAAACATTTGAAAACAAAACTACCGGAAAAAATGGAAATAATAAAAGAAAAAGATAAAAATAATTTATTTAATTCGATGAAAAATTTTAATGAAGTACTTTCAAGAGGCATGTCATAAATTTCAGCCTTTTTTAATTTTGATATTAAAGATAGAGTTTAGATTTTTCTGGTTAGTTAGTGCACTTTGGTTATGTACAGATTATTACGTATATCGCCGATTAGTTAATTGTGTTGTTTACCACATTCATCATCGGGTTAGTTTATTATAAAATCTGTTATTTCTCATTATTTTTCTTTTTATTATGTTCAGGCGGCTTATGATAATGCCAATCTGTTCATATTATACAAACAGTTGATAACACGTGTGGTTAACCGAAAAAATTGTACATGGATATTTAACTATTTTAATGGTATAAAGCTACGCAATATGCCTCGGTTTATTCTGGCAAAGATTTATCCCAAGGGAGCCTCCTCAGTCCGGAAATCGATAGAACAAATTCGAAATAAATCGATAGTGATATTTCAGTATGCACATGATCTGGTGATAAGTGAAGCAGCAGCTTCTACATACTTGTCAATTCAAAATTTACAGTAAATTGCAACGTCTTCTAGTTACATTAAAATTGGATATTAATGTGGATAAGACTCGTGGTATCTTATTCACCAGAAAATTCTTCCAAACATCACCACTACTGCGCATCAATAAAAAGTCTAATGTCTCTTTGAGCAGTCCACCAAATATCTGGCGGTAATGTTTGACCCTAAAACGTTATGGAGTGAAGAGACCAGATTTTTGTTACAAAAGTGTAATAAAGGCCTATTACCGGAAAATGAAGTAGGGTGCCCATGCCGTGGTAGATTTCCAGATCTATATACAGCACGTTTTTTTTTTTACCACAGTAGAAACATCTCTAAGTTGTTCCGCATACCATTTGCAAGCTCATCATTTTTTATGGAAATGTATGCCATATATACGAAGATGTTAATTTTATTATATTATATAAGAAAAAAATGTCCTAATACTCACTAACTCCATGAGTGTTTTTTTACAACTGCCTAGATTCTCGAAATTTTCAATGAGTATATTAGAGCTATCAATTCGACAGTGGGTTTAACAACCGTGGAACTAAGGTTAAGTTTAAGTGGGTGCCTGCCCACTGTGGCGTCCGTGGAAATGAGATAGCGGATGCTATTACTCGATCAAGCACGTTAAACTACAATGGGACAGTTAATACCAAAGCTTAAAGAAAATGTTATGTCGTTCTTTTCAATCACATTCCGAATTTCAAAGCTTGTTAAAAGGTAACAAATATGCTACTATTCAAAAGACAATTCCAAAAGAGCCCTGATTTAAACACGGGGACCTCCTCTATAAAGATTTTGTTTCTGTTTGTTAGACTAATAAGTGATCATAACTGTACACCTAGTTATATCGTCAAATTGGGGATCGTCAGAATTTGAGTTTGTGAGATATGTCATATCGAAGATAGCATCGAGATCAGATCTGGTCCTGTCTAAAATACAAAAATACAGATAGTTTTCTGTCTGAACTTATATCAAAAAGGAATACGCTGCCAATACAACTTGAAGAGCTTATTGCGGATCCTACCTCCTTGGATGCGCATAGATTATATAATTTCATTAAGGCTAATAATATAAGTGTATAGTCTGAACAATTCAATTAAATTGGCCAAATGGTGAAAACTGGGCCAAAAATAAAAAATATATATACATAAGTACCCGGCATTACAAAATCATAACACAGTTTAATCACTAATAGTTTTTATTGCAAAGCTTTTCGACAATTGCGTCATTTTCAAGCATACACAATAAATATTACATATAAATTACCAGAAATTTTATATAACGACAATTTCAAATTTGATATACATATTACACTAGCCAGACGTAATTTCACTTTTAGACTTATTTACGATAAATATTATTTAATAATGATGTTTTAAAGAAAGCTAATACAAGCCGGATATTAAAAAATCACATTATACAAAGGAATGTGTCATATTTTGGCCATATCATCAGGGGCGAAAAATATGAAGTACTTCAGATGATAATACATAGAAAGGTGGAAGGGAAGCGAAGTCCTGGAAGAAGGAAAACAGATTGGTTGCAAAATATTATAAGCTGGACAAACAAGTCTTCTCTGCAGCAATTACTGACAGATGCAAGACAGCGCAAAGTCTGATCGACCGATTAGTGATAGCCTACGCTCTGTGAAGAGTGTGGTACGACGACGATGGTGATGATATATACATAGTACCGGGGCATTTATATATATATATATATATATATATATATATATATATATATATATATATATATGTAACCGGACATTTAGATATCAAATTGTTCACTTCGATCGACTTCAAATGTTCGGCTTTGTTTCTATTTTACCAAATGATTTTGCTACATTTGTGTATATATATATATATATATATATATATATATATATATATATATATATATATATATCGGATATACACATGTACCACTTTCTTCTATACCACATGATTATCTTATAATTAGATAACTGAAGTGACAGTCTATCGGCGTCGATGCCGGATGTGAAGATTGAGCATATTCCATTCTGTCAGTATTTCACTGGATCGTATCTGAAACGATAGTTTTCAAGATTTTTCTGTTTGTAACTCCTTTAATTTCTTTCCGTGTGACTATTTCTTCGACGAAGCACATTAATTATCCTTGTTTTAGCCGGACATCCTCCCGTTTAATTCAACTACCTTTAAATCGTTTGCTATCACATCCTTAAAGTGGAAAAGTTTTTTCGAGCATCCGCACAATCATTTTTCATACAGCAATAAGCGCATACCTTTTATATATTCTTTCCTTTTTCATTCGGATCATACGTCTCGTGTCTATTTCGCGCGTATCTTTGTTTCATCTAATTCTGAGAAATCAACCTAGTTTCTGATCGATAACATTTCAGTTTTTTAACTGACCTCGTCGTTAACAGCCATGATTAACTTACATATAACGTAATTGACATTATTACAGCCTTGTATACATACCGGCAGTTTAGTTGCTGTTTCCGGATTTCGATTGCGGAATACTTTATTAGTCAATGTATACGAATAATGGAATGGCTGTCAAGGGACGCATATAGATCGAGGTTGAACCGAACATAACATGGCCGGATTATATACAAAAATTAGCTCGGTATAAAATGGATAGAAGAGGCGGATGATCGCCATAGATCGAGAAAAGGAAGGAACGCTTACATACAGCAGTGGATCGATATAGACGTATCGTATTCTCTTCTTTCTCTCCTCAACCTTGCGGTTGGTCGGTGAGTAACGTGTAGCACATTAGATCCTTCTACAGGTACTTGTTCGTGCTTTTATAATGAGATAACTTTCGCCATTTTTAATTTGGTCCATATATCTAATTCGTGGTCTGCCTTTACTTCGTCTTCTGTTCATCATTCCTTCAATTAATGTTGTCATCCATTCCGAATGTCTGAAGCAATGCACGACCATTTCGTTTCTTCTCTTTTTTTTATCGTGTTTTCTGTTTCGCGACGTTCGTTTATCAGTTGTAAAACTTCGTTCAGGTGTATCGTCATCGTAATATATATGTATAAAATGTATATATGATAGCAATGATCCATCCTACATCAAATTAAAATTTTTGAGGGAGATGGAGAATTTGAATATTTTTGAATATTAAAATCCGGTATAGCACTTATTAAATAGTATGAATGTTTTCGCAACAAGAAATATCGTATTTAACATGAGAAATTACTACTTTCCTTCAGATACGTATAAATCTTTAAAGATCTCGGCTAAGACGAAAAGCAGTTGCAATAAAGATTATTGCACTGATACGTGTTAATAAATGAGAACATCGCAAACGCATTTACCAAATTACAAATCCTTCATCTTTTATTAAAAGAAGAATGACTGATGGAAAGAATTTGCGCAATTTTTTCAGTACTATTGTCGCTGTTATTATTTCAAATCGTTATCGATTTATTTGTTCATTTTGTGAAATTGCGTGACGATATACATACATATTTGTATATATATATATATGTGTGTGTGTATTCATACGTGTGTGTTTTGTGTGTTAATGCGGTTATCTTCGATATTTCTTAGATAACACGTCGCTATAATTCGGACAATAACCGAACAGAGTAATTTTTCTTTACGCGGTATTTTCCTTCATTTTATCTTTATTTTTTATTTTTGAAATAAATACATTTTCCTTTTATAATTTTGTGTATGCTGTTATTTTAAGAGATTGTATATATATATGTATATATATATACAAATATATATATATATATATATATATATATATATATATATATATATAAATAGAGATAAATAACAGTTTTAAATAATGACAGAACGACTAAACTTTACGATTATGAAAAATGACAATTTTGATAACGATAATAACTGTAGCCGGAACGGATCCTTCCTGATTTTAACCGAAACATGTATGAGACTGTGAAGATTTATGACTACTTATTGCTCAGAATAGTGCCATTAGTAAAAATAACAATAATGATATTGGTACTAATAACGATGAGAAAATCAATCAACATTTATCCGTATTTAGATTAATTATATTCGAGAAGCTATACTTCATTCGTATTAGAGATGGGCAAATCCGTTCTTTTTAGGCATCAGATAAACCTAATATATTTAACTAGCTCTTTTTTATGAATCATTCATTCATTCATCGCTTAGTAGTACGGATCCGGCTAAGCATGTGGAATCTATTCAAAATGACTAAAAATGAGTGTTTAAAAAAATGGCACGATATAATTATAAATTCTTGGCAAAAATATAAATCAATCATAAAATTTAAAATGGATATACGTAATAAAATTATAAAATCGTGAATCTGCCATTCATTAAACGTTCATAAATATACACATATCGCAAAATCAAAAAATGACGTTTCAATAATTTTTAACAATAAAAATAACTTATCAAATTTAAAATGAAAACATATCAGAAGACATAATCGAAATGTAAAATATATACACACAAAAAAAAAAAACGATGATAATCAATTAACTAATTCAAGAATATTAACAAATCGTCCAATTACCGATATTTTAGGGAAAGTGATCGCAGAGGAAATGATCGAGAAATCTAAGGTTGAACGCAAAAATGTAACCCTCGGTAACACCGGTTAGAGAATCGAAAAGGGTGGTATTGATAAATGAACGTTATTGATTGTACGAGAGCCATGAGTCACGATCGAATTAACGATTCATTACGTTCATCGTTCAGCTGATCAAAAAAGAATCGTTGTTCACCGTTCATTATTCACTTACTCGTTCTTTAAGTGAACTAGGCGCGTTCATCTCTCGTACAGGTGCTCACACGCGACTCGCGTCCTATAAATAAAGTCGTAGGTTCGACGAACGGTAAAAAATCACCGTTCTTCTTTCCCGATTCACTATTCTTGAATTTAACCAGCTCTTTGAACAAATGGCACATCTCTAATTCATATCATTAATAAAAGATTGTCCTCATGTTTGACCTGTAACTGCCTGTTGTTTAGGTATGATTACATTAACTGGTAAAGCCTCTCTGTCAGAAAGGATTTCAACTTGTATAGGGCCTGCTATACAAGTTGAAATACTTTCTGCCAGAGAGACTCTACCAGTTAACGCAATCGTACCAAAACAACAGGCAGTTCCAGGTCAAACATGAGGACAATCTTTCAGATGCACTCCAGTTCTAGCTGGAGTCCCACAGGGCAGTGTTCCGAAGCCCCTGCTATACAATATTTATACAGCAGATTTTCCAACGATTGAATCTGCTCATGTAGCAACGTTCGCAGATGATACTGCAATAATTGTATCAGATAAAAATGCTGACATTTTCATCACAAAATTGCAGAATAGTAGAGATCAGATTAATCAGTGGGCACAACAGTGGAAACTTAACATTAATTCAGATAAGTCATCTCACAGCGATTCCAAGGACCAATGAAGTGAAAATCAACGGCTAACATAGAGGTCGCATTTACAAAAGAAAAGAAATGAGCTCAGCATCCGGATGAAACAACTTTACTGCCTATTAGATTATCACTCTAAGGTATCGCTGCAGAATCGTATGCTAATATATAAAATAATATTACGTTCAGTAGTGTCCTACGCAGCGTAAGTCTGGGGTTGCACAAAGACGTCAAACAGATTGATTATCCAGCGTTGAACTTTCACATTCTGAACCGTCATCAAGACTCAAGCAAACCAAAATGATAAACTTTAATCGTTTTAAGGGGATGTATCATTGGATACTCCACCTACACGTGGTTATATATATATATTTTTTATGATATCATTTATTAGATAGCCTTACTCTTTATAAAACACCAAATTTATGAAAAAAAAAATGCAAAAGTACGGTTAAGGGCATGAATGAGTGAACATCGGTTATTATTACAGTTTACATGCACATCATTTACTTAAAATGGAACAAATAAATAATAAGTAGAATATTACAAATATATGTATATAAACATACACAAACATGCACACACGCATATTATATATATATATATATATATATATATATATATATAAATATTTATAATTTCAGCACAGTCGCGGTTAAAAATTATGAGAGTCAGTACTTATAAATAGTAACAATTAACACTAATAATAATAATAAAACAAATATATACTTTTTTAAATAATTGTATACCATCGGAATTTTACTTATAACAAATTTCAATTAACTGCACCAGGAATACAATTCACTGTATCGCCAATTCAGGCTTCATCGGTGTAATTCCATTATAAAAAACTGTATTTACATATACACACATATTTTATGTGTGCATTTATTTATTTATATATACACACTCATATCCTGTTTTGTTCAACAACAATTCCTGTATATATGTGTATATATATATATATATATATATATATATATATATATATATATGTAATCGACTACCACAAAGTGTTTTAACGGGTTTAGATAAAATTTATTAAATAATTGTAAACGACCCGTATGGAAATTACGAATTTTTGAAATTTTGGTTTCGCCGACCTCGCGTACATCGCCATAAAATTTCGGATATTTTGATTTTTTTACATTTTCTTGATACTTATATAAATTTGCATTGAAAATTCAGCTCATTAATCGTTCCAAGCTTAGAAATTTGCTTTTTACCACGTACGTGTTGGAAAATATAATTAAAATTTTATATCTGGGCTACCGTTTCGATTTAATCGGAAATAATTGTTAATCCAAAATAATTATTTTGATGCGAAAAAAAATCGGCCAATGGTGTCTCCTTCTGATATTTGTTGAAGTCGAAATTTTGAGTTATCACTCCAGAAATTTGTGAAACGAAAATCATTGTCTAAATGTATTATCCAGAAAAACAACACGATTTTACAAAAAAAAAACAAAAACAGCATAAGTTCGTTCAACCAAGTTTTATATATATATATATATATATATATATTGAACATTGTTTAACATGAAACGGAGGATTTATATATTTTTCGCGTTGAAAGAATTATTAAAAAAACAACACATACTCAATAAAATTACGTTTATTAGAATACATTTTATATACGGTAGATGTGTGTGTACACATGCATTTAATAAAAATTAATAAAACAACCATTTTATTAAAAAGTACTTGATAAAATTTAATACATACATAATTTTAAATTTTTTTAAAAACATTTTTCAATTTTTCGGGAAACTAATCTATTATTTTTTTTTGCATTGTATTTTTTAACATTCAATTTTCGACAAATTGTTCGATACCATTTATTTTGTTATTCATTTCAGCATTTTTCAAGATATTGAGCATTTCCTACTATAAACAAGCACGTGCACCACAGGACAACGTCCTCGTACCTATCCTGTGCTTGTTACATACAAACGATTTGCCTAATGATAACAATACAACAAGAGACACATTTTCAGATGATATTGTAATCTTAGGTGTAAGCGATAGCCACTCTGAAGCTACAAATAAATTGCAATATAGACTCGATCGGATAGGTTAAACTAGATGAGATCTTTTATTTACACCACGCCAAGTTGACAATATATTATATAAATTGTATTTAGGATACCAACTCATTCCACAGGCTAACTCAATAAAGTACCCAGGCATGCATTATGGATTCACGATTGACTTGGAAAGTTCATGTTAATATAAAGACCCAGCAGATCGAGAATAAAACACGTTAATTATATTGATGAAGTTGGACGATTACTGCAAACTTCTGCTACACAAGCAAATTATTACACCCATATATTTGGACTAATGGCATTTCTCTGTGGGGCTGTACCGTTAACTCGGATCGGGATATCATATAACGCCGTAAAAACATCATCTTATGTGCGATAGTTGATGCTTATCGTTACTGGCGTAATGATGACATTCATCTGATCTCAGTATGCGATGATCACTAATGATTTTTAAAAAGCAATTCGCTAAATTACACAAGCAACGCCTGCACAGTATATCAATGCAGAAGCAAGACAACTACTTAATACCGAATACGGAATTAGACAACTCGTTCGTCGCAACCCAGTAGATTTAGTCTTGTAAATACGTAACTTTATGTATAATGAATGCGTAACCAATGGGATAGGTACTCCACACTCGTTTTTGTATTCAGCGGGTAGATTAGCTACTAAGGTTTTTTTTTTTTTTTTTTTTTTTTTTTTTGACGGGTACTATGTACTGCTGCTATGGCCAGAAGCACTCGTATGGAAAAATGAATGTTAGATTAGATTGATCATGCCTATAGCTCGAAGGAACTGAAGTGCTGCTTCCACAGCAGTTGGATCATCAGATAGAACTGTTTTGAATGAACTACTATTGAAGTTTTGGGTACGGTATACGGAATATTGTGGGCAGTCAAAGAACAAGTGCCGGAGTGTTAAGGGGGTTCGGGCGCAATGAGCGCACAGAGGTGGATCTGTTCTACTTAGAATATAACCATGAGTCAGTGCAGTGTGGCCAATACGAATACGGGAAAGTACTACCTGATCCTTTCTGCTTTGCGCCGAATATTTCCAAGGAAGAGGAGAGGAGAGGAGCGAATGGATCTAAGATGATTCGTTGGAGGAATTGCATTCCACAGATCACAAAATAATTTATTTGCTATATATTTGATGGAGGTGACTGCATCTGCCTCAGGTATAGGTATTAAGGGATAAGGTTGGATTCGAGCTGCCTCTTTAGCTGCTCTATCAGCTAATTCACTTAATGTGAAACCTGTGTGGCTTGGAATCCATATAAGGGTTATTTTCAGAGTAGGGTGTTGGTACAAGAGATTCAATATTTTTATAGCAATAGGATGGATTTTGGAAGAATTAGGGTTGAAACACATAATGGAAGATAGTGAATCAGAACATATTAAAAGATCATTGTGATTTTCATTGACCGCAGCGGATACAGCAAGGTAGATTGCGTATAATTCAGCGGAAAATACCGAGTACTGTGGAGGCAAGCTGTAGCGAAGAAT
>CM065053.1:97683157-97778157 GCA_032883995.1 Coronaproctus castanopsis
TTGAGAGAATATCTGTTGAAGACGGCAGCAGATCTTTGTTACTAGATATATTTAATTGTATACATTCTTTGATATTCCGGGATCAATTTAAATTTTTTACATCATCGGTTCCCGACGATTGATCAAGACGTCTACACACAAACAGTGTGACTGAAAAGAGGAAATATATGTAACGCAAAAAAAAAAATAAAGTGTCATTAATTAAGTGGAAAGTTGAAAGAGGACGTCACTTGATCTGGTCTCAATCCGAATCTTGAACTGACTAGTGTATATATTTCCTTGATATGTTTTAGCTGTTTTATCTATAGTTTCAGTTCGTGAGTAAACTGGGGTCCGTATCAACACCAGCTGGTTGTTTGCTAAAGTTAGCTTAAGGATAATTTATACTGATGATGTCGGTATTTATATAAATTGAAGTCGATGTTGGGTATATTGTGCGTATTAGTTTTTTTTTCTTATGCGAATATTTTTACTTCTTGTATATTGCTATGGCACATTTAGAGTACTTGTTCATCATATTCCCTGTTTACAGATGCGTATCCCTGTATATACGGCCCTGTGTTTGATTTTATAAATGCTATTATTTTACATAATCATTTATACTTGATTTTTTTATTAGCAATTAAAGCTACTTTGTAGATAAGTTTTCCATAGTTGACGATATTAATAAATTATGTTTTATATTATAGAAGGTCGTTTTGTTGTCCACAGTATGTTTTTGATAATTCAGTGATAACCCAATTAAAAAATTTTTTAGTGATTAACTTCGATTTTATTTTGTTTCGTTAATTCATAAAATCACTACTCTCCAATACAATATATATATATAATTTCGAGTAAGATTGTGTGAATGGGGTGTGTGTTTTAATGAGTGTGAGACTTGTGAATGCGTGTAGTTTTTCTGGCGTGTTTAATGGGTGTGAGGCTGGTGTAAGTGTTCAATGTATTTTTTTTTTTTTGTATTTTATTTTGTTACTTTTATAATTCAGAAAAAATTATTCATTGTATTATTTTATTTATAAGCCTACACTATAATCGGCTGTTAGCTGTTGTGTGGCTTCATTAAATAAATAAATAAATAAATAAATTATATATATATATATATATATATATATATATATATATATATATATATATATATATAGGTTAATAACCATTTGCAGGTTGCATGGATACTTGAAATTACTCTAGTGTTTATTTTCAAAAATATTCCGCCCTGACCAATGAGTCATTGTAGCGGTTGTAGATAATATTTTTTCGTATTGTAAAAAAACATTATATATATATATATATATATATATATATATATGCATATATACATATATATATATATATATATATATATATATATATATATGCATATATATATATATAAGAATGCTTTATTAACCTTTTACCAGAAATTCATTTAGTATTTTTCGCATAGTGTAAGTTTATATGTTTTGGTTGTAAAATTAAATAGTAAAAATTCCAAGAATTAGCTGGCTGCGGGTTAAATACGCTCCTATCGATAGGACGTAGTTGCATATATATTCTTAATAGTAATTGGCTTTTGTTCAAATATTTTTATAAAATTACACGCACCATATCTACACACACACACACATATATATACATATATATATAAAAATATGTATATAAATATATATATATATAAATATATATATATAAATATATATATAAATATATATATATATATATTTATATATATATATATATATATATATATATATATATATATATATATGTAACACTTTGCCAATGTTTACAATTAATTCCACCCGTATTGTCTTTTTCTCTCTCGTTTTGCTTTCCATGGGATATATTATAGTGATAAACACGACGTAAAGGTGGACGGGAAACAATATTTTGGCAATCGGAACGTTGAGCTGCGATGAATGTGTAATGCGGCGTGTATATTTTTAAAGGCGGTCATTATTACGGGTTTTGTATCGAGTTAAATTTAGTTTGATCTTTAGTTGTTTCTCAATGGTCGCTTCCAAATAAATCGTTAATTCGACGTGTGTTATTCGTTTTATGTTTTAAATTTTATTTTATTCTATAAAAACATCGTCGATTAATTAAAAATACTTTATAATACAAGACGAAGAAAAAGTCAACTACATGGGCGTCATTGATTTTATGACGGTACGTTCGTATATTGCTATTTTATTTAATTATAGATTAGTATTCGCAATCTGCCTTTGCCCAGTCGAGCCTGGTCGGCCAGGGCAAATTAAACTACACCCCTCACACTATAATAAATACCGTAAGAGTAATAAAAGTTAATTCATTAAATTTAATAAAGATAAAACGAATGCTATCAATGATAAATCTAAAAAGGATACTTTTAATTATAATTATTTAAATAAAATTAAAATAGCGATTTTTAACGTAAGAACGTTTAAAAATAACGAAAACCTGATAGAATTAGAGGAAGCATTTAACAAAACCTGAATATATTACGACTGGCAAAAACAAGGAGACACAGTAATACAATTTTATCGTTAAAGTCTGGAAATCTCTTATGTTGGACAGGAAATGATAAAGGTCAGAGAGGAATTGGCTTTATGATACATCGAAATTGGAAGAAAAGTTTAAACGAATATAAAGGCTACACGGGCAGGATTGCGTTAGTAAGTTTCAAAATAGGTAAAGGTAGTACGTTAACAATAATACAGGTCTATTCCACAGCGGACCATATCTAGAGATACAGAAATTTTATAATCAGTTGCATGAAATTACAGTAAATTTGGAAGTAGATAGGAACCACCAGCTTATTGTTATGGGGGGATTTCAACAGTTAAATAGGTACAAGTAAGATAGGTGAAGAATTATTGGTTCTTATGATTATGGCGAGAGGACTGATAGAATTTTGTTTAGAAAAACATTTCGGAATTATAAATAGCTTTTTTAAAAAACACAAGGGTCGGTTATGGATATGGCAAAATGGTAAATATAATACTCAAATAGATTATATGTTGACAAATTGTAGAGAGAATATAAAAAAACTTCGACATATTGAAAAATTTTTGTTACTATTCAGATCATAGGCCTATTTTTTCCGAAATAACAATGTAAAGAGACGACTACCAGTACAGAAATGGCAAAATCTCTATCAGCGATAAATTGGAATATAGAAAGGTTTTCGAAAAAATTTGGAATGAAAAACAGGAGAAATGCGATATAGACGAACTAGAAAGTTTTATCGGGGAATTAATTAATAGCACCGAAAATAAATTAAAGTATTTAAAAAAAAAAGAAAAGGAGAGAAAAATAAGTTTAAACTGCCAAGAGATATTGTAGAAAAAATAAAAGATAGGCAAAAGTTGATAATTAAGAAAAATAAGACGCCGAAAGAGGAAATAGAACTAAATATAATATGTAAATTGATAAAATATAACGTGAGAAATTTTAAAAAATTAAAAGAAGAGATGATGATAAAGGAGATTTTGGAATCAACGAAGAATATGAAAACTATAAAAAGAAATTTCACGGAGTAAAATGGCGCACATGTTTAAAAGACGAGAATAATTATAATAAATATGAGTCATCAGGTATAAATGAGGTGGCCACAAATTATTTCAATAAGCTCTACGAAAATATAAACATCAATAAGGAAATTCTGTGGGGAGGAAGAGGAGACTTTAGTCGACGAACGAGAATTCTTAAAATCTGACATAGAAAAGGTGGCTGAGAATCTAAAAAAAAACATAAAGCATCAGGAGCAGATGTACAAGCGAATAAATAAAATACGTTGGAAAATAAATGGTCGACCTGTTAGTGAATTTATTTAACCTAATATTACACCGAAGGAAAATTCTTAGGGCTTGGAAAGACTGAATTTATAAAAAAGGGGAAATAGAAAAAATAGAGAATTATAGACCAATTTGTTTGGGTTCTACCTTATCTAAAGTTCCAAAGTACTGACAAATAGAATCAAAAATATAATAAATGCTGAACAACCTCCGGAGCAAACGGGTTTTCGTAATGGATATTCAACGATAGATCGTCTACAGGTAATAAATCAATTGATAGAAAAGTGTAACGAATTTCAAATAGATATAAATTCTAATTTTCATAGACTACACAACGGCTTTCGATTCGCTTTGATCACAATTTCCTACTAACAGCACTAAAAAACCAGAGGTTTCATAAAACTATAGAGAAATAACAAGGGATATGTATACAGGAATGAGAGCAAGAATAATAACTGATAACACTAGAAGACATTTTGGGGTAGAGGAGTAAAACAGGGGGAATCCCGCTTTCACCAATATTGTTCAACGCAGCGTTAGAGGAAATATTTAGGTAGATTGGGAAAATAATGGAAAATTTTTGAACAATCTTAGATTTGCCAACGATATAGTATTGATATCGGGAAAGGTGGAGGAATTACAAATTATGTTAAATGAACTAAATTTGATAGGGAAGGAAGCAGGTTTAAGCATAAATCGGGATAAAACGAAAATGTTAACCTTCGGATAATAAAAAAATTGAAATTAAATAATAAGGTAATACAAAAAGTAAAAAATACTATTTATTTAGGTCAGTTAATATCGTCGAATAATAGTACAAGAAAGGAGGTGGAGCGCAGAATTAATATTACTTTGAAGAAATATTGGTCTTTGAAATATATTTTCAAGGGGCAATATATAGCAACAGAGTAAAAACCGAAGTAATGAATGTATCTTGCCCATCCTTATATATGTATGTCAGACTTGGACTTTGTCAAGTAACACAAAAGATAAAATAAATAAAATACAAAACGCATTAGAGAGATCGATGCTAGATATAAAGCTAAAAGATAGACTACATTTAAAAATGATTAGGAATAGGTTGAAATTTAGCTATAATTTTGCAGAGTTATAAAAAGACTTAAATGGAATTGGGCGAGACATATAGCTAGAATTGAAAATGAAAAATGGACAAAAACAGTCACGGAATGGTGTAACTATAATAAAAGAAGAGAGGGTAGGAAAAAATTAAGATGGCAGGATGATATAACTAAAATGCTTGAAAATAAATAATACCATAGAATATAGCTTGGGACCGGCTCGAAGGAGCCCGTTTGAGAGAGGCCTTTGCCCGGTATCAGGGGGCTAGATAATAATTATATGTGTTAAAAGATGTGTATATGTATATATATATGTTTATGTATATTTAGAGTAAGTTGTATGAATAATTATAATTATTATCGTTCATTATGGCTAATAATAAATAATAAATAAATAAATAAATAATTCGCAATCTGACTGATTTTATTATTTATAATTCAACTGTATAAAATTATATATATATATATATATATATATATATATATATATATATATATATATATATATATATATATATATATATATATATATATGCTACTTATGTGGGTTTCGTTGTGAAATGTATTCTCGACTATATTTACTGCGAAATCGACCTCGATCCCGTAGACTATTGAAAAGTGCTCTCCTACATGATGATGATAATTACAAAAAGGATAATTAAATAAGGATAGAAAATATAAATTAATAAAAATGACCTAAATCGGGTTCAACTTTGACGTTCTATGTGTTTTTTATATTATATAAAATAATAATAGTAACAATTATGAGGACACTACTGTTCGATTTAAGTCGTCTCCATAAAGGATATGTAAAAAACAGAAATAGGAAGATAGGAGATTGAAATTAATTTTGAGTACGAAGGTGTGAGATAAGACAAATGCGACCAGAAATAGTACAGCTGCGGGGTGCGAACATTTTTGAAGCTTTTAATTTTTCGTGTTTCCTCGCAGCTTCTAACGCAGTTTGTTTTCTCCATTGTAGTCTATTTGTTGCCAGCTACTACCAATTACTTTTAATTTCCATTAACTTTACTAGTTCCAATGTGCGATGTTTTTTGTCTTCTGCCTGATATCGCTTCTTTTCATTTGCCTTCAATTAATTCACCATACAGCATTCTTTTCGGTAGTTTTGCCCTATCTAGCGAAGCTATATTACAGCGAGTCATTGTTCTATGGAGTTACTTGCTCCACGACGGAGGACGTCACGATTTGATATAAAATCATACCCTTTGATTTTTAATGGGCGTCGTAGAAGCCGTTGTTGAAAGCATTCATATATATATATATATATATATATATATATATATATATATATATATATATATATATATATATAGAGAGAGAGAGAGAGAGAGAGAGAGAGAGAGAGAGAGTGAGTGAGAGTGAGAAGGTGGAAAGGTGACGGAATAAAATTCATGTCTTTACTTCAAAGCTGTGTAATAAAATGAGCTAGTGACTGAACGTTTTACATTAATAAGGAACGATATATTATTCCGTAATAGATTTCATGTATGACGTATTACGATGTAAAATAATGATGACAATTTAATAATAATAATAATGAATAATAATATTAAATAAATAATTCTGAATTTGACCAGCCTAAAGCTGAAAAATTTAATTTATAAAATATTCTTGAAGGGCGCTTTATATATATATATATATATATATATATATATAAATGTAATTTTAAATATATATCAGTATGAACTTGTCGTACTCTTACGAGCCTGTCATTAATGTTTATAAGCGGAAAAGAAGCTATATTATTCTTGGCATAATAAAAACACATAACATACCTGACTAACCGGTTAATCGTTTAATAAATATTTATAACAGGTTTTTCAGCGTAAGTAACATTTCCAAATTATAACCGGTTAACGGCGGAATGTCATCGATTTTTATTTGCCTGTGACACACATATGTATATCTATCTGTATACATATTTTATATATATATATATCCAAAATATCATTCGAAACTACTCTCATTGTCATAGAAGGTTATTTTTCCAGTTCACACCGTATAACCTCTGTTAATATTTTACTTTCTCGAACTACAACCACAGAGCAATTCCAATTGCAACTTGACGAAGTAGCCGCAGAAGAAGGAAGGGCGATAAATAGGATGAAAGGGTGCCAGATGTAATTGAGTTCTTTCGTCGCACATAACCGTTTGTTAAATGACGACCTCCAAAAGGAAGCGGTGTAAAATAATTATTTTTCGTCTAGTTTTATTTTCGTACATTTACGATGGTCGTGAGGCAACCTAAAACTGTTAACGGCTTAGTGAAAATGAAAATCATCCAATACACGTATAGTCTCGGTTACGAATTAATAATAAATGTTAATTATCGATATTATTCAAACGCTTGTTTAATATATATATACATATATATATATATAAAATATTTTCTGTGTGTGTATCGTTTTATGGGACGAAGAACGTGTGTTTCTGGTTAATTGACGCATTAATTATGAATCCGTCGGTATTAGGGAAAAATAATAATTATATCTAATTAATATTAAACGGACAATAAATAATTAAATTACTTCTTCTTATCCTGTCCGTAAATTAATGAGAAAATTGAAGTGATAGAATTCGCGAAAAAGTACCGTTAAAATTTTTAAGTAAAGGACCTACTTGTACAGAAAACGATTCAAAGTACATTTCGGCACGGTTGGAACATTTAGAATATCCAGGTCTGGCGATTGTACTAAATTAAATAAAAATATTGATGGAAGAATGAAAAGAAATTACTGGTTTTGAAAAATTAAGGCCGAAATCAATAATTTACTCATCGGAGAAACGAACTACTATAATAAGTAATTCCGAACGTGTTCACGGGTAGTTTTCATTATGTCCAAAACATTCGACAAACCAGATGGAAATTATATTCTCTTCCATTTTGTATATAACGTAGCCCATAGCTAGCTGGCGAGATAACATTGTTAAATGGGCAGGAATCAATTGGATTAAAAAGTTTTTTGGGGGAATGCCTTCAACCAGAACGGTTAGTCGATATAGAGGCATATCGTAATATGAATTAACCATATACTCCTCGCGCGTTTATTTTTCTTAATTATTAAGTGAAATTTAATATTAGTAAAAATTAAACGGACGAAATAAAACAATAAAAAGGCGAAAATAATTAAAAATAATAATTACGAAATTTATAATTATTACTCGAGTCTTTTAAACTACTTTACTTTATTTTTTAATGTTAAAATTCTTAAACGTATATATACCGGTTTTGGGTTGTAACTTTGCTTTAATTGTGTACGTTTACTATGTGGGTAAATTATTTAAATTACTCGATCTTGCGTCGTCCGGTGTTAATGCGTGGTATGTGTGAGCGGGTGGAACGGAAGTATTTTATTATTACAGGATACGAGAATACAGCACGCCTTACAAAATTTATAAATTTGTCTGCCTCGTAATTAATTGTAATCCGCCTTATATGGGCGCGAGTTGGAGAGAATATGGTTAAACGTAAATAAAATTCTTTACCATTGTTGAACGGTGATTTTCTAAATTACCCGTCCCTTCATTTATTATTATTATTATTATTATTATTATTATTATTATTATTATTATTATTTTAAATGAGGTCCACGTGAAATGTGAAAAACTTTTAAAATATTTGTATAAATAAATACACATTGAAAATTATCTAAATCTCACCTAAGCTTTAGCGGTATTGCATAATAATTAATAAACACGTGTTGTATAAAGTTTATAATTTTTTACGTTAAAATTTAATAATGTATGACTTAAGAAAGGTTTAACGTACAGATAGCGCGGCGGTATTTGTTGAAAGTTTCGATTAACCCTTTTTCAGTCATTCACACAGAAAATGTTGACACGAAATTATCTATTTATATTTCTTAGATGACTATAGATAATTTTCAATGTGTTTATTTAAATATTTTCAGAGAATTGAGACCGTATCAGCGAAAAAATTAAAAATTAAAAATTTTATTCCCATTATTAATTTTGGTCGATATTCGCGTTGATTATAAGGCCGTTAAAACGTATTAATTAAAATTGAGAGATTAGTCCTAAACTAATTTAGAAGAATTTAATTATCGTTATAATTGTTTTCTATAAATCCTTTTCGGTCAGTTTGTGAAGTTTATTTCGTTTGTCGGACTTGTGCTTTTAAAATAAACGCCAAAAACGTTACACTTGTTGGTTTGAAATTTTTTGTTAACCCGTACTGTGTGGTTTTTTCTTAATGTATTCCATTTTGAATATAATTTTCGTTTACCCTTTATTTCGGTTCCGCTATAATTGCGTATAAATCTATCTGTAATGCGCATTTTTTCAAGTTCATTCTTCAATTGAAACAAAACCAACGAGGAATCTCGTTTATCCGCGTGTGTATACGTGTCAACATTTTATTTGTTACTTGTGATATTAACCTCAAAATTATTGCGAACGATTTCGTGTTTATTATTCGACATAGATTTTGGAGGTTTATTTATCATCAATGAATTTGAAATGCAACTCATATACCCTTCATACGTGCGTGTGTGTGTGTATACATATGTGGTATTAAAATGACAGAACCATTTCCGTTGGTGATGAAGTTTGGCTCACAATACTGTTCGCTAAATTTCAATTTAATGTCTGAAAAATTTGAAACATTGCCAATCTCAAGAAGCCGGTGTCTTATTTTAACCGATTCCTTTCTTGTTCCCTCAGCGTTTTTCATTGTTAGAGATAATGTTCCTTGATATATATATATATAAATTTTGGCCACATTTCTTCTTAAATTTAATTGATTTTTTCATTTTATACTATACAACGCGTAGCTGTGTATACCCCTAATTATTCCCACATTAACTTCAAAATTAGAATGCTAAATAGATAAATTTAAACGACTTTTTACTGTTTATTTTTAAACATTCAACTAAAAGTGGAACTAGCAGTAATACTACTACTACTACTACTAATAATAATAATAATAATAAAACGGTTACGAAGAAAAATACAAATTGAAACTTGTTTTACGTTCGTTTGATTGATTTCTCTTTTCTTTTATTTAGCAAATCGAAGCTAGTTTATGTATATGTGGTTTCATGTTAATATCCTTCAGCGTCGTATGTGTGTTTTTATCAGTTTCATCTGTTTTCTTTATGATATGCACAATCGAGTTATATTTTTTAAAACTATCTTTTATTTTTATTCCACCTTTTTTTTATTATATTATTTCGTTGTATTTGGTGGTAATCGAAATTCGAAAATACGGTACAACGCAAAATTCGGCATTAAGTATCTTAATTTCGCCGAGCGCATAAATTATATCATTCTGTACATATCACATCGTCTAGAATGAGTGTTGTAGTAAATCGATTTCAAAAGGTTTTTAATTTTTCTCGATTCGAAGTATCTTGTGTGTTTTTTTCCATTTCATTCTATACTATAATTAACCTGTGACGTGACCTCTTTAATAATATGAGCTTAGACATATTTCAGCACCTTAAGCGAGATGTGTTTTTCTGCTGCGTATATTTTACCGGTAGTCAAAATATCTCGTTATTTAAATATTATAGGAATGTTTTTTTTTATTTTTACTTTTCGATTTTCGATTGTTACTGCTAAATCAATGACGAATTTCCTGTATACCTTAAGTACGTGCTACCTAAAGTGTATGTATAAAAGGTGGTGGTCTCCAGTCAAGGACGAAAACTATAGTTTCTCTTGTGACGTTACTGTGCCACTAGAACCAAAAATAGGGTAATATAATAAATTAATAATTATTTTTTCTCTATCTAGTCGGTGTCTTTTTTTATTGTGATTTTAATTGCATTAAATAAAATATAGGTAAAAATTATATCTCGTAATTTCCACTTGCCTTAATTGGGGTTTTCCCTCTTTTTCTCCAATTTTCTGTTCAAATGTTGATTTAAATATGTGTCGTATTCTAATAAATGTTCTCTGCTTCGTGTATAATGGAAAAGGCTATTTCGTTCCTTTTATGTACTATGAATGCCGTGGTAATTTAAAAATTTATCTTCTAATAATTTTCCCATTTTATCCGATTTTTAGATGGTTCATATATAAACCTTCACACGATAAGTTTTGAATCCGTCATGGCGAAGTGGAAGGTGATTTCGTTGATCATTCCAAATTCTGGAAAATCTTTTCCTAACTTTTTAACCACCCATCCAAATAGGTATTTTAACCCTTCGTGAACATCCGTCTTAATATTTTCATTGGTTTTATCACTTGGCGAAAAGTCCGCGAAGATTTAATTATCCCGTTCTCCATTTCTTGCATCATTAACAATACCGATTTTTCTTTAAAGGCCTGTTGTACTAAAAAACAGTTCGTCAATATAACTGTATTAGTGTTACATTGTACAATTCTCTTTCCTAGATTTTGCGACCTCCAATTTTCATACCAGATCCGATATTTATTCTAGATGCTCATCGTTGCAGTGATGAAATTCCCGGTAAAGGAAAATTCAAGCTCTCTTAGCTATACGTAACATTTTCTACTATATAGAATCGTAAAAGCAGTAGAAATTCCTTCAGTACTCCAGTTTACTCGCTTCTTTTTCTTATAAATTCAGCTGATTTTTTTTTTAAAATTTTTGGTTTTTGATAGTGGAGTTTTTTTTTTACCTTTTTCTGTCATGTATAAACGACGTCTTGATTTTTTTATTTGAGTCACAATTTTCTCCTATACAAAGTACATATTTTTTTCAGTTCATCACAATATATATAAACTAGCAGTTTATTCTTGTGCATTATCTGTATAGATTACCGAGGAATTAATGTTTTGCCACCATTTTCAATTAGAATATCGTTAATTATATACTCCCTTTTCTCCAATCGCTCCATGACTAAATTTCGGTAGTGCTGATTTTGATATATTATTCGGTAATTTTAATGACGGAACTGAATCTTTCTTTAATATTTTTTTTTTTTTTTGGGTGCTAAAAATTCGGATTTCGCGTTCGTAGTCGGTTTCTGAAAAATGAACTGAAAAAATACGGCATAATTTTCGTATTCCAATTGCCACTTCGTTTGTCAAAAAATTAACCCCCATCGCTTTTTAATTTCAGAATTTTTGGGAAACGAGTGATTTATTATTCCATTAGTTTTCACCGTGCTATTATTACAAGTAGCAACTGTATAACGTTACCCTGGCATGATAATTGTTGCATGTTTCCTAGCTAAAGAATGGCGCTATACTTTTTAAAGTCAGAAAATAATGAGAAACTATCGATATAAATAATGCAAACTCTCAATTTATATAATTAATAAAAAACGGAAAAGTTAATAACTGTGTATATCTGTGTATTATAGATAAATAAATAATTGTGTACATATAAAGAAATAAAAGTTAAACGTATCGGAATGTGAATAAAGAAAATAACATATACCGAGAGAAATTCAAAGTGCACAACAAACTGCGTAAAACACTCAATCCGTTTGGGTCGCACAGTGACGTCACAAAACAAGATTTTTACACTCTCATTTCGTACGAAACACCGTTGATTGAGACAACCTTCTATATAGTAACCTTGCGTGCTAGCTTATCCGATCAGATTTTAAAAGTTGCCTTACAACGTTAAAGCACCCATCGTTTAATTATTGTCCGCTATTCTCAGAATAGTATTCGATTTACATTATGTAGGTATAGCGGTTGCATAGATCTATGGGTAACTCAGTCATTATGAGAAATTCCCTCGCTAACAGGATTGTCAGATCATTTGTGGTTCGATAAGCTGGTTAATCGCTTACGCATCTTTCTTAATATTATCAAAAACTGTTCACTTAAAATATAGAACTGGTCAGTTCCTTCTACAGGTTGAAATCCACACAACCTAGTATAGTGTCCTATGTTTCTTTGAGTTTATAAATTCGATATTTCTATCAAACGCAACGTAAGTTTAGTGTAGCAGTATATGAAGTCTATGTCTGGATTAGTAATCGGCTTATTATTTCAATTTAAAATCTACATTTTTCATCTTCGTTCTGTTCTCATCTATATGATCCATTTCCTGGAACTTTCATACTACCGTTTCCATCAAGTTATACACTGTACAACCACTTCCCTTCTACTTACGTTTTTTTAATTATACTTAAATTCTCCTATTGTATTATTTTTATCGCGATATAATGTCTCCTTTCGTCATCTGTTTTTTTTGCGCCATGTTTACACCAATTACAGTCGCGTTGTCATCGTATCATTTTTGGCAGAGAATTATATACTTTTTATTTATTATTGTTTTTTTAAATTGAAAGTAATTCTAATCGATATAATTGTTTTTCTTATGGGGATATGTATGTACAAAGTAACCATGTTTCTATAAAACGGTCAATTTCTCCACAACTAGCGCTATATCTATGAACCAGGGACGATACATTATATGGACGACTGTTACATGATGAGCACAATAATCGAACGTATAGTTCAGAACGTAATGTTATTAAACATTCGAAAAACACATGATCTGGATTGTAGTATTGGAGTTCTATATATCTACATTTAATCTATCATAAATACTGTCCATTATAAACGTTCTTCGTCTTATACTACGATGGCTAATCATATAACAGAATTCATATAAAGACATGTAAAATAGTAAAAGAAAGTTTATATTTAATAACGACGCGGTAAAAAAAAAAAAAAAAGTATGGTGATGGAACAAAAAACTTTACGGCACAAAAAGGAAGATATTAAAGAAAGCTATTTCACTACTAGTTAATGCGATCATACCTAAGCAACAAGCAGTTTCAGGTCAAACATGAGAACAGTCTATCAGATGTCCGTCCAATTCTAGCTTGTGTCCAACAGGGTAGTGTCTTGGAACTGCTGCTATATACAATCTCTATACAGCAAATGTGCCGGCGATTGAATCTGCTCAGGTAGCAAAGTTTGCGCAGATGATACTGTGATAATCGCGTCAGATAAAAATGCTGACATTGCCGTTACGAAATTGCAGAATAGTATAGATCAGATTTATCAGTGGGCGCGACAGTGCAAACTTACTATTAACTCGGATAAGTCATCACATACCGCATTCTCCAACAGAAAACCACACAGCAAACGGATACTAATCGACGATAAAGCGATTCCAAGGACCAATGAAGTGAAATATCTAGCAGTTTACCCAGATCAACGACTGACATGGAGGTCGCATATCCGAAAGAAAAGAAATAAACTCAACATCCGGTGGATGAATGAACTTAACATTAGGTTGCCACTCCAAATTGTCGCTGCAGAATCGTCTGTTAATATATAAAACAGTACTACGTCCATTAAGGTCCTACGCAACTCTGGGTTTGCGCAATGACGTCAAACAAACTGATTATCTAACGTTTCCAGAACAGAGTACTTAATGAATGCCATGGTACATGTCCAACGAAGTCTCATACGTGTCGGGATTTGAAAACCGATTAAATGGATGAAATTATCCGGAGGCTCGCACAAAAACGTCTGATGCGGTTACAAAACCACCCAAATCGCTGGTGGTTCACCCGTCACATATATAACCGTCATTAAGACTCAAGCAAACTAAAATGAGAAACTCTATAATCTTTTTGATGGAACGTTTGGCTTCGTCTCCTACAGCGATTATATATACACACACACCTTACGATATCGTTTATTAGATAGCCTCACTATTGGCTAGTTATAAATTAGCAAACATACGAAAAATAATTTTACCACCAATCAAAGGAATTATGTTTATAAAAATTAAGCTAAAGCCGAATTATTATTGTCGGAATACTTCAAAGTTTAATTGATCGAAATTCTAATCTCGCTTCCCGATATCCAGTCAGTAAAATATTACCCGAATCGTCCTAGTCGACTAACTAACAATTTTCCCCTTGTTGTCCTTAATGAAGTTTTCAAAACTATATTAAGGTTTAAGGCTCTTTTATAAGATTATTCTTGCTTCTCGATATAGGAGAAGTTTTATTTTCCCGGTTTTCAATTTAATTTCCTCCTTCGTGCGTTTCTTATTTCTTTTTCTATCTTCCGGCGTCAGATTTGTATACTAAACTGAGTTGTTTTTTCCTCCTTAAGCTGTTATCAGGCGTCAATAAAACAATCCCTAAGTACACTCCGGACGCCGTGTATGATTTTTGTAAATGTTATTTTCAGGCGTCTTCGTTAATTTTCTTACAATGTCGACTTTTTATTGTTGTTGAATATACCTATTCTTCTTGTTTCGCAACGTCGCTATTATTATTCTTCGTGTTTTATACATACGTTTCTTAGTAGTATCCTGTATTTTTGTTTATCTGCTCAACCTTGAAAATTAGCCAGCCTTTATTTCAGTCCACGGTAACAGTTTTGTATTATTAGGTATTTTTTATTTTACCCGGTCGTTATCGGTCGCCGTAAGAACTCCTGTATTTCTTTATTTTCACAACTTTCTGGGAAAGTACCGTTTAAAACGGTAATATCTCATAAAAAATTAAAACTGACAAAACAAAAAGGGTGTATAGTGGTGGAAAACAGTGATCTACTACGATGAAGAAATATGTATTAATATATAAAACTTTTAATATATTACAAAAGGTTGTTATAATCAGCATGCATCAGGATTTTTGTATTTCATTGAGCAATAGACTATTTGCTGTTCCATAAGTGAGCGAAATTTAACAAAAAAAAGTTAGACATATTATTTATATAAATCTTCTTATTAATCCATATAAATTTTCATATCGTCAAATGTGGGTGATATATATATATATATATATATATATATATATATATATATATATATATATATATTTAAAAACGACGTTGTTATAATCAGCATGCATTAGGATTTTTGTATTTCATTGGGTAGTAGAATATTTGATGTTCCATAAGGTGGTACAAGCGAAATTTAACAAAAAAAGTGGGTAGACATATTATTTATAAATTGTCTTACGTCTATGCGGGCCCTGAGATCCTCCCGTGCCCTCAGCAGACTCAGACATTCTTTAGAAGGAGCAGCATGGTCAACTGCAGCAAATGCTGAAGCAAGTGCTTCCTTATCAGATATTTTATGAGTAACTTCATGCCATGGGCATGAGCTTTTGATTTTATCAAAAACACAAGCTGAACAAATATTGTTATTTGTACAGGACTTGTGGAATGATATATAATCTTCGGTCGCATGACAAAACTTCTCAGGGTGGCCATATTTGCCACACTTCTTACATAGACGAGGGTTAATCGCCTCAACAAACGATAATGATTCCCACAGAATCCTAATCCTACCATTAGATGAGAGAAGTTTAAACTGCTGTGGCAAAAGTTGAACATATATCCGTGATCCACGAGTATTTGTAATTTTATTGACAGTAATCGGATCAGATCCAGAAAGATCTTTAAAATGTTGCTTTACATCTTCTTCACTAATATTATTGGCTCGGATTGTTCATTGTTTTCATTTCAACTTAATTCAAACGTTATCCCAATATCAATAATATTGAGTCTAGCATGGTCAGCTGCTTTACTTATTATTTCTTAAGTCTTTTACTAAGTAGTTTTTGTAGATAATGGATAACTCTTACTGGTTAATGATTACATGTATATTCATTTATTAAGATGATACTCTGTTTTATAAAAACTGTATTTATATAGTTATGTTGTGTAAGTCATTGTTAACAAGTTGTTTTTATTTTTTCTTTTCTTTTATGTTATCTTATATTATTTCCTTTTAATAACAGTAATTCCTCTATGTAAGCTTGTAAGTCACAAGCGTATACAGTAATTTATTATTTATACTATGATATAAGCTTATATCAAGATTTATTATAATTTAATTCAATATTTAATAAATCACAAACTCGTTATATGCTTTCTTGGTGGAATAAGGGACTATGTATTTTTCATCCCTTTTCCATCACATATTATGTTATTATAATGTGGAGGTCTTTGCATTTGTTCATGGACCTCTATATTTACGTGTAAAAAAAAAAAAAAAAATTGTCTTACGTATTAATCTATATAAATTTTTATATCATCGAATGTGGCTCCATATTTTTCACCTAGCATTCCAAAATAAGGTTAGAGCGACTAAATTCATGAGAGTATGATACATGTTATATATATATATATATATATATGTGTGTTTGCGTGTTTGTACGCAGTAATATATATCATGTTGATAAGCTCCACTTCATGAACGTGCTCATTAAAGCTTGAAAAAAAAAATATATATATGAAGTGTGTGTGTGTGTGTAGAACAAAGTCATTTTATTTTATACAACAGTTTGAAATAATTATGAAGTTCCATTAGTGGTTACTAAGAAATACCGTTGTAGACGTGTTTGATTGTAACGTTAATTTATCGGCAAATTTTCGGAAATATTTATTATAAGAACACGGTAGTGATTAATATCGGTGCAATATTAATTAATTTGATAATATATTCGGAATAATAATTACTATTATCTGTGTTCTCGGTGCTGTTATTATTAGAAAATGTGATATGTTACTATGTTTTTTTTGTTTTTTGTTTTGGTTTTAATATACTTATTAATGTACTTCGATAATCGACAGGCTTAGTGGTATAGAGTTAATCGTTGGAATTGGGGTTTTAGAAATTACATTCGTGTTTTTTAATGCGAGAACTTCGAGTCCGGGCGAGCGGAGGAAATAATAGATGTTTTATATATTTTACTGTTGTTTATTTGTATATATAATATATACACTTAGCATGGTGGAAGAGAGAAGTACTACCACGTGAAAACATTTACTGGTTCAGGAAAGCGCAGAACGGGAATCGATGGAAAAAATTATGGTAGGTATCCCTTGTCTCTAATTTAAGGATAAGATGGAATGATTAAATACATGGATTGGAAATGTGTGCACGCGCGAATGAAAAGATGGAACGCAATGACGTTGATTTATAACTTGTAGATCGATGACCTAATGCAAGCTGAGAAATTTATTGAGTTAAAGAATGAAAATTATTGTATGCCTCATCTTAAATCAGGATTACGTACTACTGACTGTTAATGCCGGTCTCCATCTATATAACATCTGGCGTTCACTGTAAAAAAAAACTCCAGTTTAATAATAATAATAATAATAATAATGGAATAAGGTAGGATGTCAATTTCTTAAATTTAATAAGTCATTTAATGAAATATATATGGTTAATTATTCGAATTCTTAGACGAGAGTGTGCCGTTTACCTTTGTAATCCTCGGTTTGTTTTACTGTAGAAATAATTATGCGTCCGCATTCCATTATTGTAGTAGTTTTTAGTTTAACAGAATCGCAATAGGCTTATTATTATTATTATTATTATTATTATTATTATTATTGCTACTGAGCTTTTTTATAATGGGGGTAAAAATTACTATCATTTTTAAATTCTTGCAAAGATAGGGTTAAAAATAATACTCGCTGGAAAATTCAATTAACGAGTTATTACGATTTAAAATTCGGTAAATTTTAAATATTTTGCAGTAGTCGTTAGGCATTTGGATTTGCGGATGATTTATTTAAATTAATAATTTTAAAATGTATCGAAAGCGAAGGAAACACTAAATTCGCATATAAGAAATTTAATTAAACGTTTTTTTTTTTTGTTAAACCTTGTACCGGTAGTAATATTACGATAAATTGTAATAACACAATGAAAACCTTCTAAATTATTTAGAAAAGTTTATTAATTTAAAACAGGTCGTGTATATTTATATATATATATATATATATATATATATATATATATATATATATATATATATATAAATATATATATATATAAATATAAATATAAATATAAAACTTGTATCTACATGTGTATATACAAAGAGCCTTTTAAATTGCTGTAGAAATCATCGCAATGTAATATTTGTTTTAGAGAAATTATAGAACCGATATAAATGTATTTCAGAGATAATAATAAATACTTTAAAATATTAAATTTTATCCTATTATTGAATTTACTGAATCAGAAAAACAGACAAATTCTAGGCTTGACAAAATAATATGAAAAGTTTACTTCGTCAAAGAAAAATATTTAAATAAATCCGAAAATTCGAAATTTATATGAAAGTAAACTTATATTCCTTACCTTGTATCCTTAAGAAAATTAATGAGCACATATATATATTAAATAAAATTTCATTTACTTGCGATCAGTTCCGAGCTGTGATCATTATAAACCTGCAGGTGCTATCCGTATGTTCTGAGCTTTATCGACTGCTTTTGCTGTCGCAATATATTGGTTTCGTGAACTAAAGGTTCTAACGGATTTTTCTTCCAATAATGTATTTTCTACAGATTTTCTCGTGTATATCTTACGATCCACTAAAAATAACTGTCGAACATATCGTTCGTTTAATTGATATGTAATTATTCTAATTCGTTCGTATTTCAGTAGTATTACGAATTTTATTTCCTCCATATAGGTTTTAAACGCTTTAATAGCATGTTGTTTATCAAAATTCGAAATATGGATATAATGAGAAATCAATTGAAGATGCAAACATATATGCAGCGTGCGCTAGCGCGCACACACACGCAATTAAAAATGTGATTATTAACGGAACTGTTTCTGTGGACCTTATTTTTAGTAACAATAATAATAATTTCCGTCAGAAACTACACTTTTCGCCCGCATTTTATCACAACTGACTGAATATAATATGTATTTATTTTTTTATATGCATATATATATATATATATATATATATATATATATATATATATATATATATATATATATATGTATATCCACCTAAACACCTAATTGTGACCTTTCATAGGTAGTTAACAGTCGCCGTTATTTTTAGCTGTACATTATCTCTAAACGGATAAGATTTTTCTCTTATTTTTTTAACTAATGGCAGCTGTCACAGTGTTCTCTCTTTCTTTCTACACACATATATATGTAAGTGTTTGTGTGTGAAACCCACATCTTTGTGTAGGGGTCCACTTACCGAAGCCGGTTGTTGCTATGGAAACAAACGTTATGGCCTTTTTCACCGAAGCCAACTTGATGATACTACACAAAACAACATTCGTACCGCTGCTCGCACACTTGTTAATCGACCTTACACGTATGCTATCCCGTGAGTGAACATACGAAAAGATTTGTGTGGGGTGTTCATTATAGCTGCAGCTGTACGTGATCAATGAACGTTAAGCAACACTATGTGTAACACACACATACACACACGCAACCGGCATATTGAGAAATAGATTATGTTAACCTTTGTATATAAATAATTTGGAATTTTCCTCCTTTTCATAAAGGTATAGTGTAAGTGGGGTCTTTCCTGTTTTGCCAAAAATTGCGGAGGGGTCATTGTGATACGATATTTATACCCTATAGTATGTACACATGGATGCGTTCGTATATATATATATATATATATATATATATATATATATATATATATATATATATATATATATATATATATATATATGAACTTATTTAAAAAAAGGGAAAGTGGTAATTAGGCGGACAAATTTTTTGTAAATATATTTGTAAGGATATTTTCTTTTTATTAACTTTTTTTTTGTATGTGTACATATATTGCACTTTTTAGACGAATTACATTATGCATTTTCAACTATTTTCTGTTGATACGTTGAATAACGAAGTAAGTCTATAGTGCGTTTACCAAGTCTAGGGTAGTAGTCGAAAGACATTTCTTTATCGTGGAATCTTTTTCAATAATTCGTACGAATCTTGATCCTGAATGTGACTTTAATACGATCCTTGTACTAGTTTTGAATAAGAAGAAAAAATATTTGTTCAGCAATTAAATAGTAATTGGTGTTTTTTTTTAACTTGCCGTTTACCTAAGCAACGGTAGCTTATAAAATTAATAAGTATAACGAACTAGAAATTCGTAACTTATAATGTGTAAGAAGCGTAATATTAATGTAGAATCGAGCTAAAATTTAAATATGCAAATAATTAATAAAACATCCTCGAAACGAAAATAATACTAATAGGAGGGCAGTAATATTTAGTGTGGGCGAAGTAATAGTAACAGTTACGTAATTGCATTATCAAGCACCGTTGCTTTAAACAAATCTAAATAATATAATATGTTCTGTGTTAAGTTCACGCATCAGTTAACAAGTATCCATCGTAATAAATCAATGACTTGGTACAACCGGATTGGAGTACAAAAAATAAAAAAATAAAAAAATATGGATGATTTATTAGGGTAGATTAAATACGTCCGTGTCTATAATTCTATTTGATTTGTAATTTGTTTTCGTTTACGTTAATCTGCCTCCGTGTTGTGGATATAAGGTCTTTTCAGTTTTTCTATTATTATTTAGAAGGCTACCTCGTATCGAAGAAATTATTTAATGAGAGACTTTATTTATATTAGAGTGCACTGCATTCTTCGTGACTGAAAAACTTTATGCCGGGAGTTTAGATCTGACGCGATTACAGGAGGACCGAAATTTTCTATTATTTCAATATTTTTATTTTATAAATTTTTTGCTAGAATACAATACTTCCGTAGCTACATCGTTATTACGTTCAAATGCGACCGTTTATTTTTCAAATTTAATTCTTCGACTAAATATTTCTCTAAAGTTCTTTCGTTTTGGACTTTGAGCAAAAGACCTCTAGTTAGTTTGTCACGGGTAGTTCTTTCTACGTTCAGTTGACTAGGATTGCATAGGCGATCTAGCCTACCAATGTTCGATTTGAGATGAGATTTTACTTGCTCAAAACCCTGTACACGCTGTGCAAGTACTGATAGAGATTAAATGCGCACTGTGCCAGATCACGTATTACATATTATAATTGTGAAATGGAAGGATCATTTATTTGCTTACTTGTGTTACGATTTAAATCATTCACCATTAAAACTCGTAATTTTACTGTAGAAGTACTGGCAGTGATCTAGATGCGCACTGCGAGATCGCTTATTACACTTAATAATTGTTTATTCATTAAAATTAAAACGTTCTATATACTGTTGAAGTTCTAACAGCGATTTAACGCACTGCGAGGTAGTACGTTATAATTGTGAAATGGAAAGGATCAATTGTATTCGATCTGCATAAGATAATTGTAAACGTTGGAGATGTCTGGTGATATTTACATTCATCAGCAAGTAGTTATTAAAGAAAAACGTTTTTCATTCCGAAGAAAAAAAAATTATGAAATCAAGAGTTATCTCAGTTGTGAGGTTATATAAAAGATATTCGCGTTAAAAAAAATAAACGATTTTTTTTAAGAACTCGTTACTGTAATCGCTGTGATCGAACGATGTTACTAAAAATAGAATCTTAATAGGAAAGCTATTTGAGTAGTTCACAACACATAAGAAGGCTGAATCGGAATAAGTCGTATCCACTATTATGTACATATTATCGTGAGAGGCCAATCACCGAATGAAATAGTTGTAATGCTTTTTAAAATACGATTTAAAAATATACGTGTATGCGCACATAAATATATACAAAACGTTAACTACTCATAAATAGACTGATGGTATTAAAAAATCAGCACGGTGGCTACCACCACGTGTGAAACGTTGAAAATTTCAAATAATTTAATTTCTACGCAGCATCGAAATCGGTGTACTCAGCTACATGTAGCCCTTTGAATCGAACTTTATATATTGGGATGGCACGGGTTGTTTGTAAAATAGAGTAAATCAAAGGAACGATAAACAAATTGGTACTATTAGAACGTAAATTATCTGTGAAAAGTGACTCGTTAAATCATTATACCTCCGTTTGACTGTTTTGAGAAATTTTCTCCGCTCTCTCACATACGCACACACTATATACATAATGTCTTTACGTTTTATATATAAAGCGATCAGTATTTTGCAATTCTACTGTAATTGTGCCTTCTTCATCTTCTATTTCAATGACAAAAAGAGTCGAAATCGTGGAAAAATTATAATAGATTTTAAAATTTGTCATTGAACTCAGGTTCACCTTATTTGTTCGAATATATTCGTCTTCTCCGGTTTATATTCGTTACTTTAGAAAACTATTGTATACACATATAATTATATATATATATTTGTATTGTGTTCTGTTGTACATATGGGCGTGGCTGTAATGAAATTATTAGGATGTTTAACAAATGTTTGTTGAAGGTCATCGGTGTATACGCTAGTTAGTAAAATCTTTTATTTGTAGATTCCTAAACTAATTTCCATATTGTTCTTTTTAAAAAAAAATGATTTATTATTATTACTGGCAATCCAATTTGTATGACTAATTTTAGTCATAATGGTGTACATGTCATTTTGATGAATTATACACTTGAATAGTATAAATTTTGTAAAAAAAAATTGCTTCCGTTCGACGTTGACTTTTTCTTTGGTTATAATTTTTTTTTTTCTTTATTTCGTTTTAAATGTAGCCATCATAGCCGCGACGACAGCGTACATACTGTTCGGACACGAGTGACCACACATTTAATTTAACATATTCGTACCTCCTGCGAATTTTAATATTATTTAAGGTAACAATTCGCATCAATACCAATCGACGATACATTTCCGATTACGGTTAGTTCGACAATTGAATTAGAGCATTGACAATTTTACCGATTAGATCGAGTGAAATGAACATTGCTCTTTCTATTTACACGATTTTAAAAAAAATTATTCCGAACTATACATTTTAAAAATGTTTTATATAATGGATAGAATCCGATGAACTGGGAGTGTGAACACTCCGACACACTGGCCAGCTTAAATCTAAATGTGAGAGTTTCATAAAATCCGAATTTTATTACTACCGGGTACAGAATGTACTTCGAGGTTATTCGACTCGAAAGAAATTTTATGTTTACAAATCTACTCAACTCGATAAATATAGAGAGAATATCTCGCCAGCGTGATAAAATTTGCAATCTTCTAGAAATTCACGTACAGTTGGAGGTGAATTTCCCGAAGATTATTTTTCCCTTATTCACCTCCCTCATTCTTTTTATATTGATTACAGACTGACTAGATAGTTCTAAGGCTAGTTGTCAGATTGAAAGGAATAAAATTGTTATTCAATATTGATATATCTTCGGTGATAAATACCAGGATGCCAGTGATATTGATGCTCGAATTGTTTTTTAAAAATAAAATACTACTTTAAAAACGTTACCTCCTCGCCACCTTATATGTGGTTTGACTTCGTTATTCGTCCGGAAAAATGATTATTTCGATTTAAACTATTGATATATATATGTAAATTGCTTTGTAAGTTTAAAGCCTTATATAATATGTATATATATATATATATATATATATATATATATATATATATATATATATATACTCGTCCAAAAGATTACGCTATAATATTAATTAAAACACTAGAAACCGACGATGTAGAGACGTTTGAATATTTTTAAGAAAATATTTAAATCTAACATTTTCACCTCTATCCGCTAGAAGGTTATTGAAAAACTATTCGCAATATATTTAGCCTATTCCTATTCTCTCCTATTTTGTATTATTTGAATATAAAAAGATATGAAACGTTTCAATCGCACATTGCCAGTTTTTTTACGCAAAATAATAAATTTTTCTGCGACTGGAGAAGGTGAAAATTTATATTTTCTTTAGATGATTTTTAATATGTCGTATAAATATTTTTATAATTAAAAAATTATGAATTATTCGACGATAAATGATAAATAATTTAATTATGTATAATAAAAATAAATTAAAGCGAGTGTTGGAAAAGTATAACGCATGAAAATTGTCTAACGATAAACGATGACTAGCTTACTTATATCATATATAAATAAATAAATAAAAGTAGATCAGCTGGGAAGCTTAAAGATAATATAAGACAAATATATCAGTCGGTTCAATAATAATCAAATATCGGCGGTAGAATAAATATACCATTATTAACACCTAGTTGCAGGTATCGAATTAATAGTGTTAACCGATTGAAATATACGACGGCTATTATATACGACTATTTTAATAATTATATACGAAATTAATTTCAATAATCGTCGTTTATATATATATATATATATATATATATATGTATTATATAAAATTTTAAAATCGAGATTAAATTAGAACGTTTAAAATCTCGACAGAAATGTTCCATTCACTCGCGATTAGTGAAATATTTATCGTAAGAATTTTTAGTAACGCTTACGTGTGTATTGACTTCATGGTTGATTGAGTACAGTGTGTACTTGCGTGGGAGCGTTAAGTACTATTGCGAGATATTTTGTTCAGTTCACATCATACCGAAAAGAAGAATTATATATTATATATATATGTGTGTGTGTATGAATATACTTAAAATAAATTATAATTAACTTGACATTAATGTAATTATTCTGATAGTTTACCGGTTAATTCGCTAGAACTATTTGCGATCATTTAGATCGTTCGTATAAACCGGGTATAGTCTGTGGTTAATTTTTCATTTCATCATCGTTTCCTGTGTGGGTGAACATAAAATGACCCTTTTATATATATATATATATATATATATATATATATATATATATATATATATAGTGTATGTGTATGAGCATATAACCTTGACCTCTTTTTTTTGATTTCGTTCGACCAGGCTCACCTTTGATTTATCGAATTACTGGCTATCCGCTTGAATTCTATTATCGTCTCTTTGTTTTTTACATTTGACAAGTGTAGTTTTTTTCTCGTCATCGCGATTTTAAACAATTTAATTTATTAATAACGAGCGATTTTGCAATCGCTCCATCTTGTTATTATTGTGACGTAGATGTTTCTTTATTGAATGTTTTTTCTTTCTGCGATTTTTTTTTTATTTTGATTTTTTGTTTGGTTTCGTTAAGTTTATGGCGTCATTGCCAAAAATTATATACAAGACACACGGCATAGATATATTTACACGTGTGCCTGCTCTAGCGTCGATTTAAAGTGATCTTTGATCTTTCGTTAGCATCTACTATTCATGAGGAAGTAGAAATCTTTATCTCATTTATCTCCTTACTGTGTTCCTTTCTCTCTATCTACCGGTGTTGGCACATATACACACGTACATATATATATATATATACTTTATTAACGAGTATGCGCGAGTGTGTTCGCGTACGAGTTTGACCTATGTTGCTAAAGATTTGTTCGAGTTAGGACGAATATAGTTGTCACGACGCAATTTATAGAAAGCAGAGTATTATACTTGGGAGAAGTTTTGTATTTGCGCTTTTATTTTTATTTATATATATATATATATATATATATGTATTTGTGTGTGTATAATATTAGTTAGGCAATTTGCGATATTGCCAAAATGTACACATTTGCAGTGGTTGTTTCCTCTGTTACAGTAATTTCGCTCTATTAATATTATACACACGTTGACCGCATAAAGTGATATATATATATATATATATATATATATATATATATATATATATATATATATATATATATATGTAACAATCCTTATAACCTTACATTACCGGTTTGTCTCGTAAATATTTATGTCTTATTTTTAATTACGTTGCTCGTTATAAGCGAATTTTATTTTAACACGTGTTCCAAATTCTTATTTTTAACGATATTAATATTAATAATTATCATAATAACCAGTCTGCCATCTCACGTAGAGAATGTTATGGCTTTAGTTATAACCGATATGCAGAAATCATCCAAAGAAAGTATTATTTCGTATATGAAATTAACGAGGAATTATTAGTCGAGCTCGATACGAAATGCACGGCTAAGTTAATATTACCCAAAGAAATTCCTTCCACCCACCAAAAAATTATTATACATTTTAAGTATATAGAAACGATCCATTATCAAAAAAATATCCGAAAATTACCGAGAAAAACGTACGATGCATTTTTAGAGCGCAATAGCGAGCAGAACGAAAACCTAAATATAAAAATATGAACAAAAATAAAATTAAACCCTACTCACAGTACACGCTTCCTGACGTAAATTATATTTAAAACAAACAAAAAAGAAATTAGTAACAAAAATAATAATAAAGTTTAGATTGTGGATGTAGTGATTTTTTATACTTGATTACAAAAACCGTTAAAATCACTAAACTTTATTTATTAAGCAAAGCTTTTCGGCAACTACGCCATTATCAAGCTATATATAAATAAAATTAAATATATAAAAACATAAAATAATTCATTTATTATGTAAAAATTGTGAACTTAGATTTAAATTAATATTTTATGTTTTTATATATTTAATTTTATTTATATATAGCTTGATAATGGCGTAGTTGCCGAAAAGCTTTGCTTAATAAATAAAGTTTAGTGATTTTAACTGTTTTTTGTAATAAAAAAAAATAATGTTTCCATCGCATTACTACAGTACCTATATGCAAGCATGAAACAAAACAAAAAACGAAGATATATCAATCGTACAGCCACTTATTCCCCCATGTAAACAAGCTCTCCTTCGGGACACGCACACATTAATACATACTTATTCGCAAATGCAAGAAACAGGACTGAATGCAAATCGATATTCCATTTTTTTTTTTTTTTTTTTTTTTTTTATTATTTTACATAATTACAACTAGTCCATTTGGACTATCCAATAATTCTGATATATGAAAGAAAATTAACGTGAAGAGGTTATCCGTCCAGTGACAGGAGCCTCAGAAGAATATGAATAAAATTTGTTTAAACAATATCATAAGGCTTATTCCGTTTCAGCCTTCTTGTGTTATTTAGGTTATCTAATGTAATAATTGCTTCCGTATTTGGATGCCTATGTAATCTGTCTTCGTGTTGAAGTGCATACCGTCTAATTTCTGTAATTACAGTAGGAACATGATGTAAAAAAATGACACGTACGAATTTGCAATGGTAATAAACGGGACTTTTTATGACCGAAATGTGTTTTATCACGTAAACGGAAAAGTAAGAACTGTGAAATAAAAATAAGCATGTTTAAAAGAATAGAATTAAAAAATAATAATGTATATAATTAAAATGAATATCTAGCCGCGTATTTAATATTTTATTATATTGACGCCAATAGCAGACACATCAAGGTACTGAGAAATAAAACCACGTGGGGACGCGAAGGCCATCGTTTATTTCACTAACCGAATAAGATTATCGTATTTTCCTTCATCATGGACGATAGCTAAACTTATAGTTTTGCCTAAGCCGGGCAATGATACCAATAATATTAATAACATAAGAAGTCGGCTTAGCTTATTTAAGTAAAATTGCTGAGAAAGTCATACAGTGTACAAGTTTCGAACTTATTCAGCGAGCCGAAATATTATACAGAATGAACGATTCGGATTCAGATTCGACCATTCTACAACGCACCAGGTAGCCGGAATTTCTGATTATATTATCGATAACTTCAATCTGAACAGGCACACTGTTGTTGGTGTTAATGATTTAGTAAATTCGGTACATGTTGGCATAATAATGGAATTTTATAAACAAAATTATTAAATTTCGGCAACCTCTAGCGCTTATTAAATTAATTAAAGATTACTTATCTAATCGACCATTCTACGTGACTAACTTTTTAAACAACTTTTCAACTAAAACATTCATCGCCGTAACCCCAAAAGGAAGCGTCCTTGAGCCATGTCTATTTTTAATATTAATAAATGATATTCTTAAATTATCATTTGTTAAGAGATAGCACTGTACGCGGATGACTTAGCATTATACTGCACTTCATATAGGACAAATACAAAATATAATCGTTTACGAGGAATTTATATATATATATATATATATATATATATATATAATTTCTCCTATTTTGTTTCTTTTATCTCCTCTGTGATGGTTGCTTGCTAATATTTCTCGTATGTCTTGTCGGGTCCTAATTTTTACATTAAAATTATCTATTAACATGTGCTTTTACATCTATCTCTATGGAAACAGAAGTCGCAGTCGGCTGAATATAATATAGCGGGACGATATAAAGAGATCAGCCGGTGTGAAACGGATACACGAGACCCGCGATCGCTACACATGGAAAGAAAAGGGGGAACGCTTACATCCAGCAGTGTTGATATATATATATAATATGTCATCATCATGTAGTCATTAGTCCTAAGACTGGTTTGCTAATTTCTTCCACTACTGACGGTTTTCTGTTTTCCTCTTCATATCCGTATATCCTGTGCTACCAGTGTCTTCTATTACTTGCTGTGTATATTAGTTTCTTGGTCTTTCCTTTCCTCGTTTCCCATTCATTCTTTCTTCTATAATTATCTTTAATATGCTTTCATGTCTTAAAATGTGACCGATCATACTAGTTCTTTGTTTTATTTTTTTTCCATAATGTTCTTTCTTCGCCAATTTTTTTCTAACACCTCTTCATTTGTTACTTTATCGGTCCGTCTTATGTTCAGCATTCTCCTGTAGCACCATATTTCGAACGCTTCTAGGTTTTTTTTTTCTCTGCCTTACCAATCATCCATGTTTCACATCCGTGCAACGCTGCATTCCGAACAAAAAGGGTTAAAAAATTTTTTCTCAAATTTGTACTTATAGCCTTGTTGTTTAAAATATTTTTCCGATCGTAAAAAACTTGCTTTGCTTGATTGATCCGTTTTTTAATGTCCTTGCTACACCTGCCATCTCTGGTGATTTTACTACCCAAGTAATGAAATTCATTCACTTCTTGTATTTTAACACCTTCAATATCTGCACTTATTTTCTTTCGACTGTTATATTTATATTTTATATATATATATATATATATATATATATATATATATATATATATATATATATATATATATATATCGAAACTGCTATAACGATTTGAACATAACTTTGTACATATATACGTAACGTATTAAATCATTGAAAATAGAATTTACGAATTTTGAAAGTTTACGCCAGATCCCGAGATTTTTTTTTTTTAATTTCGATTTTTTCCCATTATATTTTATATAATGTAATAATAATGATAATAATGATGTACAATGATAATAAATAATTATATTCTTTCGTGGTGTGTCTTGTAACGTTCTTAAGCTAAGAAATTGATTTTTACCGTGTATGGTTTAGTGATAAAGTTTTATACCTCGGTCGTTACCGTTTCGATTTAACGGTCATAACTAATCTTGGGATTTCTTTAAGGAAAAAATTTGTCGAAAATATTCCAAAAATCATTCGTCAAAAATCTGTAATTTTCGGTTATAATTCCGGAAATTTATAAAACTATATTCTAACCGCCATTAAAATAGTTATAAATACGTGTGTATAATGGTTTTTAATTGTACGCAATTTATATTGTCGGAAAAAACAGGATTTTATTTTTTCGAAATAATCCCAGAAAGCTCGGTGGCCCACGTATACTAGTTTATAATAATTACGCGATAATAATGATAATGGTAATTATTTATAATGATAATAAATAATTATAATGACGACGAAAATGATCGTTCGTAGGTATGTCCCTTGTAAGGTTGTTAATTATGGTGTTGGACGGGTTGGTTTTTGTTTATTTCGCCTCATATTCTTTCTATTTTTGTTCCAATTTTTCTATTTATTATTATTATTATTACATTTTTAATATTCCCGTTTCATGAATTATTTATGAGAACTCCCGTTCGTCTTTGACTATTATTATTATCATTATTATTTAGGTTCTTATTTGTTTATCTATCTCCTTATTCCCTTGTTCTTCGGTCGCACGTAACTTCGTGAGCTAGCACGCGCTTGTTTAGCCTTGTTTAGTGGATTTTTTTTCCTAGTTTCGTCCTTTATCAACACAATCGGCTTAATTAGTTTTCTTGTTTAATTCTATTCTCATTCTTTCTACACTTCATCGTTTGTTCTAAATGTTCATTTTTCTCTTTACACGTCAAAGAAAATGAGAAAAGACTAATTTGGTTTATTTAAATTTATTTTCTTTCTAATTTTCCAAGTATCGTCGGGTAATATTTTCATCGGATATTCCAACTGCGGTTGAATGACTTTATATATTCGTCGAACTTATCAGCATTTTTCCGATGGCTCTATCTATGCAACCGCAGAGATCTCAGTCATTAATGCTGAGCGAAAACCGTCGACTTTTGATCTTCCTCATTGTTCGCGAACTTCTAGTATTATTTAATGTTTAAACTACTCGATGTCTGGTAAATATTCTTCTTTTTCGGTCATATAGCTCGATTCCGGTCATCGTGACGTCTGATTCTATGTATGAGGTCCGTTTCCAAACTTCCGGATTTACAAATGACCAAAACTGCTCTCTTTTCGTTTAAATCTCTTCGAGAGGTAGTGGCGGACCGAAATCAGGTTCTATTAGACACAATGAAATCGCCTGCTTTTGTCTGTTTGCCGAATTAAGCTCCATGTTTTCGTACTCCATACAGGTGTGAAAGAAATATGTTACGAAAATATCCGAGACTGACCGGCCACCTGTTGGATTCGTAATTAATTTTCCCTTCTTACGAATGGTACTCCTTAATCGGGTTGTCAGTGTACAAACTCTGATAACAATAATCATATATATATATATATATATATATATATATATATATATTCTTCGTCGTTATCTCTGTTTTCAGACGTCGTGACCATCACATGCATTTTTGACTGTTTTCCACCATTCATTCCGATTTCGGGCTCAGTTGATATGTCAATGATATCCTCGCTGTATGTAGAATGTAGTCATCGAGTCGGTGGCTGTCCCATATTTCTTTTTCCTTCTACTAATCCCTGTATGACCGTCATTTCCAATCCATTTCGGCGTATAAAAATCTGAGAGCTCTTCTTTTTATCTATTTTTGTACCATTCTTTAGCTCTATTCCCAGATTCTTCAAAATTGATGTGTATTGATGTGCCGTCGTCCACGGTATTCTGAGCATTCTTCTGTGATCATTTCGAACGTTTCTTTACGACGTAAATGGACATATATGTCGGTAATTTATGTAATTTGAAAAAGTTACTTAGTCGATTATTGCAGACCGGTTTCCGTAAATTTAGAAGCTACGTCGATCAAATAAGTGCGCTTACATCATAATATCTAGTAGCGTGATTTTGAAGAAAGATTAAAAAACCTCGACCGTTTTTATTCACCTCGGCCTTTGATACTGTATGGCGATGTGTGGTTTACTCGCCTAAAGTACTTGAAGCAATTCCTTGTAAGAAAATACGTTACTAAATAACATGATCAGTAATCGCAAAATAAGGACGCATCTAAACGGAAAGCACAGCAGAACTCTAAACAACGGTTTACCACGAGCGTCGGTGATTGCTCCGTTATAATTTAATTTATATATTGCTGACTTACCGTAAACGAAAGCACGCAAATTTATACGTGCGGACGATATAGCTCTACACAAAGTACGAAGCCTCAAATAACAGAGGACATCTTACAGGACGATCTCTATTATCATTAACAGACTATTTTAACAAATGGCGTTTAACATTATGCTTCCATCTTAATAATCAGTTATCAAGAATGAAACTGAACATTACAATCGGTTAAGCTAAATAAAGCGCGAAGATTACCCAAAAGTATCTGGGAGTAACTTTGGATCGACAACTAACCTACCGTAATAAACACCTTGAGATCAGAACACGGACAGATACAATTCATAAATTAGCAGGAACAACATGGGGTGCTTCAGCGCCTACACTAAGAACTTCAGCACTCGCGCTGACATACTCAGCGGCCGAATATGTTGCACTCGTATATATGGCTGAACAGCACTCGCACAAGGAAGATTTATATAGAGCTAAATGCGGCTCTTCGTATAATCTCTGGCGCAACCAAATCTACTTTAGTGAAATGTGGTTACCTCTACTAGCGTACATTATGCCAGCTCGTATTAGAAGGAAAATTGCAACGGTTAAAGAATGGTCAAAATACAAAACTGGCACACTAATTTACCAATACACCGAGATCTGAAAGGACCAGAAAGATTAACACCGAGAAAACCTGCTCACAGATTAGCCGCAAAACTTGTAGCAGATGGTTTTGACGCAGTTGCATCCTGTAGAATGGATCCATAAAAACCCAGAGACACCGATACGGTACGATAGACACACCGAATTAGAACAGTCCATGGGCGCAGTGTGGTCATATGCTCGCAAAGTGGGGTTTTAAAGATGATCCATCCTTACTACTGTCAATTAGGAGATCGGACAATGGTTCACATCCTGAACGTATGCCCACGTAGAGCCCTTATGGGCGCTTGAAAGAATATTCGAGTAGTATCAGACGATAACGTGGCTATGAAACCTGGATGTGGACTTCTAAGCTACCCGATGACATACGATATCATCGTAATCCGACGATTATTTTTACTAGTAAGTACAATCATTCGGATTGTCGACTACCAATATTGAATTATTTTTTTTTCGTAATAACATTAATTTTCCGGAAAATTTTACGATAGATCAAATTTTAAATGTAATCACGGGACACCGTGTGACGACGAAATTAAAATTTGTAAGAGTAACCTTATCGAATCGTCGGCGGAGAACTGGCAAAACCGTAAAATAGATGTTCTCCTACAATCCTTTGACCCAAGCTATTCATTTCTGAATAAACGCCTGTCAAACGTACTGAACATACGTAACATATTACGGATTAGTTGTCGTGTTCCATAAATACGGTCTCGTAATATTGATAGATAATAATGATAAACGACAAATAGTAGTTAAAATTAGTAAATTTTCTCTTAAAAGACCGCAAAGCTTTTTATTAAGCCATTTTCAAGTGGACACGAATGAAAATAAGTATTATAAAAAATTTAAAATAATTAAAATTTAAGAAAATACTTAATCTAAATGTACAATATTACAAAAAATAATAAACAATAAAAATTAGTTAAGATCACTAAATTTATACTAAAATTAATGTTTTTAATAACAAATTTAGTGATTTTAATTACTTATTTATTGTTTTTTAATCTCTTTATTCCACACAAGTTAAAAATAATGATAATGATAGTATGATGAATAATATTATATACTATATAAATAATTATAATAAAACATTTGATTCACATTACGAAAGGAGGAAAACCAATAAATTTTCTGAATTTAAAATTGTACATTATTAGCTAATATATATATATATATATATATATATATATATATATATATATATATATATATATATATATATATATATATATATTTATATATATATATATATAAATATATGTAGGGAACTTACACAAACGGGCACGTTAATACCTAACTTTTCGTTCCACTTAAATATGGATAAATTTTCACTTTAAGAAGAAGTCTTATCAAAAGGGCAAAAATAGTTTTAACAGCGATAAAGTAAACAGAGAGAAAAACATAATTATGTAAATAGCGACCAACAATGAACATAACTTTACTATAGTTGTAAAAATATGAATCTTATTTATAAACATACCGAAAAATACAACAAAAAATTATCGAGGTTCAATAAACTATGTAGGAAATAAAAATATTTAACAAATATAACATAGATTTCGCAACGATGTATATAACACGTTATTGAAATCAATTTGGTTACACAAAATAGATGATAGAAATATATTAAAAAAAAAAAATTCAGCGAATACAAATTAAAATTTGGTATCGATGTGAGAAAGTGAATACATAGGAGAAACAGGCCGACAATTCGCAGTAAGATTTAAAGAACATTTAAATTTATACACGAACAATGGTGAGAAATCGTACGTCGTAGTAACTAATTAAACCAGAAAATCAATAATAGTAACCAAAATTATAAAATCTGAAATATATATAAAAAAAAAAGCAAAACTGCTATGAAAAATCGAAATAACAATAATAATAAAAAAACGTAAAAATAATTTATTGGATTAAACGATAAATTCTCACGAATTAGTTTTAAGAAGTATATTATAAATTTAATCAATTTTTAAACTAGATATAGAATTATGTATTGTATTGTATATTTTTATTGTATATTTTTATTTAAAAACGCTCGACATCTTGGTCATTTGCGTCTGCTATAACTTAAATAATTAAATACAACGGAAAAGTAAATCTATATCTTATGGAATACATTTATACATTTTAAAAAACTAAAAACGTTTTGAACGATAGCTTCATCATCTGCAAACATTTCTTCTTTCGTCATTTTTCTATGTTCGAACGCTTTCTCTCGTTCCTCGGTGAATTCTGGACATTCAGTGATGACGTGACTGATGGACATTTTTTGATTACCGCAGTATATACACGACGGCGGGCGTCCTGTCTGGAGCAGTGGACCATGTATTAATTTCGTATGATCAATACGGATTCTGCATAATACAATTTCTTCTCGTCTGTTTTCACGGTGAGATGTTTCCCAATGATCCAATTTGTCTTTAACCCGTAAGTTGTTGATTTGATTTGTCCATACATTTTGAGCGGCCATCTTGATTGCCAGTATTATTTGCTTTCTTGCATTTAATAGATCTTTTTCACGTGTCGTTTTGATCTGTTTAATATTTTCCCATGGCGGGTTTGTAGTTTCGGGTGGCCTGATGTTAAACCGATTTATACGCAAATAGTTTAGATAGTCATTACATCTAATTCTAAATGGTTTGTTTTTGTCCCGGTAGATTTGATTTAAATTGGAATGAAATGTTTTATAGTAATTTATATGCGTTTTGTTACCGCTAACTTTCGTATAGTATTTCAGTACTAATATAATTCAACGGTGTTTTAATGACAATATGTTTGTTTCTGCATGCAGGCTTATAACCGGACTTGTGCAAAACGCTCCACTGCATATTCTGAGCGCGTTGTTTTGGATTACATTCAGTTTTCTTAGCGTACTTTCTGCAGCTGAGTCGTATGCGATCGCACCGTAGTCTATTATTGATCTGACATAAATTCCATATAGTCGTAATAGCATGCTTCTGTCAGATCCCCCATGACTTGCCATGCAACATTTTTAATAAATTAAGAGCTTTCGTAGATTTTAGTTTTATGTTTTCAATATGTGGCTTCCAATTTAATTTGTTATCCAATATAAGCCCTAAAAATTTTGTTCTGTTTCTGTTTGCTATAAATGTATTATTTAGTTTTAACTTGATCTCACGTTCAGGTGTTTTCTTTGTAAAATTAATTACACATGTTTTTTCGGTAGAAAAGTGTGTATTATAGAATTATGGTTTTTCTAGCTAGTTAGTATATTCGGTTATGTATGGATTATTATCTATATTACTGATTAGCTGATTGTGTGTTGTTTACCACATTTGCTATCAGCATAATTTTTATACAAATAACTTTATTAAGTATTTTCTTATATTTAATTTTTGTTTTTCTATGTTTTTTATATTTTAATTTATGTCCATTTGAAAATGGCTTAAAAAGCTTCGCGTTCTTTTAGTTGAATATACAAATTAGTGATTTTAACTAGTTTTTGTTGTTTATTTTTTAAAAATCACACTACTTTATTATAATAAAAATAGTAACGGTAATGATAATAAATTAAACATTTGTTATCTTTACAATCTTTTAATGTAACTCCCCGAAAGTAATTTTTTAATAACGTAACTTTAATGGGACAACGCCCGTAATGATATCCGATAACTGGATTGTGTTTATTTTCTAAAAACTCGATGTCCTTCACATGTTTTCACCTGAGCCTTTTAGTTTATCTTGTCTCACTTATCTCTTTAAATTCATCATGATATTTACACACGTGTTTGTCCTGTGCATCCTGAAGTTTTTAATTTAATTTAATGTTTTTTTTATATACTACGCAATTTCTTCTACCTTCGCTTCTATCGTATTTTTGGAAATAATAATCGATTTGAATAATAAATTATGTCGTTGCGCCAGAGCGGATATTTCAAGAAAAAATTTCAGACAAATTCAACGTGGTATAATTTACGAGTTTCTAAACGCTGGGTAGACCTTTAGACCAGTTGGTCACCTGATAAAAGATCGCGAAAAAAATATTAATACTGTTTAATAATAATAACGCAGAAAATATTAATGAAGAAATCCACGGAGTTTAATATATATATTTTCATCGTCATAATATACTCATCACGTGTATACATATATATATATATATATTATATATATAAAAAATAAATAATCCTAACATTCTCGCGTGGAAGACAATTGCAACCCATCACGCACACCGTATGCGCGTTAGTTATAAGTACACTACAAAAACACGCTCGCATTGTGTCGTGACAACAAAGTGATTACAGTCAGTTCTCCCGGGTGCGTGTATGGGTGTTATTATAATTGCTTTGTACGCTAATTATGTACAACAAAATATGGTATAGGTAAGTAGTCGCCTACCTCCGATACGGAGACGAAACTTAATGATGATATATATATAATATATAGTATACAAATTTTGGTATGATAACAGAGATACGAAGATGAATTTTTTCCTGTTACATTTATGATTGAATTATTCTTTCTTGCAATCGGTTTTTACTTACACAATTTATTGGAAAAAAATTATTTAATTATTTATATTTACTGTTTTTTTTTTTTTTTTTTAGTATCTATCGTTAACCGATGTAACAAATACGGGTAGATTAATTTAAAGTTTAACTTAATCTTAATTTTGAGCTATTTACCAGAAATAACTCAAAAAAATACGCACTGTAATTTCGTCTATCTATAATCGTGTGGTATAATTCACTATATATATATTTTTTTTCTATTATTTTTTGGACAATTTTGATTTGGTCATTCTCCGTACGCTTTTATCCACGCACTACCCCAATTTTTGTTTCGACATATTTATCATCATTATTATGATTATGCTATTGCGTACGATAATTATTCGTTAATGTATGTCGTTTTTTGTTTTTTTTTTTTAAGTATAAGAAAACTAGCATAAAACATAAATCCGTGAACTACTAATTTTTTGCCCATAAAAAATAGTTTACGGAAAAAATGTATAATATTTAGCAAACACACTGGCACTGGGGGATTCAGGCAGCACTGGGGGATTCAGGCAGCACTGGAAGCACCCACTCATTGTTTTCTCGATATTCTGAATAAAATCAGTTATAAAAATACGCCTATAACCATTTTTAATTCGTAAATTTCAACTAAACACGATAACTTTGACGAATGGTTGCGCAGATTTAAAATAACTAACACGCCAAACTTTTCAATGATGCAACACGAATACAACTGACACAATTCATCATCACATATATCGGTTACTTTAAAGAATATTAAGATAATTGGATATTCGACGGAGTGTGGCACGAAGGGATATTATTTAAAATTAAAGAAAATGGCTTCCACGCAGGGGTGGATGGGCTCATAATCAGTCAACTGGGCAAAGCGCATACCGGCGCCAGTTTTCGGGACGTATTTTAAAAATTTACGGGTGGGGGTGATTTTTTCTTCCAAATTTTTTTATTTATTTATTTGAAAATACAACGATCAATTAAGAATATAAACGCATGAAATACAAATTAATAATTATCTATTACCTATAATTTGGAAAAAAAACTTTAAAAAAGAATAATAAAAAAATACTTTGGATTTTAGTTTACAAAAAAAAAAAAAAAAAAAAAAAAAAAAAAAGACAAGTTCGCATTTTAGGTCGATATTAAAAAATAAAAATCCTCGGCTTGTACCCATTTTTTTCCAATGTATGATTGAATGAATTAGATACCAAAAAATTACTTAAAAAATACAAAGGCTATTTGAAAAAAGAACGACAACTGTTTAATTTAAAATTAAAGAGCAAACAAAGAGTAACACTTAAGCCCAATTATTGGGAAAATAAAAATACTTATTTAAAAAAAAAATGAATTTTTCCGTCAAAAGCTACTGATTTTTACAAGAATGTCTTTCTCGAAAGACATAAGCATAAAGCTAGAAAGTAACTCCTGCGACATTGTGCTACGTAATCTGTTCTTGATAAACCGAAGTTTTGAAAAGCTCTTTTCACAAGCAACTTGGGTAACGGATTAGCGAAATATATATACGCCAAACCTATTACTCCATAGGATGTAGAAATCACAGGCTATATTTTTCTAAAATAGTCCAACAGCGCAATATGCAATTTTTGCAGTAAGATTTGGAAGAACGAGAACCGCATACTTCAGTAATGTCCGGTGTTCGATTTCGATTCGTCTTCTTCTTCTTGATTAGTCAAGTCCAAATCTTCGTCCAGATAATCAGGATCATTTAAATCGGCGAGACTTTCTTTTAAATTTTTCCAATTTTGAGTAAAATGGATTAATTATTTTTTCAAATTTTGAGGAGTCGCTTCGCTGTCAAATTTGGTGAGTAATTCACTTAATTTTTTAAAACCGTTAACAGGTAATGTTTCTTCACTAATTTCTTGGAAGTTGCTCGGATCCAAATAAGCGGAGCTTCGATTCGTTTACTTTTGCCACCGCAGTATCCAATACTGATTTGTGAATTTCATATTTCCGATTTGCATCTCGTACTAAATCTTCAGAAGTAACTTCATCCTTGTTTGAGCCAGTTTTACTTCTAATTTGTTATATACTAGATAATGCAATAATGTCTTGGAACTGGTAGTATCACATCGTCTGCAGAACTTGGAATGTTTTTTCGTTTTTTCTTGATTCACGACGAAGAGACGGCGGCACACCGGATTTTACCCGATGAACCCGTATTGTTCTATTATTCATCCCTGCTTCCACGTCAATATTATAATAAGGGAATTACAAAAACACTCGAACGATATAGAAAATTGGATGGCCGATTAGGGAATAAAACGCGTAAATATATCTATATTAATATCAACTTTACTCAAAAATGTTCAATCTACCTTCCGGTGACGAACAAGGTCGCATCTAAAAAAAAAAAAAAAAAAAAATGTAGTTAAATACGTAGGACTAAATTTTGACGAAACTTTAACGCGGAAAAATCATATAAAAATCAAACGAAAGGAAACGGAACTTAAATATAAAAAATGTACCGAATGATTCAGTAAGCTAACATTATATTATAACAAACTATTTTAATATATATATATATATATATAGTTCAATAATAAAATCAATTTGGACGTATGACAACGGTGCACGGTTAGTGTTTCTAATCGTAATATAATGCAAAGATTTTAAATGTAAGTTCTCCGAGGAGTTACTGTGGTACGCAACAGATAATGATATTCACTCTTATTGCGAATAGAATACATCGATAAAATCATGATCACCCTTAAATCCGGACGTATAAGGCGACTCGGTTGATAACAGTCAAATAAAAAGAAGATTATTGAGAAAACACGTGTATTAGATGGCATATTAGATTAATAGGGCAGCATGGATTATTTCACCTTGCAAAATTTATTATGTAAATAAATATTCGCTAAAAATTATTTGTGGCCTCATGGCGGGCCATAGTAATTAAGAATTTATAATACATTTTAAAATATGCATAAATTCTCCACTTGTTATAAATAAAAAAAATTTATTCGCGTTGGATTCTACTTTCACTTAATAATGCAGAGAAAAAACAATCCTCTTCAGTAAATATTTAAGTAATAAAAATGTCATTATCGTTTATATATCTGTAATTGTGTGCACCTATATTTATATATGTGTATATTTTCTTAATAATAAGTGTAAATGTAAAAATGTAAAAATTCGTATATTTTAAATTATATTAAAAAGTTATAATAATATTTAATAAGTGTACCGGAACAAATGCCCTCTCCATTTATGAAAGTAACTAATAATATAAACTGGTAAATACTAAATATAGAAGATATAAATTGGAAAAATCAGACAAAAAACCATCACAAATGAAAAGCGGTAATTTAAAAAATAATAAGTTTAATTATATAACGAAAATATCATGGAAACGAAAGCAAACAAATTATGAACGTTATGAGAATAATACATTAAATACTTAGTTCCCTGGAATCGTAATTTCCTATTGCTGGACGTAAATTATTACGGTGCGCGCTACAACTGAGAAAAAATTTTTTGAGATAGTTTGAGGATTACCTGCAGAGCACTATGCACATATGAAATTTTAGTGTATATGGGGGGAACATTGAGGATACATCTAAGACATTGATTTTGGACTAATTGCAGTCTATTAAAACTAGACTGAAGACCAAACTGGACAAGAATATGTTAAAATAGGCGTAATGATTGACTTGTAGATTATTAGTTTATTATTAATATTTAAGTGAGATTTACGTTTGAAAATGGAGTAGATTGAACAGATCGCTCTGTTTGTCTTAGACGATGCATGGTCAATATGCTTGGAATAGCCTCTTATCTAAAATGACACCGAGGTAGCGTATCTGGTCAGACCATTCTATATCAACCGCCACAGACGTGAAGTCTGGTCGGTAAAAACGGTTTTCGACGAGTGAAAAAAATAGCTTTCGTTTTGGAAGGATTAAGAGCAATTTGCCATTTAGAAAAATACTTAATTACACGATCAACACCGGATTGTAACCTATTGCTGATAGCTGCAGTACAACGCTGTGTCATCAGCGTATAAGGCAACCTCAATGTTATTTATATGCGGGAAATCATGCGTGAAAAATACGAATGGTCCCAATACGCTACCTTGTGGATTTGCTACTTGATTTCGCATTATTTATAACGGTATAAAATGATCTATTACTTAGGTAACTATTAATCAGTTTAATTAGATAATTGGGAAACATGGTAGCAATCATTTTGTAGATAATACCCACGTACTAGGTTGTGTCGAAAGCTTTTGCTACATCAAATAACACCATCCCAGTATGTTTATTGAAGTTAAAATTATCTGCGATAGAGTCAGCAACTCTTGCTATCTGTAGGTGTAATGATAATGATAGTAATTAGTAATTGTTGTCGGTATTATCAATAGTTGTAATAGTGATAAGACTGCTACTACTAATAATAGTATAATCATAATTTACCGATAACTATTGTCGTTGTTGATATAGAGATTTATTATTATTATTATTTTTTAAATACTAAATTATAATATTCCTAGGTTTTCAGTTTTGTAGTTAAACAGTAATACGATATGCTAGGTGGGACTATATTTTGTCGTCTTGACTGTTGCCCTTAAATATAAGTACACTTGCAATTCTCCTACACGCAAGTTTGAAATATTTATATGTATATGTATGTATAAGCGATATACGCGTAGCTTAACCGATATATAATTTTCCCGTTTACTTATCGCCAAGAAGAAGGAGGCTATAAAAATAAAAAATGACTGAAATGTATCGGTTATGTACGTTTTTTCTTTAAGTAACGAAACGTTTACTTTATTGATCGACAAGTAATCAAAACCATATTCTTAGAAAATAGCAAGCTCAGTTAGTACGAAAGGAATTCATTTATCCATCGCGATCTGACAGTTCTAGCGATACAGGAAGCGATCGAAATAATGACTTAAAAACATCAGCAAAGAGTACAAAAACACACGTGCATATGAAGATAAATAAGCTGAGGGATCTCGTAAATTCGATATTCGGAGATTAACAAAACCGCACGAATTAGCATAGGAAGATAACGATGAAAATTAACTTGTGTTGGAAGATGATAAATACCACATTAATATCACTTTTGTGATGTTTCAATAATAATAATAATAATTTTTGTAACCCGTACTTTATTTTGCGTCATAGGACGACGAATATTTGTAAATTATTTCGAAAGTATTTTATTAAAAATTCAGAACGATATGCAACATTTTAAAACTCTCTGTTTGATCATGCATCGTTGCGTAATTAACACCATCAACGAAAAATAATGACGTCACACACACACACACACACGTGTCAAACAGTCTTATTATAATAATGACGTAGTTCTTTAGAGTTTTATCCCGTTGTTTTAGAACAAAATTACGTTATTCCCAAATGATTTTAAATACTATCTATGATGTATTTCGGTAGATTGGATAAACTGGTCGAAGACTATTACACGTGGACTAATTTTAACCGATTAACAAAGTTTTGTGAATAATTCCTTTTCTAAGACGAATGATTTTCTTATTATTTTTATTACAATTTTTAACATTTTAAATTTATGTTGCTGCTCGTGTATGTGTGTATATGTATTATATGTATGTATATATATATATATATATATATATATATATATATATATATATATATATATATATCTATATATATATATATATAGATAGATAGATAGATAGATAGATAGATAGATAGATAGATAGATAGATAGATAGAGAGATAGGTTGTTAGGACAACATGGCTGCTATCTAGTAACTTTCTGGCGTAGGCCAATTTTTTTTTATTTCAGCGTATTTTCTTTAGTATGCTTATAATAAATTTTGTTCTTGGACTTCCTTCGGCTATTTTCGGTTTATTTTGCCTTCAATTAGGTTTCTCATCCAGAAACAATGTCCTAATAAGTGACCAATCATGCTGCTTTTTCGATTTTTTGTTACTGACATTAAACTCGTCCCTTCTTCCACTATTTAAGGTACGTATTTGTTTTTGATTTCTTCCGTCCTTTCTGTAGCATCATTGACTCACTTTGTTTTTCTCAAAATAGTCCCAAGTTTCGTAGTCATACAATGCCGTACTTCAAACGTAAGTTTCGACAAATAGTTTTCTCGTGTGCGATGAAACATTTTTTTGGCGTAAGTAAGGTCTTCTTTTTATTAATCGCGTTTCCGGTCTGCGCTATTCCTTTTCTAGATTTCATCTTCGCTCCTGCCATCCGTTGCGATTAGAGTAGCAAAATTCTTTTACTTGTGGCAATCTTTGTTTTGTCTAGAAATACATTAATATCTTTTATTTTCCGTCTCGAGCGTGACATTATTTGGGTTTTATTTTGCATATACTTTCGTTTGACATTTTACAATTAGCAGTTTAATTTAAATCTTTGATAAATTGTTCTAATTTTACTTCGTTCCGCGCTATTAATGCTATATCATCTGCGTACCGTATTGATTTGTACCACTGACCATTAATGTTGACACCGCTTTCGATATATATATATATATATATATATATATATATATATATATATATATATATATGTGTGTGTGTGTATGTATCGTAAATGTTAAAATTTTAATGCTGATCGATATTATATAATTAAATTTCGTTCATTATATATTACTAAGTTTTCATTATTATAATGATTAATATTCTTTTTATTATTATTATTATTATTATTATTATAATTACTACTTTATGACCTAATTAGGCTCCAACTTTCTTATCTCGTTTGAACGTTAAGAGAACTCCGTATTATGCGAACGGAGATTATCAAGCAAAACCCTTATAACATGGAATGATGTAGCCGATGGAATTTATTAACATTTTTCGCCAATTAACGAAAGACCGTTAGCGTTACTTTTATATAATTTAATTATATACACACGCATCACCAGTACTTTTTAATTACTATAATCCTACGTAATATAATAAAATACACACACACTGAACGAAACACAAGAGCATGTTCTTATTAAAGCGTTCAGTCACTTTTTCATCGAGCGAGCATGTGAAAAGGAGAAATTTTATATACACGAGTATGTTATGTATATATTTACATATATATATATATTATATATATATATGTATATATATATATATATATGTCCGTATGTAATATGAGGGAAAGAAATAAAAGCCAGGAAAATAATAATCACACGTCTCTTAGTTAATAGAGGAAAAATGAAAAATTTTCTCGTTTGCAAAAGTAAGATAGCAGCTATATTTGTTTATCGGAAAATTTATTGTAACATTTAAGTTCGTAAATTCGTTCGTATATATTTTATATGTCTCACGCGTGGATATAAGGTTGGCGCCCTTGACCACAAATTCGTACTCGGTCTTTATTTTTTATTTGCACCGGTTATGATAATTATTTATAATTCATTAGCGCGTCTATATCATCATCATTATCAAAATCGCGGTTGTGATTTATCGCAATTAATGCGATCATAATCTGCGCTATAATAAAATTATTATTATTATTATTATTATTATTATTATTATTATAATTAAGTGCCGTGTCCGTATGGGAGCTGGCGACTACTTATCTATAAATATTTTTGTTGTACTAAGTAGCGTACAAGGCAAATATGTCGTTTAGACACACACACTCGGCAGAACTGATTGTAATCGATTTGTTGTCAGGTCACGATGCAGCCCCGCGTGTTTTTTTTAGTGCACTATATTGTTACTAGCGCGCATACGGTGTTTGCCATTTTCCACGCGATAATATTAGGATTATTTATATTTTAATTTTCCGATAACTCGTATATATAGAAGACGATAATATTCCGACGTTATTAATAGAATAATTATCTGCCGCTTATTTTGCTAGCGGATTTCAATAAGTATTGTAAAATTATAAATTTAAATAATAATAATGCGCCTTAAAATATTTAATAATAATAAGAAATAATATTTTATAATCGCAGCTTAATAAATATAGAGAAAATCGGTTTATTGAAAAATATTTGTCTGTCATAATTAAATTGTAGAAGAAGAAAATATTAATCGATTCGCGTAGATTGACAATAGTACAAAGAATAAAAGCAATTATAATGTCCCCTTATCACTGATAAGATAAATTCTCATACGTGATACCTCGTATAAATAAGAAATTAATATATTTACTAGGCTTTGGAGAATATAATTCGCGAGCTTGAAAAAAAAACCCACTCCATACAAAAAATCACAATATTCGATAGAAAACAATAATAATAATAAAGAAATATAATATAAAATACGCATATACACACACAACTATATATATAAATATATATATACACGTATTTTATGAAATATGATTAATTTATAATATATTATGTTTAACTCTATATACTTCGTGTACATAAATTGTAGTTGCCCGGAATCGTAATTTCCGATGGTTGAGATATACTTATTTTCACGCAATATAAAATTATCGCAGAACTTACCAGTATATAATCCCGAATGAAAAGTAGATTTCACATCAAATGCATGTCCACTATTCTGGTATATCTTGGAGCACTTAATACGCGTGTTAAACACTTATTTTGCATTAATTGTAATTAAAAAGAAGATGATTTGTATCTTCCGGGGAAATTTATGGAAATATGAGTATCCCTGATTTTTATCTCTATTTGAAAACTTTAACTCTATACGAGAATGACCCGCGCGTAACCTATAAATTACGGTAACAAATCTGCCAAGTCGATAATATTGGGATACGAGCATACATGGAAATACCCGAAGATGCGTCTGAACAATACTAAAATATTTACCTTTTTTTTTCCCCCTCGAGGATTTCCAATATTCGTACTAATAATTGCTGGAATAAATGGGAGTGGAATGAAAAGGAAGCCCTGTCGCTTCGTAAGTTTAAATCCGGAATTAAACAAACATTTCAAAACACCGCCTTATAATTTTTAAACATTTATCTGATATATCAAATATCCATGGGTGAGAATAAAACCTGAATGGACAGTTCTGTATAGGAGCGAACTAGGACTATCAGTACATACAACGTACTTACCCGTAATCACATTAATGTGATGAATCACGATCTTTGTCAATAACCATTAACTCGGATGTGAAAACGGATTCGTCGGGTGGAAGTTTGAATTTTGTGGACTGTTACAATGGCAAAGCCAACGCTAACTGAACCGGGATTTTGAAGCCGTCGATGAGTTTTTTTTTGATAATTAGGAAATATTGTTTATTGTGTTCCCGAGAAAGAGGGATATAATCAGAGAATAGAGAGATACATCGTCGTGTAAATTTAACGGGTTGTTATTATACGGTAATGAATAGGAAGCTGAATGGTTGTAATAATGGGAAATTCTTGTTGCTAATAGCGGCATTTTAGAAGGTATCTACAGTTATTACCGAGATAAAAAAAAAAGGAGATTTAGGAGGTATGTGTTGTTGAAGTTACGGTATTTTAATAGGAATCTGTCTGCAAGCGTGTTTTCTTCTGAGATGTAAGGGAGCGATTTTAGTTTCCGCTTGAAGACTGACTATCGACCAGGACAAAAAATCACCTGTAGTAAGTTTATTATTCCCTTATATTCAGATATGCGTAATGAACAGTCCCCCCCCCTCGTATGTAAAAGACTGTGGAATTATTTCAACCGCTCCGTAATAATTTACTTACAGCGATGGGAAGTTACGATTTCAGGCAATCAAGCGTTAAATATATTAGGTATTAACTTCTTCGGCGTATTTTTAATACGTGGGCGATGGGCGATGGGCGACCGAACTTTTTTGAGCGGTATTTTTTGTTTGTAAATTCACGTTTGTTTTTTTTTTTTCATTCGTAATAACTATTTCAATTGTGTAGAATTTCGTTTCATAAATTTCCGGAGTTATAACTAAAAATCTATCAGTCTTTTGGTAAATATCTGGATGTTTAGGAATTTCATATTTTTTCTGTATTTTTTCTTTAAAATAATTCTTTCACGGATTAATAAGTATTTCCGAAAGATTCGATACCTTAAATCGAAACGGTACCACCGTAAATATAAAACTTTAATAAATATATTTACCTAACACGTACGCAGTCACGATCGTAATTCTTCAATTTTCTGAAGATACCAGAACACGGCTAATTTGAAATGTCGGAATTCTTTTGCGGAGCGCGATTTTTTTTCATCTTACCCCGTTTGGTTGTACATCGTGTTCTATTTTTTATATATATATATATATATATATATATATATATATATATATATTTGATTCTTAGCCTTTCTCTGGATATTTCCCTTGTATGGTGCCTTAATTATTCGCGTTTTATCGTGTCTGAAAATATAACCTATTAGAGTGTTAATAAAACAAACGAAAAGACAAACACATTTGGAAAGTGTAAACAGGAGATATAACAGAGATTGGTGAAATCGACATATTAACGTCGGGATAATACATGAATATAGAAATTAAGAATAAATTTATCAAAACATTCGTACGGTATTGGAAGAGAATGTAAAGAATAGACGTATGCGGTAAATTTCTAAGCTTATAACCCAAACGTTGGTCGAGCTGAAATTTTTAACATACATTTATAGATAAGTATCGAGAAAAAGATGATAAGGAAAAAAATTGACATTTCAAATTTACGGGTTATACTCGTGGTCAGGGTTCAAAATTTCACCACGCGGACCATCTTTAATTATTTAATAAATTACACGCGCGTACAAAGTTTCATCCAAATCGTGACAGCCGTTTTTAACCATATATATATATATATATATATATATATATATATATATATATATATATATATATATATATATATATATGATATATATATATATATATATATATATGTGTTGATTATTAAAAAAACTGTAACAGGAATGAGTAAATAAGTGTTAGATAGTTCTAAGTTTGTATTTAGGCAATTTTCATCTATAAAAGTTTTTCAAAGAAATAATTTTAGTTATATAACACGGAACTTGATTTTTATTCGAGCAGGCACTAAGAGTAACTGCATATGAAATTAACTTTGGTATTGCACAATAGACTATAGAAAAGTTATATAAGTACAATGCAAAGTGGAAAATTAAATAACGATGCTGTTCATCAAACGTAGACCACACAATATTCAGCAAGTTAAAATAAGCAATCAATTACGTTGAAAATCACATATCAAGTATCTTGGGGTCTCGTTCCTGATAGACGACTAACCATTTCACAACAAGTGGTTACTCTATATCATTATATACTATAGAATATTGTAAAGGGTGCTAGTACATTAATTAAACCTAAATTGGCGGTGCATTGTACCACTGTAGATGTGACAAGCTGTAAAACATTAATTTGAATAATAGAGAGTATTAATCAAAAAAAAGAAACCTTTTTCGCAATCGTATCGATTACGTAATCAATAAAATACATTCACGACTCCGCAAAATATTTCCACTTTTTAATAAACGATCATTGAACTCTAAAAATAAATTCATAATCCTACGACGCACACTTTGCCCCTACATATTCCTGTTCAATTTCGAACAATGTAAAAAATTTCCAACAATACAGATGAAAATCACCAAAATGCATGAAATTATCGAATCATCATTATGTCTGGCAAGCAAGCTATTAGATTTTATAATAAATGTTCGTCAAGCATTCGCCCTATTATAGTGTAAATTGATAATTACGCCGTAGACAAAACATGTATAAAAAATACAAGCGCAAAAGGATAAAACCACTTCAGATTGCACGCTTACTATATACTCTACCCTAATATGAGTTCGTTTGATTTGTCTTCAATATTTATTCATTTTTATTACTTAATTTAATGATTTGTTCATTATTTTCTTTCACGCTATACGAGATTTTTATTTGTACTTCCTTATATATATATATATATATATATATATATATATATATATATATATATATATTTAAGCACGCTTATATATTAATTACGTGTTCGCATTGCGTGGGCGCCTAGATTTGCTCAGAATATATGTTATAAAAATATACTCGTTATTTATTTATTAATTAATTGCGATTGACAGCTACGCAGTTATTAAATTAGTAGGTTCTAGTATGTTATCGTTAATATTTTTCTTTAAAAAAATTATGTTTATCGTTCTTATAATGGAGTTGCTTTATGAGCGAACAATAATATTACTAGCTATTATGTATGCTAATATAGGATTGTGATCTGAAGACGAGGATGTACGTGTGAGACAGGTGTAGTAATCCTAGTGAAGACGATGACCTTTATTAATACTAAATTAATTACGCTTGGTTTATATTTACGCTGAAAGTGGATATAATATGCGGTATCAGTTGAATTTAACGCGGGCATCGAATAGTACTTTGCCGACAGTATGGTTGTGCTATGACATTCGAAACAATATGTTTGCTGGTTAGATGTAAACACGTCTAATAATTTAAAAATAAAACAACGTAATAATAATATTTTCTAAAAATGCGCATTTTCATAATTAGAATCAAATTTTTGCTCGGAACGACTAATTAGAATACGATTATAATTATAGTAAATAAAATAATGCGTGAAAACAGTAAACCCGTTAGTAGTGAACAATCGTGTATCGTTCCGGGATATTACTCTGTTATTTACTTTTGTGCTGATTGGTAATGTCGTTTTTATTTTTAGACAATAATTAAAGGGGTTACCTTTTAAATCGTTTATTTGCAACATAGCTGTTTATTCCTTTATGTTTCCAATTCAATCTGTTGTCTACTGTAATAATTGTATAAATTTAGGTCCTTATCAGAATAAAAACTACATTTTTATTAGATATTTCATATATACGCCTGTGTGTGTGTTGTATGATAGAAAATCATTTAGTAGGTAATTATGTGCTTATTTATTCTTTTTTACCTTCTAATTTACGATGAAGGTCCAGTGATAATGAAATAAGATATCGTTGTGCGCGTATGTTGGCTGTACGTGAGCTGCTGTTTGTGGTAGTGGGGCAACCCAGATATTTTTAGAAAGGCCTCGTTGGTGGGACTTAATACTCGACAGTTGAATCGCTTCAGAGAATACACCTCTATAATACATCGTTCAGGACCGAATGTCGCATTGTTAAGATGTTGAGAACTAACTTTGCGCTCTATTATCACTCTTCTATCTTTATCTATTTCGCTGGCCTACATCTCGTCTCTTTTCTTTCATTACAACTCTCGTTCTATATTACTCCTACCAAAAAAGGTTTATCATTATCATTATTATTATTATTATTATTATTATTATGTCTATTATTATCCCCGTAGACGTTCCGGTATTTTTGTCTGTACGCGTTCTACTCGTCGTCGGTCGTTTTTTTTCCAAATCTTCGTTTTCCTACTCTACTCCCCTTTAATATAGTCCCTCTCCTTTTATCTCTCTCTCAGTTACCCCGATCTGTATTTTCCTTAAGTGCCTTTTCTTCCAACTCCTTAACGTTATACGGTATAGTTTTCTCGCTCGTTCTCCTAGGACGAAATTAAAAAGAAAACCTGTTCCAATTTTCCTTTTTATTTAAGTCTCTCCTTTTATTTATCCTTTAGTTTTATTTTACTCCCTCTCCATTTCGTAATCGTTACAGCTATTTCGCTCTCAGTCTTAGGATTGCGCTAGATTGCTTTAGCAGCAGCCCTAGTAACAGTAACTCTTCCTGGTTGTCTTTCTCTATCTACCAAACGTACTTAATTTACATTTCTCCGTCTAATTTTCTTCCTAGTAACACTACGTCGTATAGTCAGTTGGTCCGAGTGAGACATCTTTGTTTAATTCCGTTAAACTATTTCCCGGTACTCTAGTAATAACAAAGTTCTCTATACCTATATCCTATTTGTGAACGACAACTCTCAATTTCAGAAGTTTTGTGACGGTTGACTTTTATTATTATTATTATTATTAATAATATTTTTCTTTAATTCCCTCCCATCTTTCCATTTCTACATCATCCCTTAATGTTGCTGTCGTTGTTGTTGTTGAGCGTTAAGTTTAAAATAAATCCGTTAACTACCTATCGGATTGTTTGCTATCTAACCAATAATCTTCATGCGATATTTGTTGCCATTACTATGCACCAGTTTTTCATTTGCTCCTTTTTTTTTTACTAAAATATGATTTTTTATTGCAGAATTAATTTTTTTTCAATGTATCTAATTTTATTTTTCCGATAAATCGAAAGAACGTAAATCCTGATGATCAATCATTTCAGTACCTGTCTAAATGCTACTGGATTAACAAGAATTCGCTAACAGACACAATTTAATGGTCTTATTTCAACCGGTCAAGCATCGACCTATACGAAAGCAACGTCATTAATCCGAACTGGTCCATCGAATACATCATCATCATCCTCCTATTGTTCGTTTCCGAAAACCAGTCCGTTTAATTTTATCCTTGTATACAGGCTAGCGTTGAAAGTACTAATAATGTATAGCACATCTAAATTCAGATTAATATATTCAACAAGTACAATCGCAATAATCTACAATATCTTACAATTTAAACTACTGAAGATTAGTTGAGAAATTTTGCAATACCGCAATTCCAATGTCAACTTATTTCTTATGTTGATGACTCTTGGTTTGACTCCTCTAGGTGGATCGAAATTATTTCAAATTATCTAGAAGTTGTCGCTTTGGTCTAAAGTTCTTCATTTATAAATTACGTTTTTCTATATTTGGTGACCACAGAATTCGTTGACCAGGTGGCCGATCTTCCCATAATTTCTGGACATTAGTCATTACCACATTAAATATTTTATGTATAATAGTAAATGAAAATTTTTACCTCATTACAATATGATCATTGCTGTACGATAATCTTTTCAACAAACTGACTAGAATTTAATCCCGGTGTCTGATACCTACCATATGGGATACGTACAAGTCCAGCATAAATACTACACTATACTATGGTTGCAATATTCGAAACAGTCTAGCCTCATAATTGTACTAATATATTCAAAACAGTTTATCCTCATAATTGTACATAAATATCTAATGTTTTTTGTAGTATTTCAACTGATTTCAAATGACATTTTATATGCAAGTAATAATAATAATATAAAAGTATAATAATAAGAAGAAATGACGTACAATAAATGTAATAATTTTCAAATAAAAACACTTGAGCTAGCACGCATCTAGTTTCAATCTAACATGATTGTCAACAGATACTATCATAATCTAGAATATTTTATAAAACAACTAATTACAGCGAATCTTGCAAATGTTACAAATTAGGTTACACACACACATGCATACTCACATACATATATTATATTTGGTTCACTTCACCTTTTATCAGATGTGTGTTTTTTAATGGAAGAGATTATTTACCTTGTATTTAAAATTTGTTTAAATTAATGAAAAATATAGAGATTATTCACCCGGATGAAACGTTTATCAACTGGAATGGTTTATATTACACGTTGAAAAATTTCAGTTATTATACATTATATAAATGTCGTTCATTTAGTGTTAGAATCGAAGAAATTTACTTACTAACGTGTAAAATGATCGTAACTTTGATGACGTTGCACATAATTTTCTGTCGAGTCAACTTATTTCTTAGTAAACATTAGCAACGTTTTCTTCCTGTATAAATAAGTTTACTAAGCTATTTTCCTCGTGACTTTATTCATGCAGGCTAATTTCTTTCTTTCATTTTATATTCAATTTATTATTATTATTATTATTATATTCGAGGAAATTTTAACATAGCAATCGATTCCTAGCAAGATCCCGTGTAAAAAATATATTTTCTAGTTAGTTTTAGGCATTTTTTGATTGGTTCACCATTCAAATCTCCATTCTAAATAATTTTACTTGAATTTTGCTTAACTGCTGACATTTGCTTCCTTCGCCATTTTATGTGGTCCCTGGACTACGTTTCAGTTCACGTATCCAGGTATTTTCTCTAATGTCTTGAAAGGTGTTGTATTGACTTCAGTTTTAGAATTGATTTTATTGGTTTTCTATGTAACGTGTTAAAATTGACTTCATTTGACATTTTGTCCATCTACGAATTTGACGGAGGAAGAAAAATAGGTATACTGTAAACGAAAGTAATAACTAACAGCGCGAGCGATATATCTATAAAAATAAGTATATATTGACCAGACTACTTACCTAGGAGAGAAATCATGCGGTGGGTGATATGAAGGATCCCTAGCGTTCGGAAAATGTTCGTATGTTTTCAGGAATAAAGATATATCGACGTTTGAAAGGTGTAATCAATTTCATCCGGATGTCGACTGAAGAACGCATTCCAAGGTCGCGCATTGCATTTAATTTAACGGAGTTTATTTGTGGTTGGAACAGTTATCCACTGTTAATTCCACAAAGTTGCGAAGGCTTTTTTCAAGTAGCGGATGAAATCTGTAGCAGGTGTTATCGTACAGGGAATTCATTTGCAGGAATTCCTGAGTGACCTGGAATCCAGATGAACGTTATTTGACAATATTCTTGAAGCTTGACTTTTTCCTTAGCAATAGGATGTCGCTTCTCGTTGTGATAATCGGAGATGACTTTTAATGCCGCTACTGAATCTGAGCAAATCGGTGCTTGTGGTATACTTTTAAAACATATTTCTTAAATAAAAGAATGATTACATATAATAAAAATATTAATTGTATTTTTTTTACTCCGTGTTAAGGAAATGTTGATTAATTTGGTATACGTTTATTGATGTTTATTTCAATTTTTTTTTTTACAGATTATTGAAGTAAATCGCAAATGTTGAATTACGCGTTGAAGGTAAGATATATTCTGTTTTATTTTCATGCATGTGTGTATTGCTATATATTTTAAGATAATTTCGTATACTTCATTTATAACTACTATTGTTGTTACCGTTGTTAATCGTATTGATTCTTATAATTATCATTAGTATTAGTAATAATAATTTTTTTTTAATAATTAGTCGTTATTATTAGTATTATTGTTATTATGAGAGATTTTCAGGACAGCTTTTACGTTTCTTGAGAGAGATACGTGTGGAAATGTATGCAAGCAAGAACACCTCTCTGGCAGCTCGGACATTGGCCTCAATATTGGGGGAGGCCGATATGGCGGGAATCCAAATGGAAAACTATGTAAATTTGGGTATGCGTGATAAAACTGCATTGTCCCTATAAAAGTTGTTAAAATATTAAGTGAATCAGGACCGATAAGGAATTTAAAGCATGCGGACACGAGTTCGAGGCACTTAAAAATAGCGAAAGATTCAGTTGAACATAAGAAGAAGTCTAATCAAGCAAACCACTTCTATTAAACTTAACCCGGTATTCCAGTCGTAATTTCCAAGGAAAAAATTGTTATCCTTACCAGACTTGAAATTTCCTATTCAAATCTCAGCCATTCTTATTTTCTTCAAGGTACAACGGACCTTCTTCTGTGTTTTGCGAAATGACACAACTGTTTATTCCCCTATACTAATACCTTGCAATTTTCTTATAACACTTAGAACTCGGTACAGCCTTCTTTCTTATTTTAATTCTTATCTGAATCTCACGGACACATCCACAGTGTGTTTTTCCTGCATTCACTGAACCTCCTAAATCTGATCTAGGACGACTTTAAGGCCCTATATGACACGTTGATGCAGCCAACTCCCGTACTACTAAATAATAATAGTAAAATAGTATTATTATTGTTATTATTTTGCTTTTATCTGCAAGAAATATTTTCGTACGGTTCGAAATTATAAGTACGTATTGCATTTGGATATTTTTAATATTTTTTGAAATTATTCTAACTACATTTTTAATATTCCATGAAAATATTATTTCATGATTATTACAGTTACGCTTGATGATGATAAATAATAATCGTATTTTCGTCGAATAATTTATTTTCTATTATTTACGCGTAAAAATAAAATACCTCCCCCGCTTCAGGCTTGTTTATTACGTTTTTTTTTTATTTTTTTTTTTTTGGCGCTGTTCAATATTCGAATTGTGTCGATACGTCATTTTCGGGCGTCAATTTTAAAGCGATTTAAATAGCGATAAAAGGTAATTTTCCTTTACTGAGTAGTTTATGTTCAATTTTGTTTACGCCCAAAAGAAACAAATTTAAACTTTTTTTTGTTTTAATATTAAGTAATTACTATTTTGCCTTGTACTAATTTTACCACGCTAATAGATGGACATTTCCTCATCTTAAGCATACTCGCCAAATTCTTTCTAATAGCCCGGAAATCTTCCACGTTCACATGATTCCCAAGCTTTTTTGATGACGTAAAATAAGTCTCTTGGTAACATCATCAACATTTTCTACTTGCAACTTTTTTTTTGTCAGTTTAGCGTTTCCGATATTATTCCTTTTTCGTTCTAGGTGTTTTAGAATTGTTGAATTATGTGTATATACGTTTTTTTCTAAGGTGTTCACCGTTGATAGGGCATGACGTTGCATCCTACAAATGACAATTAGATCGTTTTTAAAATAATATTCGTCTATCACGTTCGTGTACTGCGCGAGTAGGATCCTTTTCATTAATTTCTCCATAACACGCGTACGCTGCGTTCATCCTTGTTTTCGCATTATATGCCTGAAGAATTTCAACATCTTCATTATGACAATCGGTGATCATTTTTCCGCTATACGCCGATTTATTATAATACGAATTCATTTTGACAGCCACGTAATTCTCAAATGTCTTCTCCTGATAAAATATTTTACGCGTCTACAAATTAAACGATCTCAAATTTATAAAGTAAAAATAGCATGTTTTTGATCCCTTTCGTTCAGACGTGAATATTCTTGTTTAACATCCGAGGTAAATACCACTGACGAATAGTATTGTTTTAATGTGGTTTAACTTTTCAGTCCGGTGACTGAATCCACCCCCCCCCCCGCTTATCACTAGTAAAATCATGTATTTTGTTAATAAGTGGGCTTCGTCTTGCGTAGAATGCCTAATTTATTTATATATATATATATATATATATATATATATATATATATATATATATATATATATATATATATATAATACGCTAGAAATTATCTAACTAAAATCATATAAAAATAAATGTTGTGCTTTCACCTCCTTGAGTGATTTTGTATATATCGTATATGGAACGCCCCTTTGTATTAAAAAAAGACAAAAACATAAATATCGATTAAACTTATGTTATTGTATTTTTAGTTACTTCATACAGCGAAATTTAAAATTTTGCCTACAAAATTAATGATATGTAACTTAACTGGTTTCATTATTTTCGGCTACATTATCAAACGCTTTCAAATTTAAGTCAATCACAAACGATGATGACTATGCATATTTACGAATAGCCGAAATGTAGCCACATCCAAAACTTCTAACCAACTTATAAACCACTTTTGATACTGTTCGAATATTTCTCGCATCCGCCCCCTTAATGGCTCAGCTTAATTGAAATAAACGTATCGATGTGACAAAAGGAACCGAATTAATCAAAATTTTCTTAATATTGAGTAAAAAAAATACAATTAATATTTCGATTATTTGCAATCATTCTTTTACATAAAAATCATTTTTTCTGCGCTTTGTTTTAAAAGTATATCGACTATAAAATTACACACATTCATATATATATATATATATATATATATATATATATATATATATATATATATATATATATATATATATTTAGATGAAAATCTAAGTGAAACCCAGTACGGATTCGTAGCAAAAAAAGGAACGAGAGATGCAATAGCCCTTCTGAAAGTAATCATTCAACGGACATTAAATGCTAATAGGGAACTCATTGTGTGCTTCATTGATTATGAAAAAGCATTTGATCGTGTCAATCACGAGAAATTGATGAGAATCGTAAATAAATATAATATCGATAATAAGGACCTAAAAATTATCAATAATCTGTACTGGAGTCAAAGCGCTAATATGAAGATCGAAACGGAGTACTCAAAGAATAAATGCGATATATAGAAAGGAGACAGGCAAGGCTTGTCCTCTCTCGCCAAGGCTGTTCAACATATATGCAGACGAAATGATTAAAGAAGCGCGAATTGGAAAAATGGGATTGAAGATCAATGGGGAACGAATAAATGAAATTAGTTACGCAGACGATAAGGTAATAATTGCTGAAACAGAAACGCAAGCGCAGAAGATGATCGACCGAATAAATAGCGCTGGCTTAAGATACGGAATGAAAATCAATGTAGGTAAAACAAAAGTGATGAAATTTACAAAGAATGACGACAAGAAAGTTATAATCAAAATTGGAACACATGAAATTGAAAATGTAAATGAATTCAGATATCTTGGCACGCTGATAAATAACGATGGTCGAGACCACAAGGAAATAAAGACACGAATTGGTATGGTGAAAAAAGCCTTCAATAACCTAAGCAAAGTTCTTGGAAATCGAACGACGAACCTCACCCTACGAAAGCGGATAATGAAATGTTATGTATGGTCCGTTTTGAAATATGCCTGTGAAACGTGTACTATGAGCGCGAAGTGCGAAGAGAAACTTGCTGCTTTTGAGATGTGGTGTTACCGAAGACTGCTCTCCGGATTTCATGGAAAGATTACATAACCAATGTGGCAGTTTTATCAAAAATAGGAGAAAAACGGAAAAACATGGTAGATGATGTTAAGAACAGAAAAAGGAAATACATAGCACATAAAATCCGTGAAGGTGGAGGCTTTCTGCTGGCAGTACAAGGAAAAATACAGGGAAAGCCAGCAAGAGGAAGAAAGCGAATGGAGTTGATGACGGCAAATCCACCGGATGACTCGCCAAGCACAACCCTGACGGAGATCATTAAAGACGCCAGGAATCGCAGTATATGAGAAAGGATCTATGCAATCTCCTGTAAAGGGGAAGCGACTATGATGATGATGATATATATATATATATATATGTATCACGTTTGCCATATAAACTAACTGCTGGATATGGCATGTCGCCCAGACATTTACAATGATTTCTATTTCTGCTCCGACTCGTATCCAATCGATATCTGTAATTTTCACAATGTCATCTCGTGAAAATTTTCTGGGTGCGTCTCTTTTCATTTTAGAATTTATCGGGCAACCTGTTTTGGTTTATCCGATTATATTATTATCTTTACTATTTGTTCTACTGTACACGTCAATTTTGTCTTAGATTTTTCCATCTTTCAGTCTAATACTAAGTAAAGCTCCGTGTTTGGCCTATCCTGCATGTTGATTGATTATACTTTTCAAACTGTTAATATATTTTTATTCCGGAAAACATTAGAAAATTGTATGTCATGTTCAGGATGTGGATTGTTTGATCAAAGCCGGCCAATTCGAACACGGTTCCATCGCACTCAACCTTTTCTCTCTAGGTCAAATCCTATTCGCAATCTAACGTGTCTCTAGTCTCATTTTGATCCGGATCTTTTCTGTTTCATTCGTTCTTCCAGGCTACAAGTGTGTCAAAACCTCTGCTAATTTGTAGGCTGTCTTTTTAAACGTTATTCTTTCTGACCCCCTCTAGATCTTCAGCTATCTCTATAGACTTCGTCCATTCTTAACAGCCGCAATTTTTCTTCGAATATAAGCTGACATATAGCTGTGCTAACCATTCTCTACCGGGATTAGTTTAGTTCTATATCGATCTTTCTCGTACGAGTACTTGTTTTTCTTGGAGTCCGATTGACACTTATCCTATGATACCCTATTGATCCGTCTTTATTTAGCCATACGTCGGATTTCAAACGACTCCGACGGTACGTTTTTGCGCGCTTTTGTTAAACAACGTTCCAGACTAGAGTTTATAAATTGCTCGTTTAACGTCTACGTTTGCAGACGTTATTTAACTTTGGTTATTGTTTTCAGTCTGATTTTGAAGCTGCTCGCATACACGAATTCATTTACTTTTATAACTTTTGTCTATTTACATTCAAACGACTATTCTTTTTCGCTATATCGGGTCAATTTTCTTTCAGTAATAAGTGTAAAGGTTTCTTAAAATGTTTAGGAATTTTACGGATTCGTAAATGTCAGTTATAAATTAATGTAATGTTTTTTTTTTTTTTATTTTATTCGCTATTATTCGCCGAGTATAACAATCTACGTGTTTGGTGATTTTCGGAATTAAATTCAATTCTGTGCTTTCTTTATCACTTTTCGTACTCTACTACCTATGCACGGTAAATTGGTTGTTCATCTATTTCAACTTTTTCTCGGATAATGTTGACAAATAATGTTTTCGATATTATAGAGTTTCCCAAATTTAAGTTTACTTCACTAGTTTCATCAAGTATGTCTTTTCTAAATTTTTTGTTATATATATATATACCACATTTAAAAAGTTTTAAAACTATTTTCCGAGCTCGTTGTAAATTTTTTCTTCGAAAAACAACATCGTCAATATTTTTATAACATTTGAAACAGCGAAATGTACAGAATACGACTAACTTCGAAACGTTAAATTTTTAAAATTTGACGACATGGTGTTGTGTCAACGAAAATAATTTATTTACATTTCTTTTCTACTAATCAAATTTCTGTCAATTTTATACTCATTCAAGATATGCCTGATACTGATAATGCACTAACTGCAACTTTGCTGATGACGTGGCAATATCGTAATAACACGTGCGAACCCGGAAAAGTTTACAGGAAATCTACAAAGTAATTTAAATAAAAACATCAAATGGTTGAATAAGTGGAAAATTGTACAAAAAAAAAGGCAAATAAAAGCAGTCACATCATCTTTAAAAGAAAATCGAACCTAATAAATACCATGTAACTATAAACAAACGAGCAAGTACACACATACTCCTCCGTAAAATATCTTGGAGTACACCTAGATGAAACACGTACATGGGCTTCAGGATATATCGCATGGTGCTAAAACCAATATGGTTGTACGCAGCCGAACTATGGGGATGTGCGTCCAAAAGTAATAATAATAGAATATAACGCTATCGAAACAAGATGCTGAGGTCGCTGGTGGGTGCACCATGGTATGTATCACACCATACGCTACATCAACATCTACAAGTCAAGTACGTTACAGAAGAAATAATACAAGCCGTCTCTAATCACTTCTCGAGATTGGAAGGTCATGGAGACGTTCTTGTACTGACCCTTTTACAACAACCGGTGGTAGGTCGCATTAGGTTGAAAAGGAGAAACGTTGTTGATTTAGCGTGAAGTTTCGATAGATGAAATCAAGATTGTGCTGATGGGCAGATCTTGAAATTCATGATCCCTGTCATCGTTAATATCTAGCGAATAAATATACTGGTCAGTTCTAGATGTGAAGGAGATAAAAAACGCGATTCTCTTTATTTCGGCTTTCCTCCTCCGACTCATGCCGGTATGTTTGGTCTTTCTCGTTTTTTTTCTTTTTTTTTGAAGTATTCTGTCATCTATAATTATTATAGTTTCTTTCTACACTACTCGTGTTCGTTATTTAATTAGTACTTCCTTTTTCGAAAGCCGCTTTATGTACTTTTATTTTGGAGTTATTCCACCTTTTATTTCGGCTATTAATCGTTACATGTTTCAGTGTTAGTCTGCTAGTCTTTATGATTGCAATATGACGAACGTATATATATATATATATATATATATATATATATATATTATATATATATATATAGGAATCGCGTCGTCTGGTTGCCAATTTTAGTGTATTCCTATGTAGGAGACAATTTACTGAGATTCTATTGCTGCGGTTGTGATTAATTATACGTTGTGTTCTATGTAAAGAAAGTAATTCCCCGTAATAGAATAAGCTCAAGTGATTCATGAATATAATCGCAAGCAAAATAAAATAAAAAAATCGTTTTTAAAAAATTTGCTAATAAAAATTATTATAGGTGTCTTATATTATTATTATTATTATTATTATTATCGTAATTATTTTGGTATTATAAATAATTTCATCCTGCGTTTATTACGTTACCACTTACTAGCGACTGTTACCAAAAATATTTAAATTTTATCGAAACGATTTGGATGAAATGTTGGACATACGTATAATGTATGAAGTAATTAAAAATTTTCCTTGTTACGAATTCTGTAATCCCGAGTAGAGTCGCCCGTAAAATTTATTTACCGGATATATGTTATAATCTGGGAAATAATTTTTTTTTTAAGAAAACAATTACGTCGAATAATTCCGAAATTCATTTCAAAGAATTTATTTTTCCAAAGACAGTAATTTTTGATTATAACTCCGGAAATTCATGAAACGAAATTCTACCCGATTAAAATGTTTCTAGTTATATATTATATAAGTAATAGAGATACTAGTCAAGACATCAGGCGTCTTAAAAGGCACCACCCGGCAGACTTATTATGAAATCATTAAATCGATTAGATAAATAAATATACGAATATAAACTAATTTTCGTAGTTATGGTCAATGGACTACTGTGACGTCGTCAACCCATAATAAGCTGACTAACAGGATGATATCTTGTTAGTAAGCTACGCATTACTAAATTTGATACTTATTTAACTACAATGAGTCAACATCGTGTCTTTATTTAAAAAAAAAAAACAAAAACATATATATATATATATATATATATATATATATATATATATATATATATATATATAAGTAATGCATCTAAATTATATTTTCCAAAAAATTCGATTTTACTGAAAAAAAGAAACACCGGATAAAAGCTCGATCACCACCCGCGGGTGCTAATAATTAAATAGGATAAAGAAAACCTGTCGCCGTTGCATCCATGCAGGAACTGATGCCGATGACCTAATAAGGATGGATGCGAACAATGTATTATCACGTCCTGTATATGCTCCGTACAAAGTGGTGTTTCGCCGTAATTGATCTCGCCCAGATATAACAGCTACTATAATTACCAGGCTTGCATTTTTTTTTTTTTATTTATTATTAATCTTTCATAGTTATTATTATCATTATTTAAAATTACCAATGTTACGTGTAAAATAATTTAATAGAGTTTATATATATATATTTAGTTCTTAACAGCTCGGGCTCGATTAAATTATTAAACGCTATTACGGCCACATTTACAGTTTCGTTGAATTTATTCTGCTAATTAATGTTTTTCGTTAAAAAAGGAAAACACAAACGAACAAGTAAAGTAAACAATTTCGAAGTATACGTACGGAACGAAAAGCGATTCGTTCCAATCACTCATTCATCGTAGAAATAGGGAAAAGGTTCTGTTTTTTTTTTTTTTTTAAGTATCAGATCGAAACATCCGCCGAATTGAACTAGTTCTTTTTAATGATTAATAAGATTTTTTTCTTTATCTTTTTTCAATTAGCTACGAAAAATTTGAATATCATTCGCGATGAACTTGTTCGAATTACGTACTAGCATGAAGAGCTCCACTTATTCAAAATGGACTAAAAATCGATGTATAAAAAAAAATAATTATAAATTGTTGACAAAAATATCAGTTCCCAAACTTTAAAATAAAAACAGGCGATAAATGTATTCGTATATACAAGTCGCCGAAAAATTACACACTAAATAAATCAGTTTACATGTTCACCAGCTTACAACATTGTCAAAAATGAATGAACAATTCGGCTTTAGGATTGGTCATTCGACCGTGTATCATAACCGATTTCATCACCGACCATTTTAACCATAGTCGGCGCACTACTGCGAATTAATATTGAGAAAGCCTTGCACACAATTCGGCACAATGAGATCTTTCTCGTTAAATTAATTAGGTCTCATTTAAGCGATAGAACATTTCGCATTCATCATCTACACTCACATTCAACGCTTAAAACCCTTTTTGAAGGTGTTTCTCAAGGAAGTATTTTAGGTCCTCACCTATTTTTAATAAACGATTTTCCTAAAATACCCTTTTTCGTCCAGGCTGGTTTTGACACTGACGATCTGAAGCTATTTTACGCATCGTACAGAACTGCTACTATCCACAATTGGTCACAAAAAAAAAAAACGGGCAAATACTATTTACAAGTATTATAAACGTTAAAGGCTAAATTAAAATACGGAGAAATCGCGCGCTATATACTAAAAGATCTACATATTAATGCATTTTGTTGGCGGAAACAATTTAACTATATCTTGGAATTACTCTAAGATTTCCTCCTTCTCTGCCTGATATTACCATTAATGTGCATCATTTGACACAGGTAGGTTAACTATCCAGGAGTTAGACTCTCCGTCTTTCATTTAACGCGTCCAAGAAGCCGTTCGATGTACCAATATCTTCAATTATCTTTCTTCAGTTAATAAAAAATTAATATACACTACTATTATAAGACCCGCGTTTAATTTACGTTTGTACGGTCATCTACCAGTACTTACAAAAAAAATAGTTAATGCAAAATCGGGCTCATTCGAGGCATACTTGTACAACTCAGAATCGATTGGGGCTTGGATAAATTGATGTGTTTTGCTTCCCTAAGCGGGATAAAAAATAAAAAAAAAAAAAAACGCGGAAAAAATTTTTAATTGTAAATTACAACCTTTTAAATTTTACTTATAATATAAGTATGTTTATAAACATACCTAGGTTAGGTTAGATTCAGTTAGGTTAGAATCGGTCAGGTTTATTTCGGCTAGTTAGCAGTAGAATTAAAAGAAAAAACGAGACTTTCAAAAATGGTTTCCGCGGATTTTTAACTTCGTAACTCGTTAAAAATAATAATTTTTGATATTTAAAAAAAAAAAAAAAAACGAAAATCAGGAGTGTACAAGTATTCCTCGAATCTACTCAAAACCGATGTTGCGGAATATCATCATTAAGCTAAAATACAGTACACGCATTCGACGCTTCATATTTCTCATTGACTCAAACGGAAGAAGAACTCTGCCACTGATGTTACTTGTATTGTAGATACACAGTGGTGCAGCAGTACCGACCAAAATGATGATCTAATCCAATGGGAAAAGATTATTTTACTCATTTTATTTTTTCTTCCTATCCTATTAGGTTAAATAAATTAAGTAGTTAATTAGTATTTACTCTTTATACTAGGTACTATGTTTATATTATAAAAAAAAAATATTTCTCACGATCATATTTTACAAAATTATCGAAGACATTTTACGATAAATGTATCGCGAGACGATAATTTTATTCAGGTAACCGAGGATTATGAAATATATTCGATCTCAGCGTACGTTACACTAAATATAGTATTTTTGATGTACCATATTATACGATCAGATCCCCGTATAATGAGTTGTTAAACTAAATGTAGTATTAAAATATATTGGAGAGTAGTGATTTTATTAATTAATTATAAACAAACAAAATATAACACAATCGCTAAAAGTTTTTTAATCGCGAAGCTTTTCGACAGTTATGTCATTTTCAAGCGCGAACAAAAATTATTACATATTTTTTTTTTAAAATATGAAAAACCAGAAATGTTTATATAACGACAACTTAAAATTTGATATAAATATTTCACTAGCCAAACATAATTTCAATTTTAGATTAATTTACAATTTAATTCTATTAATAAAGCAGATTTTTGATTCATCAAAATTGATAAATATCTCCCAAACCTGGTTCGGGTTCTATTAAAAGTTGATTGGGAGATATTTATCAATTTTGATGAATCAAAAATCTGTTTTATAAATGAAATTTATTGTAAATTAATCTAAAATTGAAATTATGTTTGGCTAGTGAAATATGTATATCAAATTTTAAGTTGTCGTTATATAAACATTTCTGGTTTTTTATATTTAAAAAAGATGTAATAATTTTTGTTCGCGCTTGAAAATGACGTAACTGTTGAAAAGCTTCGCGATTAAAAAACTTTTAGCGATCGTGTTATTTTCTGTTTGTTTATAATTAAATTTAGTATACCGGTTGTTTCCTATTGTTATTTTACTGTTCTATTTGTTAAGATTTCTTTAGTTTTGTATATTTTTATGTTTTTATTCATTTAAAGACGTTCGATTTCTCTCGATCATTTGCGTCTACTATAAACGATTAATTATAATATCTTTTGGAATACATTTATATATTTCGAAAAAATAAAAACAGATCGAACGATAGCTTCATTGTCAAGCACTTTTTTTTATCGTCATTCTTCCCGTAGGCCTTTGTCTGAACTCCCGCTCCTTGGTGAACCGTGGACGTTCGGTGATAATCGATGGATATTTACCACAGTCTCTACACGACGGCTGTAGTCAACTGTGGAGTAGCGTATGTTAATTTCGTACGACCAATACCTACGTGATACAATTTCTTCACGTCTGTTTTCACGGTGTGATGTTGCCTCCAATTTTAACTTGTCGTATATTCGATTAGTTCGTATATTTTGAGCGACGATCTCGATTGCGAGCATTATTTATTTTCTCAATAGCTCTTTCCCAACGTGTCGTTGCGACCTATTTATTATTTTCCTTCTTAGGTTTTGTAAACGTCTTTTGTATTTAGCTGCTAAGGTAACTTTAATAAGGATAACATGTTTTACGTGTATAAATTATTTATAGAATTTTGTATTGAAATATACATCTTGCTTCTATTAACTTTCGTCGATACTGCATAAATGTTTTCGAGTGATGATATGGAGATGGCGTTTCTTCGGAAGAATACAAAAATTAATGAAATTAAGATCTCTCGGTATTATTCGAATTGATTGTAAACTGATGCGGGACAGTCGATAAATATATATATGTATAAATCGAATTATCTTTTTTTATCGTTAATTAATTTTACCTTCTTTTTTTTTCCCCGGTACACTGGAGACGGTTGTACTTACCGTTTTTTTGACTAGTTTAAAGATGACTAAATATCGTACGAAACTCATTACAGAAACTCGTGTTAAATAGAATAATTAAGACTGAAAAATTAAACGTTCCAAGTGTAAATAACATGTTACATCTAGTATAAAACTGAAGCTTCTAATGTGTCCGACGTGTAAAAAATAGAACGGGAGCGGATGATGAATTTAAAGCGAGTGCTTAGTTAAAATAAAATGCAGAATGATGACACAAGCTTTCTCTATAGCCGGTCTTGTGGAGTTTATAAAATTCTCGCATATTGCCGAAAATATGACACCACTTCCGGATTTAACAAATGGCGATGCATTTGGAAAGTCCGTAGTTCAAATGCACACGATTTGTGAAGGATCCTACTGCGGAGGTGCAAGCAATGGACCTCGGAAACAGTGGCGAATGCTCAATCGACTTAGAAGGACGGGACAAGGTAGATGTGTGTGGGTGTGTATACTATGCAGAAATGGTTGAAAGAACAACCTGTTCATATGAAGATAAACACTTGTAGATGATTGTACGATATACTCCGGAGGACCGATGATTGAAGATATTCACGATCTAATTGCTGGAGCAGTCGATTGACTCTCCAATTTGTAGTTTAGATATCTAACTCTCTCGACGTATACGATAAGAAGAAGTATGTATATAATTGATTATAAATAAATAAAAAAAATCACGAAGTAAATATCTTTAATCGAGAAACTGTATTTTATCAGTATCGATAGTTTGGTATTATTAGCAGTTTTTAATAGTTTTAGGTAACAGTTTATTTAATGGTAGCCCGGACATGTACCTATGTGTGAAATGTGTAACGGTTAATAATTACTAAATATAGTTAATCGTCGTTATTTTCACAAAACGAAATAAAACGCAACAGACAAAAGAAACTCGATTAAAAAGAATTAAAAAAAAAAAAGTGAGAGTATTCGCATGAAAATCGCCATTATCATTCGGTTATATATTTTTTAAAACATATCCGGTTTTTCCCGGGTGGCCGGTTGAAATATTATAAGGTGCTGCAGGAGAAGAATGCCGATTATTAAATTACAATTAAAACGTTAGTTAATACAGAGTAATAACCCGGCCATCACGTTGAAAGTATTAATTCCAAGCACACACACACACACGTCAGGAAAATAAAGCAAAGGACGATAATTATCGCGACCATTGCAAAAAGCACACACACATATACACGTGAACATATTTAAATATACATACGTTGAATGCGTGTAAGTTGTTTCATTAATTATACGTCGTTGAACGTTGAACGTGCAAAAAAAGAAATTACCGCTAGATGACGAGAACTTCTTGGTAACTTTCTGCACAGTCGGCAAGTACCCCTTACCGTCCTAAGGCGTTATTATAGTGAATGGTTTTATGATTTTATGGTTTTCGCCATAAATGAGACTTGCAACAGTGTTACTGGATGTGAAACTCTTTATCTTCATTATTATTATTATTATATGGAGAATATTTTATCGTTATTATTACAAATTATTTGAAAAATTTCGGTAATTGTGGTGGATCAGTGTTTACTACTGTCCGCCGTTGAATGGATACAATAATAAACCGAAGAATACCGGTGTGTCTTTGCTTTAGTTAGAATCTGCACAACCGGTTCTCTGCAACAACGGTGCAATTATTACGAACTATAAATTATTACGCTAAACCGGGAGCAAATTTATTTCCACAGTAAAGGTTCGATGTAATAATAGTAAAATATCATCATAATAATTATCGATATGTGTTAGCGTGTGAGTACACGCGATCCCAGTTTCGGTCAGACGGAATAAATATTACGTACGTTATGTATGATCGCCCAAGAGCGAAGGGCAAAATAAGAATAAGCTAAGATGTCGTCGTTGAAAGTTGGGGCGTTAACGAACGTGTAAAATGATTCCGAGAATTGATCTGGTTCATCGTTTTTTTTTTTTTCATCATCCTCCTTGGCCATCGATTACTCGCTCCTCCTGGACAGCTTATTATGATTATGACGGTGATTATTATCATAGCTTAGATTAGACTATTATTATACAAGTGCGACCGACCGTCACTCCTTTAAATTTCGTATCGTCAGAACGATATTCGCAGTAGACCAGACTGAAATAACCTGAAATTTCAAACTGGTTTTCCTATTTCCTTTTTTAACAACGCTGTTTTCGATTTTAAATCAGAACCACGAACACCAAGCACAAAGAAGACGTTATCAACAGTCAGAAAGTGTGTGTATATATATATATATATGAACATTTGTTAGATAAAGATAAACGATGAAGTTGTGTTAATAATTGACAAGGATGTGTGTATGGTGTCAAATGAACCAGAGGATAGAATGGACTAACCTAATGCATGCATGACGAGAAAACATGTTCAAAGATAAAAAGAACACATTTTTTATTACAATTTCATATATGCTTTTGTGTATGTAATTGTTTAAAGAACTTTTTATTACGATTTCATATATATATGTATATATATATATATATATATATATATATATATATATATATATATATATATATATATATATATAATTATTTTAACCGTGAATTCCAAAATAATAAAAAAAAATCTTACAATACGTGGGAGAGGAAATCGTTCATAATAAATTAAATATTAATAAATATTCATAACGATAATAATAATAATTATTATTATTATTAAAGTCCCAAAAATTTATCACGGTCAATATAAATAACGTAAATAATAATGATAACGTTCGAAGTAATAATAACGGTCAAAGTAATAATAATAATAATAATGTTTAGTACAACTTTTCAAAGGTCACGTCTTCTAGCCAGCACTATCCAACTCTATTTATGTGCAATTAACAGGTAACCATATTTGTCTATATCTGTCACCAACACACACACATAACACGCGCACGAATAAAATACCCGTTCTATTTATGTTAAAGCTAAACGTGTGTATGCGAATAATACATATGGAACATAGGTCGGTCAAAGAAAACACCTTAACTAACAAAGCGTCTACCTGTAATATAATTAGATTTGTACGTAAAATTTTAGGTTAAGAAGAATTATAATATTTATGACGTCACAAAGTAATTCTTTTTAAAAAAATGTACTCGTTATTTAAAGTCTGTTATTTATTAGCTCTTTTAACGGAAACGGGTTTTTTATTCGTTCGTGTATTTTGTCATCACCCTCGTTCTATATCGATTACTTGTTATCTTAAAAATACATTTTTTTTTTTTAACTAATTAGTAGTAAGTACGCTTACATTTTTCCAGGAATATTTTACACCGAGATTACTTTATTGATTCGTAACATATATCTGATAAAGTAAATCACGCAATGAAATAAACAATTTTAAATTGTATATATGCACAATACACACATATATATTTACCTATATATGTGCGTGTCTATATATAATATATGCATTAAGCAGGACTAAACCCTGTTGAGCAACTGCCCCTTCCATATTAATTCGTGGACAAATCTGCCTATACACTGAAATAGTGATCAGCGAAATTAAATTCTTCTCCCCCCCCACCCTAAAATATGTCAGCGTACGCTTATTTCGAAATTAGCTACAACAAAAAAAAAAAGAAAAAAAAACGACCTGAAAAACCTTGATAATAATTGAAAAATAAAAATGAATTTTGAAAATTAGAAAATATCGTTTTTTCGGGTTTTTAAACTTTTCGTGACTTTTTATTAAATAGAGAAAATTATCCTTCGACATCAGTCAATAAAAAGAAACCACGCTAAACGAACGACTTTATATATATATATATGTGTGTGCGCGTGTGTGTGTGTGTGTGCGCGCGTGTGTGCGTGTGTGTGTAGGCCATGTATATATTTCGAACGATGATACTGAATAAATTCTTTACTTTTGGTTTGGTATACGAAAACCATTAAGTTATTAAATTTCGATAACGAGTTCAAGAAAATTTCTTAAGAAAAACAAGAAAAAAGAGATAGATAAAAGACATAGAATTGAAAATAAACCAACATAAAGGATAAAATAAGGAAAATAACAAAAGAATTTATCTATATATTTGCACAATTATATATGTATGTATGTATGTATGTATGTATGTATAAATGATATATAAAACAAATTTTCAGTCAAAAGGGAAAATTGAAGAAAATGTATTTTGGGGGAAAAAAGCGAATAAATAAATGGCGCAGTCTAGAAATACTGATTTCTGAAAATGATAAAAGACTTACGAAACGAACTAGGGGAACTCTTACAAAAAAATTTGACAGAATGGAGAATTTCTCAAAACCTTTGCCGTCACCTTATAAGAATCATTGACAAATAAACCAAACTCTATTTTTATATATATATATATATATATATATATATATATATATATAAAGATAGATAGATAGATGAGACAGAGAAAGGGTGGAAATGAGTTGAGAAGGAGAAAGCAGACACAGAGTACACCGATGTAACGGAATAACGTCGAAATGGTGACGAAGAAAAGACCCTTTTCAATGATGGCTTTCTTTTATGAAAAAGTTCATAAAAGTTTTTTACTACTAGGAATGAACTTTTGTCGTACGTAGTAGTACACCATTTTCGTAACATAAAGTTTTTTACAGTTACAAACGTACGATACATAAATACACACACACACACACACACACACAGAGAGAGAGAAACATAAATAATCAGTAGACAAATATATTCATATCTATACACACACGCCGTGATTATCCCTACATTTCGCGCCGTTATACATTGAAGTACTAGCAAACGACGGAAGTGTTATAATCTACAAGTCCAAGAGTAAAGAAGAAATTTCTCCGTAAGGTAAGTATTTTACGAAAACTGTAAAGAATTTGGGCGAGTCTAAAGTTTTCAAATCTCTCTCTCTCTCTCTCTCTATATATATATATATATATATATATATATATGTATATATATATATATATATATATATATATATATATGTATATATATATGTGTGTGTATATATACGCATGCGCATATTTATTTATATGAAAGCATATATTTATATTGCGAGAATTTTTATTAAATAAAATCTCTGAAGGAAAATTACATATATAAAGTATTCTAACGATTATCGACATATATAAAAGGATATGACAGATTAACGGGAATTGAAGGAGAGAAAATTGAAGTAATAAGTTAGGCTGATGTTATTATACCGCTGTCCGGCAATATCTGGAACCTGCAAATACTACCGTACTCAGCTGCTCTTGAAAGTGAGTGAAAAAGCTCAGCTTAAAAATCAAGAAAAACGTGTTCAAGATTACCTCGAGATAACCAATTTTGAAAAGAGTATCCAAGCTGTGTTTGACAAAATAACGGCGTTATCTTCATGTAGAAATTAAAACCGTTTTTTTTTTTTCGTCGTGTTTATTTCAATTGGAGATAGCGTACATTCTGACAAATGCTCCGAAATATTAAGACATAGACTGAGGTGGTATTGGAAAATTATTCCCGGTAACAAGAAGTCGAGACTGCTGATTTTGTCGACCGACGGAATCCGTAAAAAGTGGGTAAACTATATCGGAATCGGGTTGTACGAAGAAAAAGAAGACTATTAATTAGTTTTAGTCGTCATCATTATCTCATCATCCGTAGATTAGTCGACAACGTGTTTGTAAATTATTTTTTTGGCGCAGACCAATTCGCAACGTAACTCCGATTCTTCAATATGCTCGTCATAAATTTGATTCAAAGTCCTGCTCCTCATCTTCGTTCGATAAAATTCGTAATCTAAGAAGAACGTCTCGGGAAATGACCGATCATAGATTTTCTATTGCCATTCGCCACTTTTTAGAGTCTTCTTCTTCGTGTCGAGAAAATAAATGTTGTAAATAACGTAATGTTAGCCGAGAAATTTGCAAACATCGTCTCTATCTAGAATTACCGAATGTAGTAGGTTGTTAAAGTCGCACTTATGTACGTGTAAACTGCTGCAGTTGAATTGATGTCGTGTAAATGGTTCCCGGACCATATATGACTTTTTTTGCAAAACTTCTAGATTTTCAATTTTTCCCCGGAATTTTTTACATTTTCTTTGTAGCATCCCAGTTTTCATAATACAGCATGGAAAATTAATGTAGTTTGGAAACTATACTCATTACACCTAAAATATTTTATCGACGATTCTACACCGGCGATAAAAATTCGAGAGAAAAAAAAACCGCTTCTATAGTTTAGAATATACGTTATGGAATTATCGGATAAAATGATATTTAGTCGAAACAATTTAGAGCGCACTAAGATGAAATCATTCAATAAACAAGATATCGCATTAATCGTTGGATTTAGATTTTTTTTCTTTACAACTCTAGCTTTACGGTTATCTAGTAAGCCTGTAATGATTAATGAATATTAAAAGAAAGGCATCTTGAATGAAATTGTGCGGTGAATTTCAAGTAGAAAATTGCAACTTTTATCCTGCTGTTTAACATTAACTCTTTTTCGTCGGGTAAATCGAAAGACTTTTATCCTTTGTAGACGTCTAATTTCCACCGAGTTCTCCATGTAACTGCAAGAGAATTATTGTATCGTTCAAATCTATACAGATCCCCCGAGGCGCTGTATAAGACCAAAATGGTTTCAGCATCGTCTGATGTAGATGAAGTTCGTTCTTGATATTACGAAATTTTATGCGTAACAGCTTTCGTCGTTTCATCGCACTCTGATGTTTTCACCTTAATTTATTGTCAACACCGACATTCTCAGGCATTTCGTTAAGATCTTCGATGTGTACGCGCGATTTTTATTTTCAGTCGTCACTTATCGAATCGTGGTTCAATTTTTCTGAGTGCAACTTTATATTACATTCTTCATTATTGTTACTAGAACAATACGACGCTGTATCATCTGCAAATAATGTCGATGTCATTTAGTCTGTAATATGCGACGTTTGTACATGAACAGTCCCCAAGACGCTATACGCTAATAGGATTACCGCTTTACGAGGTAAAAACGCTTCATTATTTAGTCACGACAAGTAGTTTCGTTCAAGTTAAAATTTTTGACAATCGTATTATTTTACGTTTGTACTTTGCATTGCTTTGCAATACTTTTTTCAGATGGTCCGCAAATTGTTCAATATTTTCTTCACAACCCAATCACCAAAATAGGTTTCAGAAAGGGATTTTTGACAATCGTATTATTTTACGTTTGTACTTTGCATTGCTTTGCAATACTTTTTTCAGATGGTCCGCAAATTGTTCAATATTTTCTTCACAACCCAATCACCAAAATAGGTTTCAGAGTTCAATATTTTCTTCACAACCCAATCACCAAAATAGGTTTCAGAAAGGGTGAGTTGATTTATATAGGCCTTCTTAGAAAACTTATACTCGTGTTCCGGTAGAGATGAAAGATGTTTAATGTATTCTGCGAACGTTTCATTTTTTAGAGTGTGAAACTATAATTTTAATTTAGTAATACGATTTATTTTTCGTTTGCGGGTCCCTGAGATTTTCCTTAGTTTACGTTTGTGGGTTCAGAAATAACGGTCAATGAGTTTCACTACCTTATAAAAATATCGCCATCGATGTTATATATAAATCGAAGTATACCTCAGGTAGTATATTATTATATATATATATATATATATATATATATATATATGTATCACATAAATAAATATACGTGAACACGTTAATTGCTCAGAAATATTTTGCAAGCTTTAACTTTATCTCTCTCCCACATAATGAACACGTTAGAAGTTCAGAGATTAAAAAAAAACATCAGATCATAAAAACGCAATTAACGATCATGATAACAACTAAAGAAGTGTAGTAATGATAATGATAACAATAAATAATGATAAATTTAATACGGGACTACACGTTGTCTGGTAAAACAATTCGATTTTAGACTGAGTTCAACTTCAAGGTCTAACGAAGACGTTAATTAATTTGAAGAACATTCTGAGAATGAGAAAGAGGGACACGGGATAACATCATCTTTGTTCTGCTTAAATATATCCATCACAGATATATATATACGGACGAAAATAATTATGTACACATGGTTTTAATTTTAAATGTGAGGAAAGTCATCATTACGATCTCAACTTCATTACTGACTTTTATTTTACTCTATTGTATTATGTGTAAAAGAAAGAGAACATACATATACATTGTTGCTGATTGAGGTCATTTATTATCATTATTTTCCAAATATTTTTATTAATAATAATAGTAATAATAATAATAATAAGTTAAATGAAAGCCTTAAATATACATATATAACATTATTATTATTATATATATATATATATATATATATATATATATATATTTATATATGTCCACATCTATTAGATGCTTAAGCGTTATTACCTCGATGACCGAACTTTCGTGTTTTTTCCGGAAAACTACAAGTACTTGAATCGTGCAGAATCTCGTTTCATAAATCCAAAAATTTCAGTCAGGACAAATGTCAGAAAGATATTGTTTTTTTTTTGGTGGGGGGGGTTCTAACTTAAAATAATTCTTTCACGGGTTAAAAATTATTTCTGAACATACCATACCTTAAACCGAAATCTGTATCGAAAATGTGTAAATATTTTAATTATATTTATCGAATACATATATGTGGTTAAAAGCGATTTTCTAAGCTTACGACATTCGAACGGTTAATGTGATCGAGCTGAAATTTTGAAATATCGCAAAACAGACGGAATTCCGAAAAATTTTACAAAGGTCTTACCGTTCGTTATTTCCATACAGGTCATTGTTTTCAAATGTTTAATACCTTACATATAGAAGTCATTATTAGAGCCGTTTTCGAGATGGCCGAATGTATATAAATGTGTGTTGATTTGATAATTTTGTCTTACCATCTTGTTGACAGATGGCTCGGACAGATTAAAATTAATTTCGATTCTAGCTGTCTGCTGTGGGGGTCCACTTTTTATTTCATTAATGCGGAGTTATTTTTCACATCACGCTCTGTGAAACGCTTATCTTGTAATATTTGTTTTTGCAAAATGATCTTTCAAGTTCGAACCAATGAAAATATTTAGATATTACGCTAATAAACATATCCGAATCATAAATATTTCCTTAACCGGATCGTTTTATAATTCTCGTTTCATTTTTTTTTTTTTAATTAATCACTCGAAATGAGCGGATTAATACATGTAACGTACGTAATGTGTTTGTATGTGTGTTTGAAATTGATATTTATGAGCGCGGGTGTGTGTGTGTCTTTATTTCCGTTTACGACATTGTAATTGATATTTTTAAACGGGTTTATCTAATCAATTCCAACAAACCGGCTCAGCAATACTTTAATATTTATGTTTATTTTGTATTCATTAGCCAGTTTGCCTTGTTATTTCGCTAATTAGGAATCTTATTTTTATTTTTATATATATATATATATATATATATATATATATATATATATATCTGTGTGAATATAAGGATCTGTATTTACAACTATATTTCGTTAATAGTTTGGATTTATATATATATATATATATATATATATATATATATATATATATATATATATATATATATATATATATTGCTTTCGTATATAATTTTTAAATTGACTTATTTTCTTGGAAGTAAACTACATTTTGATCGTTTGCGATATACATCCGAATAATTATATCAGTTTTATTATATATATATATGTATATATATATATATATATATATATATATATATATATATATATATATATATATCAATCGATGTATCAGTCCTTGAACTAGTTCGCCTCTATCATTCGAGTCTTCTCCATTTTTTTTTTCGTTCTGCCGTTAACCTTTTCAGTTCGATCCAGCTCTTGATGTTCGCTTTTTTCTTGATTGCGTCCGTCATAGTGTTTGTCTTGGGCTTTCTTTTGGCCTGCGCATGAGTATTTTTCCTTCTACAATATCATTCAACTGTCCTTCGTGTCTTTTTGCCAAATCTGTTTTGCTACTCGTTTTCAAGAGTGGTTGTACTCGGTTACAAAAACGTCTTCATTTGGAATTTTATCAACCTGCGACATTTTTAACACGCGTCACTAATACCACATTTCACAGAAAACTCAATTTTCTATAAATCCATTTTGTCTAAAGTGCCATGTTTCCGCCGTGTACATATACGACTTGACAATACGTTTTCGTAATCCTATAAACGGCGTGTATTGTGTTATTAATGTCTGTTTCTTGTAAATTCCTCTTCAGCCGTTGCAGCTGTTCGCCGGATCTTTTTGCTGCAATATGCATTATATACGTTGTTATTATTATGTTCTCTAAATATTTTGAAGTAATAAATTTGTTGTAGCTTTTGTTCCATTTAGTTTTGGTATATTCTTTTCTTCTGGCATTTTACTAATAGGCGTTTGTGTTTTTTCAATATTTTTTTCCATTCCGTAATTTTTATACGTCGTCCACCTATTTTTACACTTTGAATTTCTGCTAACTTCGTTTACTACGAATTTCGAATAAATATTTAATAGCGCGCAGACATCCTTGACGCGCTTCTTTGAAAATGTACGTTGTTTTAAATAACTTATTTCCCAATTTTACCGTCGCAATTTCGGTTTTCTTATAACGTTTTTATTAATATTAATGCGACCAGTTTATACGGGACATGTTTACCATTTTCAAAGTTTTAGACAGTTGGTTTCATATCTAACTCTATCGAATGTTTTTCACCATAATAATAACGATTATATCCTATTTCGCTTGTTCTTCGCTATAGATCTTAACGTTATTTCGATATAAATTTGTTTTTATTTTATTAATCGTTCGACTTTTATTATCGCACTTGAGTTCGTTCCATTGTTATTCGGGTTGGATATTAACTCACTTGGGGGCTGATAATCGTAATTATTGCTGTTGACCTTGAGATAACGGTCCTACTTATTTTTTCTTCTTTTTATCTATGCCCTTCCGTCTTTAAGTTAAAATGGATCCTGATCCAAATAATGAAGAGCTGGTCATTATCGCAAAAATATCAAAATTAAATAAAAATATTAAAGAGAGCAGCTGACTTGGAAAAGTTCTAAGAATGTTAGAAGGATTCTGCCATCGAATTTACCGAAGAAACTATTATTAACTAAACTTAAGAAAATCATTAAAAATAAAAATGAAATTATAAAAGCTAAACCGAATTAAGTCGGTATAGTATAATTAAAGACGTCCTTCATGGCGAGATCTTAATAAGAATAAGAATAATAAAATTAATAATAAAATTTCGTTTAGGGATAAATTTAAATAAAGCGAAACCAAATAATAAAATAATTATTAAGTCGGACGATATAGATGACTTCGACGAAGAATTTAAAAATTTTCCCCGAATAAGTTACGTGTTAATATTAATAAGAATATTGCTATAATCGCTACTGACACGAAAGAGGAACAACATAAAATAGGAGAGGCGACGATCAATATTAGCAATACTAAAGTTCTTATTCCTAAACTATTTGATCGTATTATTATTTCGTACAAACGATATTAGTGAAGATGACGTAATTGACTTTTTTTAAGATTAAGGCAGGCTCTGAATCGATTAAGGTGTAACTAAGGTGTTTCATCCAACAGAAGCAGTCGCATATACGTCAGGCTCTCTCTCCGTCGCAATATACGGCATTGCCAAGTGTAAAAAAAAAAAATCGATTGACTACTCGGTTCCTATTTAAAAATGTCGCCTGTGCAATCGACTCCGGCCATCTTGAAAACCATAGTTAAAAAATGTATAGACTTTTCGAATAATATAAATAACGAAGGCTCTTGTAGCAACTGTGTTTGTGATATCATTAAAAAAGAAAGCCATAATAATGAAATCGATTTTAACAATAATGATAGTACCAGCGCTGCTGTACAAAGGATTCATGATCAGATCTATATAAAAGAAAAAAATTACAATTATTATCTAATATCACAAACCAGCTATGGTCATACAAATTCTTTATCTGAATGTTGATAATTATAGTGTAGCATCGCGACTTTTATTGAAGCGGTTATATCATTCAAACTATGATATCTCTGTTATTTGTGAACTGTACATAAAAAATAATCTACATCAATAATAATCGCTACCATTCGTTCGTTAATGGTAGAATTGACTAATCTCCAACACAGTCTAATATATTCTTCATAATTGGTGAATATTCTCATTCCTTCGTTAGAAAACTAGATCAAATCTAATAAGAACTCTTTTATAGTAACTTAATGAACAATACAACTCCTACTTTTCAAATTATTTCATGGGGTTTCCTATAAAGTCCATAGGTTGTTCAACTACAAGATTGATTATGCTGACCTCACAGCGCGTAGACTTTTCTCTATTACACTCTATGACACTTTTAAGAGACTAACCCATTATACTATGGAGTCGATCAAACTAAATTATTTCAGATCGTCGATAAAAACACTATAAATAACTTTTTGCATCGTATTTGAGGCAAGTCATGATTCTACGCTGGATGTAAATATCCGAAGTTTGAGGGACGCCTGAATTGGATCAGATTAAGTGTAAAATAAACCACATAAGAAAAAAAAATGTAAAACCAAGAATAAAGTTCTTTATAATAAACCAGGCGTTTAAAATATTTTCGTATAATTATTAATAAATGTCTTCAATTTGAAATTTTTCCTTCAATCTGGAAAATTGCTGATGTGATCTTAATCTCCAATCTGAAAAACTTACTGAAACAATAGCTTTCAGACCTATTTCCTTATTTAATTCCTGTGGGAAATTATATGAAAAAGTTATTAATATCTTACCGATGGTAAATAAAAATCTACTGCACCAAAATCAGTTCGTCTTCCGTCTAGCACATATATAAACTTATATCTACTATTAGAAATAACATTGAAAAAGAATTATCCATATTTAGGACTCTGTTTTTGGGCCCACCCTTTGGAACGTTTCATACTCGAGGCTACATTATGAAATGGATGACTTCTGTAATATGTTAAATTTAGATACACGATTAATTTCATACGCTGTCGATTTATGCGCGACTTTTAAAATTACGCTAAGGAAATTACGGGTATATCGAAGATATTATAATCGCAATGAAAAAAATAATTTATTATGGTAATTTAAAAAGAATGCTTGAAGAATTTTCGAATAAAACCCTAGAAATTGCTCCGGGAAGTTAAGAAAGACCTTGAGCAAATTAGCGTCACCGAAGAAGTCGCTATAAATACGAGTAGTAGGTTCAGAAGCAAAGTTAATACTTTCCAGAGCTTTGAAGAAAAAGCGAAAAAGAAAACTGTTGTTAAATGAACGGACGAAAGGAAGAAAAAACAGCGAAGTAACGAAGAAATGCCGGATTGAAAGAAAGGGGAAAAACCGCGGTCAAGATATTTTACGTAGTCCATAGCTGATCAATTCGAACAAAGAAGATCGTCCTTATTAAGCGTTAGTTGCCGGTAAATGAATTAATTTTTTTAGAAGGAAAAACAGAAATTTGATTACCGTACGACCGAACAAACTCCTCCGGATAATTTTACGTCAATGTCTACCAACTACGTCTTAATAACGACAGCGAAATTCCTTTGCGCAGGAAAGTCACACCTTCTAATTGATAAAGCGATGTTGAAAAATTGTAAATGACGAAGAACAAATCTACACGCGAAGTGGACTACGAAAAGAAAAAATGCGTTCGATTCGTTATTTCACGACTGAATAATCAAACATTTCGAATTACGAGGAATAAGAATTGATATTTTATCGTTGATCCGGATGAATTAGTATTAAACGGTCAGCAGTGAACTATATATACGAAGTTGATTCAATGTCGTCGCTAACTGCTGTTTATAAAAGCGTCGATGCTGTACTTGATCAAACTGATGACGGATACCAGTTCTCGCCATCGGTGAAAGTAAATCGTTTATTATACGTGTATTGTCTGAAACTATGTGGAAAATCCGTATAGAATATAGAATACATGATGAACACGCACACACAGTCTATATAGGAGGAGATAAATTTATTAACACTTTGAGCTCAGTTTCAGTCATATGTGACTGACTTTGTTGTCTATTTACTGCCAGCCTGGAGGATTTTTTTTGTTGTACAAATGCGAGATAACGCGCTTATTTTTAAACTCCATATTAAGAAATATCACTTTCGAATCGCTTCAGTTAACTTAAAATTTTTCTTTTAGAAACGGAACGAAACTTCAAAAACGTATCAGTCAACTGACATATTGTCTGTTATCACACATACGTTTATACCATTATATAACCATTCCGTGCGCTCAAAATTATTTTACATTAATTGGAAACCATAAAAGTGTCAATCATATATGATTAACACTTTTTTTTTTTTTTTTAACATCGTGAATAAACTACAAACCTTTTCCACGTACTCGAAATTATTTTACATTAATTAGAAACCAAAAAAAAAAATCTCACATAAAAGTGTCAATCATAACGTTGTTATATACAAAAGTTTTAATCAAAAGGGTTACACAAAGTTAGAAGTGTCAGCCAGAAATGACTGACATTGAATCTTTTATCACAACCAAGCTCGTCGGTTATAATTGACTGATACGTGTTTATCACTATCAAGGTTCAAAACATGGTTTGGGGCTCAAAGTGTTAAAAATCAGTAAAAAGTCAATTAACGACTGTTTCAATCATTTCACTGGTTCGGTCTTGTTATCGCGAAATCTTCACCCCGCTCTTTTCTATTCGATTCTGCGTAGACATTTAATTCGTTCCTATCCCTGTAACCATCGGTGTTCTTTCTTCGGCTTTCCACCCGTTGTACGTATAAGGTATTTGCTATTAAGCAAATGTATGTATTATAAAGTCAACAGCTTATTCTAAAATTTGACGAAATTGAATTTTTTTTTTTAAATCTTTTCCTAAATACATCGTTTTATTAACAATTATTCCGATTGGTGACGATTACGTCGAGCAGTCATTTTTTTATCGATTTACAACCGTCGTGCGCCTTTTAATTCTTTCGATTAATGGCAAGACATTTGGAATGTCGGCTGTACAAAACGAAAGTGAATGACCTTTTTCATATGTTCTTCTAACTGGAATTTTCAAAAACCCTAAAAACTATCCGTCATAGACCGTTTTAAGGGCGAGACCGATGTCGCAGATAGCTGAATAATATTATTAATGCTTTTGCACGGTCGAGAAAATTAATGCGTAAAGACTACCTCGCAACTACCTTAGTAACATTTCTAAGTGAATGGAATGGTTATTATATTATTATTAACGTTCATATTATTGTTATTTATGCTATTATTATTATTATTATTACATTATTTTTTACTAAGAGGAATGAACTATTGAAAGCACCGAACACTTGCCTCCAATCCATCGATGTTTAATACTCTTTTTAACATTTGCCTTAGTTTGTCCGAGAATAGCTTACGCGCGCCTTTGTGTGTATATATATATGTATATACTCATTTATATATGTGTGTATAAATGAATATAAACGGTATGATTTGATAATTTTGTTTTAATAGTTTTTATCGTTTTTTATTTGTGTATTACTTTATCACGCTTATACAAAATCTTCCCTTTTGAAGATATATATATATATATATATATATATATATATATAATTATCTGCAAACGCGATGAAGATATATATATATATATATATATATATATATATATATATATATATATATATATATATGAAAAATAGCTTATTGATTTATTCCCTTTGGTTTCTTATTGATTGTAGACTACTTGGGTGATTAAATATTCTCAGCTACAAATCCAACGATCGATTACTGACAAATAAATTGTCCAATTATAAGAAAATTTCTCTGACCTCGACCGCCTCTCCTGAAACAGAAATAATCTCATTAATTGTAATAATAATAATAACAATAATAATATTAATCAATCAATCAATCAGTATATTTCGGGAAAATAATACTCGTGTAATTTTCGTATTAATTTTTTTGCTCGTTTCGTGAATCAGATTATATTAATCTATTATAATATATTTTTTTATTTTATTATTTTTTTTTTTAGAATAGCAGACACTGTATATTATAATGTTAGAAATAATTTCAAATAAGTAATAATTATAATTAATGGATAATATTACTGCGCGTTACAAAGACAGCCCACACTGGATAGACTTTGATATTCATACATATATATTATATGCTTATACGAGTCAGCATTTAAGATGTTACTAGATCATTGGGTTTAAGACGTTTGAGCCGTCTAACATCTTGATCAGTAGGTAAGAGTAGTGAGACTTTTAGATTAGGATGATTACAGAGTCTTTTATCGTGTCTGTAATTCAAACCCACTTAATTCTTAAATCGGCGTGCAGCAGGAATTCGTTTCGTCGAAACCAACCGACATTAGTTATCGTACGAAGAAATTTATTTTGGATCACTGTTGTTCGAAGCTTGTATGCGTTCAGATTGACCGTAATTAGTCGTTTATTTTGAAACTTCATTTTGGGAATATCGTCCTATGATCCGATGCATTTTGGTGTCCGTTGCGCTTAATCTTTTTAAGCTTTCACATCGATGCGAGCTCTGCAAGTTAGCATCCAGATGCAGTCCTAAGTATTTTGCGGAGTTAACAGCTAGTACGTTTTGATTATTTATGAAGACTACATATCGGATGGGTTTCCCGCTTACGCAGGACGAAGAAGATTTTTATTAAGCTCAACCTTCCAATACTTCGTCCATTTTGTTACACGGTCAGTATGTTGAAGATTTATCGTTAATATGTTACAAAAAAAAGAAGATGTATATAGATGTGATGTTCGATGTTTAAGAATTTAGTGTGGAACGAAGAAAAATCAAGTATGATGTGTTGAAGTAGGAAGAGTTAATGAAATTACGTAACTCGCCGGGTCAATAAAGTGAATTTGTTATTTTGATGATAAAGGTCTGTGCGAATTAAAATGAAACATGAAAAAAAAAATATTTTTAAAATAAAAGATCTACACATATATATATATATATATATATATATATATATATATATATATATATGAGAGAGAGAGAGAATAAATATTATATAGACCTTTTTATTATCCACGTTCTCGCGACCAATCATGCGTGCAATTATAACTTGTTTCCGCCATTTGTCTCCGTTCTAGACGACTTCCAACGCGAATTGATCGTCGGCTTCTATTTCTTATTCCTTCTCATAATTTCTGCGTTATTATCTTTTCTAAATTCATGTCGTCCTAGGAAAGAATTTCATGATCTTTCATCTCTGTTCAGAATTGATACTTTTAGTTAGTCGGATGTTCCAACCATGAGATATCTGAGCATTCGACCGTAACACTTGTTTTGAACGTTCGCTGATTTCGGTACAGGGTTTTTTTTTTTGTCTTCCTCACTTCGGGTTTTAACCGTCTACGATCTCCAGCCGCATCATTTTACTAATCGTCAAAACCATTAAGTATTTGTATTAGTCATTTCTCGGTTTATTTCTACCGAATAGGTCTTCTATTGTTAGGAATTTTTTTCTTACGCATCTCAATTTTACTTTCGCTACGTTATTATATACGTTCCCATATATATATATAATTGCCTTTTTTCCTAATTTATATATATATATATGTATGTATGTGTGTGTGTGTAAAACCGAAACTATTATTCGTGGCTGTTATCTCATTGTGTATTTATTATTATTCCTCTTTTAGGTTTTATTTTCGTTCGTTATTCTTAATGTTAGCTGCATCGTGAATTTTTATATTTAAAAAATGTTCGAATTGGGAATTGATTTTTTAATTTGATTTATATATTTTTTTCAGTTTTCGACATTCTTTCATGTAATATGATTTGGTTAAATTTCATTTGTTTATATAAACATTGGCATTCTTGGTAAATTTTTTAAATTTTTTATTTTTTAATTATTTTTTTATCAGTTTTTCATAATTATTGCGGCATGTGTTTTATGTGTGGTGGACACGTACGCATCGTGAGTTGCAACGACCAGTCTATAAATGATTATAAAATTATCGCGTCCGTTTAATTGATTGATAGAATAATTTCGTGATAAATTCGTTACGTTTTAAGCGCTGCTTACGTCAGGTGTTTGAGAAGTGCACTACACTAGCCGTAATCAATTCGAACACAGATCAACGAATAAATTTTCTTAGTAATCACGAATGGATTATTTCACATCGATCGTTACAAGTATTAGAGATGTTCGACATAATTACTACAACTATAAGTATAGAAAACAAAAATAAGCATTTCCCCAATAATTTATTGCACTTAGTAAAATATTTGACAACTGTTAAAATTTCAAAATACAGTCCGTGATGTAGAAAGGTATTATCATCGGAATATAATTAATATCGTAATTTATTATATAATGTAGTAAATATAACGAATAATAATTGAAAGTTTTGATAATTTTCCTCTGTATAAAAATAAATAAATAAATATTTTTTTATCTTTTTTCAATCTTACGACTAGACCTACACGGCTATCTAGTAAGTCTGTAACTAATATGATAAATAGATAAATATACGTACATATATGAATGAATAAAAGTGTAACTTATACAAATTGTAACATTATTCTTATTCGGAAAAAAAGAGCGCGTGCTCTATGGCAAAGAAGCAAAATATCAGAAAATAAACACAAATTAAATATACTAACCAGACGAGTTAAACGTGGATTACAAGAAATAAAAAATGAATCATTTTCCAAATATATATCTACTCTAACACCAACCAAAAAATCTGATTATAACCTTTGGAAAGCGGCAAAAAACATGAACAGACCAGTAAGACAAAACTTACCCTTGAAACAGAATGACGGACAGTGGGCTAGAAGTGAAAAGCAAAAGGCTGACGAGTTTGCGCATAAATGAACATATCGTAAATTTTGATTACTTTTATTAATATTATCGTTGAGGATTGCCATTTTAATTATTTATTACAGAGATATATATATATATATATATATATATATGTATAGAGAGAGAGAGAGAGAGAGAGAGAAGAAATAAAATTGAAATAATTATTCGTGGAATTTGGCCAACTAATTGACCTCGGAAACGTCTCACGTAATTATGTTCCTTCCTTTGTCTTTCGTTTCTTCTGTATAAGTTTGCCTTTTTTTTCACCCATTCATATAATTCTGAAATTTTCTTCGTTGCATTTAACACAAATCCTTCGAACGAATTGATGTTTTGTTTACATTTTTTCCCAATCCTTTATTTCCTGTTCGAACACCTCCGAGCGTTCTATGTCTTTATAATCATTTGCGGAAATTTTAGGTTTCCTGTCGAAGTTCGTAAAATTCGGTTCGTCTTTTCTTCGTATCGTCGCTACTTGTTTTGTCGGTATCACTAGTCAATTTTTCTGGGGCCCAATATCCGTCTTTCAATTTAACCAATCTATCCACTTCATTTACGAGAATCCATCGTTACACACACTCGGTCGCGTACAAACTCTTGTTATTTGATATATGTAGTTCTTTGAATAATGTCTAATTTTTGCATCGAAAATGTTTCTAGTTAATTGAAAGTCTTATCCATCCTGGTCAGACCTCGTTCCAAACACAATTGCTTTCCCAGCCATCCGTCAATCTTACTCCATCTGTATAATTTCCTATGCACGCGGGAGCCATAGCCGACGCTAATCACGCGATTTTTATGTACAGATGTCTTTATTGATAAAATTTTACAATTAGATATTTACCTCCTTTTCTCGGTTGTCAATTTATTAGCCCTGAATAACAACAATATCCTCGCAGCCTTGGTCACCTATGTGTATATATATGTAAGATTAATCTTGAAGTGTTTTTTTTTCTTTTTCCCTTTGCTCTTTTGTTATCTTATGTATGATTTACTTTTGACAATGGGTAATTTTGGTTTTCTAACCTAAGCCCAATTATTATATATATATATATATATATATATATATATATATATATATATATATATAATAAAGAAATGATAAAAAAATTCAATTTTTTGTAATGATCGTGAGTTTGTTTTATTATTCGCCAATTTAAATTAAATTACTTTTTGCGAGTATTCAAATTTGTCGACTATTTTATTTCTACCGATGTGCATTTTTATGTGTAAAGTTAATAATACATGAAATGAGTTTAACCAACTTTCAAAAAAGAATAATTTTTATCGATGATTTTTGGCTGTTATATCGGATTATTAATTTAGTTTTATTCTGCGCCGACTGTATATCCGCATGAAAAAAAAAAACTTATGTGGCTAAAGGGCGTCTATAGTAAGTTTGTCTTATAGCGGTTGTACTGTAAACGTATTTCTAATTGCACTAATCGGAATCTACTAATATAATACGGTGCCTTCCGATGTATTGCATTATTTGATCTAGGCATAATTAATGCTACAACTTGCAGTTCTGTCACAAATACTAGTGTATCGGTTGAAAATTCTGAGTGATGACGCTTTCCCGACAACATCGTTTAGTATTTCTAAATTCCTCTGTGCCGATCAAATTGTCCTTAAAGGTCAGAAGGTCTATCCGCAGATTGTTTTTTTTCCAAACCAGTCTTTTTGATTTACTCGTGTTAGGGTGAGTTTTCTCCACGTTTGTATTACTTTTCGCCAAAATACACTTATAGAACATATTCACTTTATGTAATTCCAATTTTTACTCGAAATAGTTCGGAGATTAGAAATTTTTTAATTTTATTTCCTACCCGAATTCATTTTTTTTTCTTTACTAATGACAATGACTTGTAACAAATGACGAACTCCTTGGAAAAAAGTCATCGATTTTCATTGTTTCAAAATCTACCAGACTGATAACTATATTTTTCGACTTGAGTTTCGTGTACTTTATGAAGTTTAACGTGTTCAAAACTTGTTCCACATAAATGATATTATTGTTACTTTTGTTTAGCGACTTTACTCTGATATTATAGCCTTCAGGTAATTCTGTGTCCTGTAGTGTTGAAGTTTATCGTGTGACTCGCTCAGTTGCGCAACCGATTTAATTTTTTTTTTATGTCGCGTGTTCTTAATTCTTTCAGGAATTATTACGCAATTATTATTTATTATTATATAAATAATTATGACGATAATAACGAAAAATGTAATAATCATGAGCGAAAAACTTTGTAAATTATGAGTTGTTGATGGCATATTTTTTTAGCGTGTAATAAACGTCACCGTTTTGACATCATTTAAGAAACTATTAACTTTACCCATCCCAAATATATTATACATACATACAGATAAAAGCATACACAAACATATATATAATAATAGTAATAATAATAATCTTTGAGTCGTAGACAGCAATTTTCGTGATTTAGTTGCAAGCAGGAGGAGGAGCATTTCAGTTAAAAACAAAAAAACGTGCCAAACAATTTTTCGACGGATTAAGATTGTGGTGAGAAATATATAAATAATTAATTTTTGAGGAGAAAATTATGAGAATGAAAATATATGTATCCTTTTTTTGTGCGTGTATGCACGCCTTTATATATACATATTAAAGAAGACGCGCATAAATAGTGAAGAAGGAGAAGTAATGAATCTTTTTCATCTCTCACTTTCTGCTTAGTATTGTTTTTAATTTTTTTTTATTTACGTAGATTTCTTTTTGAATCTGTTTCTTCACGAGCCTATGATGTAATCTCCTGGAATGTTTCGGTTGAATCCTATTATGTAGGTCCATTTTTTTGATTTTCAAATTTTAAGCGCAATTTTTATTATAATTTCGTCCTGTTTAGTGCAAGACGTATAGCCGGTTAATCGACTGGTCGGTATTGGATCGGTTCCGCTGAGGTTCGACTAAGTTCGATTAGAGTAATTTGTAGGAAACCTAGTAACGTCTAATTAAAACGACCAATTATTAATTAAATTTAAAGAATAGATAATAATAATTTCCGATATTAGTGTGTGTGTATTTATAACAGATTATATGCCCCGGTGTGTGGGCAGGTGTTTGGCTTCTTTTGTTTATTATTTATTTAGATTCGACCAAATTAAAGGATATCTGAACCAAGTTTTATTTTATCTTGATATCTACATTCCGATCTGTTTGAGGATAATACGTATAAATATCGAAATAAAAATCGAATTATATACATAATTATATATATGTAAAGATAGATAGATAGATATACTGATACTGTAGTGTTTTAAAAATGCAATAGGTTACAAAAAAATACTGAAAATAATTAAAAGTAATAAAACTAACACACTAATTAATGAAATTCACTATGAAGTTGGTTCTTATGATGTTTTTAGTATTTAAAACGTGTCAGATTTAGATTATTTACCTGTTGACAGGCATCTCACTGTTTAAAACTACTATAAATCAGTCTAGATAGTTAATTATTAATATTTTATTCTCCTTATAATTAGTCTATTTATATTTCGAAGGTGGTAATTGCTGGAGAGGATCATTTGCTTTTATTTCTTTTTTTTTAAATAATAATACATTTTCCATTAAAATGGAGCGAACGGTGTCATTTCCCGTTTGTCGAAAACACGGTCGTAGATGGTTAAATAAATTTCGGAAAAATTTATTCCTGTTGCTAATGAGAGCTATAAAATTGGAATAGCAGACTTGTCTCGTTTATTAAAAAAAAAAATAAAAAATAAATAAATAAAATTCTAGATCGAACGGAGCGGAAAGAAGATTTTACTCCTAAGTTATAAGCCGGTAAATATTAAATTTACTACACTTTCATACGTATTTCGACGGGGAATCGCGAGTTTTATGCGCAGATCCGGCACGATTCGTAAAGAGGAATATTTTTTGAAAAGTGGACGTCGGCGATCTGTTTATTTATGGAAATGTTAAATTTTGAAAATTAAATTCCGACGAAAACAATAAGAAAAAGAGGAATTATACACTCGTGATTACGCGTGTAAAATTCAACGTGTGTGTATAAAAGAAGAAACCTGAAAAATGATTAGTTCATCGTCATATTATATTTCAAATTTGAAGGTCGCGTACGCCTGAATATGTGTATATGTATATATATATAATATAGTCTATATAATGTTTTATTCGATTTCAAAAAAATAAATAAAAAACTTGCCCAAATGTGTGCGGTGTAATCCGATTACGGGAAGTGTACACATTTGTCGTATCGCGGAAAAATAAGCAAAAAAATCGGGATTAATTTAATGTAATTCATTCGAAATAACCGGTAAGGTATTTTCTTTTAAAGTTGTCATCCATTATAATTCTAGTGGTAACCCGTTAATCGAATTCTGCCTTATTTGTCTTCCGCCTCGTTTCCTTCTCATTTAAATAATAGTAATAATAATAATAAATAATAATAAAGCTTGACTATTTTTTAAGATATTATTTTTCTTTAGTTCATATTTTTCGCGCGACTTTTGTAAATTTTATTTTAGAAAAATAGGCGTTAATTAAGCCACTTTTTCTATTCCGTTCGAATAGACCTTCAATTTTTTCTTTGTACGATTTTATTTTTTAAATTTCGGCGGTTTTGTATGAATAATCCTGTCCAGTAAATAAATAAAGTCGTTAATGACTCTCGGTAAAGTGACCTATTGTTTATATATATATATATATATGTGTGTGTTTATTTTTTCCGGGATTTTTATTTTTTTCAATAGTAAATTTGGTAATTTTCGATATTATTTCTGTTTTACAGTCGTCGTAATTAATTTAATCGATTATGAAGAATTATTTCCAAAGAAAATATTCCGAGTAATTAATTTTAAATTTGAATTCTTTCGTTCGATAATCCACTAATTAAACGATATCAATTTTATAAACGGGATTAAAACTTAACTAGAAAAACAGTTTAAACGCGGCATTAATTTTCACGATGCCCAAAAAATATCCTCGACGACAAATAAACATGTATATAATATAAGCTTACAAACACAATTTTAACGCAATAATTCTCGCGCGATGGTCAAACATCTCGACAAACCAATTATAAAATTTAAATAAAATTAATACTAATATTAATAATAATAATAAAATTCAGTTATATGTAATTTATTTTAGTATTACTCATCGGTGTTACAGTTAGCTTTGATAAAATAATTATTTAACGCGAAAAAATATTAATAATAAAATAACGTAATAAATAATTTTGAGTAACAAACGACTCTGCGTGCAAAATTAAATAAGCATCGATTTAATTATACATAAATAGAAGGAAAAAATTCAATCAGTCTATGTCCCATACATATATATATATATATATATATATATATATATATATATATATATATATATATATATATATATATATATATATATATATATATATATATACTTTTTTTATTTGTTTTGAATATTGTGTTTCTTATTGAACGTAGTCAAAATAAAATTATTCGTATGCAGATCTGAATTTGAAGCGAGTAGACCAGGTCAGTTGTGACTTAAGCTACTCCGTAAATATCCGAATATTGAAGGATCCAATTTGCTCGACAGACTAGCAGATGTTAGAAGCGATTAAGGTCAAACGATACACATATCTATATAAATAATGGAAATCGGTTAATGAACTAATATTCTGTACACGTTTTGATTACTAAAATTATAAGATTGCGATACATATTTATAAATATATATCGAGTTTCCACATTCGATTTTCGTCCTTATATTACTTAGCAGTGTGAATATACATGGGAATCGAAACAAAATTATAAAATTCGAATTTAGAAAAAAAAAATGTCCAACTGAAACGATTTTCTCAATATGAGCAATCTATAATAATATATTATATATTATATATATAATAGTAACGAAATTGGTAGCGAGCATTCGTTGCTATTGCTAGTGTGTATAGTCTGAAACTATGGAATACTTGATTGAATATATATACGTGTGTGTGTGTGTGGCTTTTGCATCAATCCTAAGTAACCTAGAAAAATGGTATTCTATTTTTTTTTATTTTTATTTTTTTGCGAGAAACTTTCTGGAAACTATATTCCAACTGTAACGACCAACGGTGATGATAATGATAATGTTGGTGAGTATGAATTTAAACTGGAGGAAATTCTTCGTGGAAACAAAAATAAGACAATTTCCTTTTAATAATAATTCCGGAATTTTTAATGTAAATATTGATTTTCGACGAGGAATAAGGAAATTGCCGTTCGTTTTTTCAGTCTTCCAAATTGCTAACTTTTGTTTACTTTGAATTTTGTAAACGTTCGTCCACGCTGTACGTAAGGTCGCCCGGAATTATTTTTATCGAACGCTAATAGAAATTTTTTAAAAACGCTACTATTAACTATAAGTCCATATAAGCTATATGTGTGTGTGTGTGTGTGTTACGTGCGGACGTATATATACATATTTAGGTTCGTCGCTTAAAGGAGAATTTCCCCGGCCTTCTTTTTCTATTTGTAGTTAGCGTTTTCTGGTTCATTATTATATTTCATGGAAACTAGTCAATTGTTTATTTAAATTTTTTCTCTATAGTGGCAGGAGTCGTTGTTATTTTTAAATTGAATATATATATATATATATATATATATATATATATATATATATATATAGCGTTAAAACTATGCATTTAGACAGTTTCGCTATAAACGGTTGAAAAGAAAATGAATAAAAAACGTATATATTTATATACATTTCTCTCTGTGTGTGTGTGAGGAAAGAAGGAATATATACCTTTGAAACATAAAGGAATTTAATTTATATTTTATTTTTTATATAAGTTAAATAGAAAACGATTCTATTTATCTGGTTTTCGTTTAATTCGATAAAATCTTTCGATCATTTTCAATACTTTTCTTTCTATAAGTTTTTCATAATCATGATTATTATTACTATTAATAATAAAACTATTCTTAATAATAATAATGCTGTTATCACTATTAATAATTATTAAAAAATAAACCAAAAAAAAAAAGGGAGTTAAAATCGCTAAAAAATTTTTCTTTTTGAAAAATCACAAAGCTTTTTTCGGCTGTTAAGCCATTATCGACTGAACATAAAAAGTGTAAATTATAAACGTATATACGAAATAACAAATAAAATAAACACAAAATAAAACGCCCAACAATATAAAATTTATACATAAACAATAATACAATAGCAAGTAAAATTACTTGTCAAATGGGGAATTTAATGTACTAGCGCGAGAATTAAAAACAGATCTAATTAATTATAAGCGAAGACACGGACATATTTATTAATTAAATATCTACGAATGATTTCTGCAACTGAATTGTAAAATGTTTAAATTCAAAATTTGTTAGTATTTGATCTTTCGTTATTATTGTTATTATTATTATTATTATAGATAATCACCATTCGCGAGTACATAAATGTTCGTGTGTGTGTGTGTGTGTATGTGCGTATACGTGTATGATCGATAAGATGAATTCCATCACACATGAACAATAAAAACCTACATGCCTTTCTTAAATTCTCAGAGTGCAATGCGACATTAATTTTTTATTATGAGTTAAAATTTCCATCTGACCTTATCGTAGGAAAATAAATTTCAAACGTACTATTATTTTAACCAGCTGATGGTCAACTTCTGCTACATTAGAAAATATTTCAAATTGTATGAAAAAATAGCATAATTATTAATATTAAACTCTTTTTATATATATATATATATATATATATATATATATATATATAATGTGTGTGTGTGTGTGTGTTATGTGTAGATATGCATATATCTTGATCAGTTTTAAGTACATACGATATATTACTCAGTAATGTTTGGGACTATGTCATCTTGACCGTTGTCCTTAAATATAAGCACACTCGCAAATTACATCACACACAAGACTATATATATAAAATGTTGAATATATTGGAGAGTAGTGATTTTATTAATTAATTATAAACGAAACAAAATATAATACAATCACTAAAAACTTTTAGTGATTGTGTTATATTTTGTTTCGTTTATAATTAATTTTATGTGTATATATATATATATATATATATATATATATATATATATATATATATATATGCGATATATGTGTATATTGACTGATACATAATTTTTGATGTTACGCGGTCCTTTACATCTTTATACATACAATTTTCCTGAAATATATGATTGTTATTTAAATTTTAAAAAAATGTGTATCCATATGTTCGTAGGATTGTTTGTATACGTGTATCGAAAAAGTAGATGATGTGTAATTTAATAACACTAATGTCTCATACGTGTACAGTTATTATTTTTTTTTGTGTATGTGTGTGTATCTCCAGTTATTTAAAATTATTTTGTATTTTTCGGTTATGTTTATTTATTGCGATGATTTAAATTTAATTTATATATAGATTATAGTGAAATAATTTATTAGGAAGCATTTTATTACTTTTATTCGTAAATTTCCGTTTATACTACCACGTTTGTAAAATGATGCTGCAATTTTAACACCGTCGCCTCATAGTCGTTCTATATTTTATTTCGTGTAAACGTTTTTAATGAAATGCGATAACAATAAATTGAACTTAATTGAATTATTATGATTATAATTCATTAATTTATAACGTTATAATAATTTATTAGTATAATTAATTTTAAATGTACATTTTGTGTAATTTATTTTAAGGTTTGCGTTGTTTAAACTGTTAATTTACAACTGGCCTAACGTTTGTTTCGTGTGTTTAGAAATAATTTTTTTATATTTCTCCGGTATCATACGGGGCAGATGTTCGTTCACGATATTAATGATAGTAATGACGAATGCGTGCCGCTGTACGATGTTTTTTTTTTTTTTTTTAAATAATATTATGTAAAAAAAAAATGGCAGATGTGCCTTTATACGTTGCATAATCGCGGCCTGTATTATATGTACGTATACGATTACAAGGTCTCCGTGGTTGGCCCTTGCCACCGCCTATTAAGTGAAATTATGACCATCTATTGGAATCGCAAGAATTTTATTATAATTGTATTAAACCGAAATCGAATAAAACATTTTTAAATTATATTTCAAAATTAAATATTGTAAAAGATTTTATTTAATTGCAAAACTCGGAAGAAAGAACTACTAGGAATTATTATTTTTAAAGGAACTTTTTTTTGTGTTGCCTATATTATATATATATTAGAAGTTACCCACGGCTTCTCATGTGTAATTATTTTTTTAAATATAATATCGCTGTTTCTTTCTTTTAACTATACATATATATATATATATATATATATATATATATATATATATATATATATATATATATATATATATATATATATATCGCCCGTTATTTTGATAACGCACCAGACGCAATAAAACGTGGTTTCCAGTAGAGGGTGTTGGTAGTGGAGGTACATTCGAACGCCTATTAAATTTTAAACGGTTTGATATAAATATCGCTGTCTCCTACTTTTTAAAATTTTAAATTTTAAATTAAATTAACGTACCGTGTATTAGCAGCTAAGGCCAGAGTCACGCTAGGAAAGAGAAATAAAGACACGATCGGTGAAGGAAGGTAATTAAATTCGACAATGAAATATGATCATCTTCGAAGAGGAGATGAAACGAAAGAAGATGATTAAGAAACGGTCTAAGCGAGGAGTATGAGGTATAGTGAAATAGAATATGGGAAATGGAGAGGATAACGCTACAGCCGGAACACAGCGGAGTCAAAGTTTCATTCATAAGATACGCACGAGTGAGACGGTATGACCCAGGCGCATTCTAGTGATGACCACATCGTCTGTGCGGCTTGGAAGCGAAGTTATCCAAGGATCGATCGAATATTTGATTTGCTGTAGTTTGGTGGTCAGCTGCCATTTCTTCTGCCGTAATGCGAAGAAGCCTATTTATGATGCATTTCTTAAGGTCAGATGCTGAACTAAAACATCCGGGGCCGGCAAGAACGTTAACAAATTAATTCCTACGAATTTCAGTATAGTTTGGGATACTCAGAAACATCGCTTTCTGACCCAATCCCGCCAGTACCATTTTCATAACTTTTTTGGTTATCGGGTGCTGATCATGGTTGAAAACATCGGCTTTACTTTTCAATATATATGCAATTGATAAGTTATGCGGACGATCTGCTTCTCATAGCTGGACTTAAGTATACCACAGAAGCGGTGTAAAATTAGGACGAAGTTTAAATTAGGTGGGAAAAAAACGAATATGTTCTGTTAACGCAGAAAAAAAAAATAAATTGAAAATTAAGGTTCAAATAGACGAAATAATAAAAATACGAGGATAATAAAAGGTATTTGCAAGAATGAAGTGCAAGTATTTAGGTGTATAATGATCGATGAAAATCTAAATTTAATTTACCATCTTAGATACATTTTAGACAAATTCAAAAAAATAC